>JACMZG010000325.1:31454-43672 GCA_018340805.1 Microvelia longipes | reverse complement strand
TATATAACATCTAAAAAATTTTCCGTACGCACAAGTAGGTTGGCTCACACCATCTAAAACAAATCATTTAAAACAAATCCCCGGTTATGGAGTTATGAAATCCCGGTTTTGGAGTATGAAATCCGGTTTGGAGTATGAATCCGGTTTTGGAGTTATGAAATCCCGAGTTATGAAATCCCGGTTGTGGAGTTATGAAATCCCGGTTTTGGAGTTATGAAATCCCGGTTTTGGAGTTATGAAATCCCGGTTTTGGAGTTATGAAATCCCGGTTGTTAGGAGTTATGAAATCCCGGTTGTGGAGTTATGAAATCCCGTTTGGTGGTAGAGTTATGAAATCCTGGTTTTGGAGTTATGAAATCCCGGTTTAGGAGTTATGAAATCCCGGTTGTGGAGTTATGAAATCCCGGTTTTGGAGTTATGAAATCCTGGTTTTGGAGTTATGAAATCCCGGTTTAGGAGTTATGAAATCCCGGTTGTGGAGTTATGAAATCCCGGTTTTGGAGTTATGAAATCTCGGTTTTGGAGTTATAAAATCCCGGTTTTGGAGTTATGAAATCCCGGTTTTGGAGTTTCAGTGCAAACACATTACTTTCCCAAAATACCTACGGTATAAACGAGGAAAAGTGAAAATGTTTTAAAGAGAGAAAAGAATTTCATTAAATATTCTTATCTTAAAATTTTACAAATGAAATGTAAAGCGTATAAAGGAACAGAAAAAAATGTAAAACTAACTAAAATATGCCAACACTAAAAAAGACTCCCTTGCATGCCTCGCACAATTGTCGCCAATTAATATTTATAAGTTTATCTTGGCGAAAAAAAAGTAGCAAAACTTAGAGCTTATAACACTCGGGGGACTTTATACTCGTTTATTCACAGCATGATAAAAACAAAAGAAGGAAATTGTAACTAAAGTGGATAATAAACTTCATTTGGAGTTATTTTTAGTTTAGTGCTTGCTATTGAGGATTCTATTTTAATTAAATAAAGTATTTGTAAAAAATTATTTCACCTAGAAAATTTTTTTGGCTCTCAGATACAATAGTTTAAGCATCAAGAGACTATAGAATACAATTATTTCCCGGAGCAGTTAGTTGGTTTCTAAGGCGAGAGAACCAAAGCATTTAATGTCCGAGGCGATGCCGAAGTATTAATGTGTTGAACTCCCGAGACGAAGCCGTGGAAGGTAATTTCGAGGATGGAAATAAGCAAAGCATTTACCTCTCAAGATCCATACAAGTTTTTATCTCCAAACATTGACGTCATAATCTTATTTCCATTAAGTTTTGATGTATTTATTCTATTTTGTTTACCAAACCTAATTCATTTTGAGGATCCGGCCCAAAAAAATTGTAGCTCCAAAAAACTTAAGAATTGAGCCAATAATTTTTTTTTTGCTTTTGGTCAGATATCTTTAATATTTTTGGGTGTGTTGCCGCCAAAATAATTTAAAGAAAAAAATAGGTACGGGGTACCTCGGAACTTTTCCTCATTACATCGGATTCGCAACGCTCATCCTACTTCGGACTCACTTCGCTCGTCCTCAGATAGCAAATAACTACATTCGTTTCATTTCCAGGGGTCACCCATCTAGGCACTGACCACGCTTGATGCTGTTTAACTTAATTTAACTTATGATCCACCAAAAATCATGGATATACTTGTCGTATTAAAACAAACCTGAAACGGATGATTCCGGTGACATCTTAGTTTCGGATTTTTTCACCAACACAATACTTTTTCGTATACATCTACGGTAAAAATGAGGAAAGTAATAATAGTAATTTACTAGTTTAATTTATTACTAACAAGGAGTAAAAAGTAACTTTTCTTTTTAGAAAGTGAATAGTGCTTCTTTACACCCAATCAATCAAAAAAATCAATAAACTGCACAAATATACAGTTGTACTGTGTAATATACACCGGCTGGAGATAAAATTAAATTTAAGTGGAAGAAACGAAAAATCAAGAGGCCTTTTGCCACTTGGCGCGAACGTGGCGTCGGCGCTAAAACCGTTTCGCGGCCCACATGCCTCTCTGTTCCCGCTTTGGGGGACATTAATTAATTCATTTAATTATTAATATGTTTGGATTTATTTAAATTACATGTCTTTTTAAGTTCTAGAATTTCTAGAAAAATTAAAATAGTTCAACCATTTTTAAATTCTAGAATTATTCTAGAATATTCTAGAAATTAAGTTTTCTATTTTTAATTTAGAATTTTTTAATTAAAATTGCGAACCATTTTTAATTTTCTAATTTCTAGAATTTGCTTTAAATGCTTCTAATTTTCACATGATTTTAAAATAATTGTATATTTTGAATATTATTTTTAATTTTATTTGAATTTAAATTATTATTATTATTAGTAGATATTTTTAATTTCAATCATTAAATATATACTTTATAGGTAATTGTCTATTATACCCGCGTTACTGTACGAATGGAAGACATAGTAGTCTCTGCCATAATGTTATGGAGAAATACTATGGTCTTGCTTATCAGGGTTTAAAATATTTTATATGTCCCACATGCACCACAATAAGCACTTGTTCATATAAGGAATTTTATAGGATGCACTCACATCACTTAAATACATTCACCACTAATAAAAAGAATTTATTAATTAATTTGTTGGATTCCTCTGTCAAGGAACCACCTTATAAGAAATTTAAGAAAGAGGTTATTGTCATCAGTGATGATGATGATGAGATAAAAGTTGAGGAAGTTGCTCCAGTTGTTGATTTGTTGATGACTGATGTTTCAGTAGTGATCGATTGTTGATCTGGTTATATTCTTTGAATCTTTGACGAATAGGAGATTTTATTGTAGTTGATGAATGGGATAGAGATAATTCTGTTACTTTATATAGTCTTCTATACTTCTGATATAGTGACTTCTGATCTTCTGATATAGTGACTTCTGTTATAGAAGAATCACAACTTGGTGGTTCAATTGATTACGATGAACCTGTAATTGAGTCTGATCTTTACAAGTGTCATCGTATTATTAAAATTAGATGTAAGTAAATATAATATGAGTGAAATAATTTTACCAGATTCATTAATTAATAAATTAAATAAAATTATTCATGAAATGAAGAGTGTTAAAATCCAGTTCGGATTACACCTTGAATTTATAAGGGATCATGAGATCAAAAACTTGTAATATATCGAATAGAGCGGTTTCTTTTAGCGATGATTTCTTTCGTGAAGGAATAAGGACACTTAATGAAAAGATTGTTATAAGATCTGAATTAGGTAGTAGTTGGGTTTAAGTAGAATTCTTGAAAATTAACTTTAAAGTAACTAAGATTTCGAATATGTGTAGACTTTCGGAAGTAGTTATATCCCAACTCCTCAAATCTTGCTTAAAAGATGGCTATTATCAATGTCCAAATAAGATAATCTTTGTTTTCTGTATAGTATTTGCTATTCTGAAAAAGGGTGAAGTAGATAAAAGCAAGCATATCGCAGTATATGATAGGTTTATAAAGGATTTAAAATTTGATGGATAAAATAAGATGCCTATGAAATTAATTGATATTCCAAAGTTTGAGGAATTAAACCCTGGTCTTTCAATTAATGTCTTTTCTTGGAATCCAATGAATATTTGTGATGATGAGGATGATTTAATATTGAAGTCATCCAAATCTTGATATTATCCATAGGAGTAAGGTTAACGGTGATCATAAAATTAATCTTTTGCTTCTTGAAGATGTGAAAAATATCATTATACCGCTATAACAAATTTAAATCGTCTAATGAATCGTGAAAAGTGCTGGGGTACGTATTCGTTCTATCTGGTGTGAGAATTGCTTGAATGGGTTTAGGACAATATTGCGTTACAGGCTCATATTCCTATTTGTAGTAAAATTCAAACCGGTACGACTTTATATAAGATGCCTACTGATCCTAATTTAGAGTTTAAGGACTTTTCAAAGACTATCACACCTCCTTTGTATATGCAGATTTTGAGTCTGTTTTAGAAAAGGATGATATTTATCATTCTAAACACTTACCATTTCTGCTGGTCTTTTACTTGTTAATAATTTTACAAATGAAAATAAATATCATCAGTTTATTGGTTATAATTGTATACTTGATTTCTTGAAGCAATTGAGGATATTTCTAAGACCGTTGCTGATTACTATAGGTGAATGGAAATAAGAAACTAATAATGAGTCCTTCAGAGGAAATTCAATTTCGATCTTCTACAACTTGTTATTTATGTAAAAAGTCTTTAGTTAAACCGGTTCGTGATCATGATCACTTTACTGGTAAATATCTAGGTCTTCTTCTTGTTCGAAATGTAATCTTAGTAGGAAAATCCGGTATGAATTACCTGTTGTTTTTCACAATCTTCGAGGTTATGACTTGCATCATATTCTTAAACATGGTTTGAATAGTTTACAGACTGGAATCTTTCTTGTATTCCTACAACTTCGAAAAATTTCTTTGTTTGATTGCACATCATGGACAAATGTCTATTAAGTTCATTGATAGTTACCAGTTCATTAATTCTTCTCTTGATTCTGCGGTCAAGACTTTAAGTTCCACACCTTTGACTACAAATGAGTTTAATGATGATATTGTTAAGTCTAAAGGAATTTTCCCATATGAATTCGCTACCAGTTTACAGATTTTAGAGGAAACATATGAATTACCTCCAATTTGGGATGGTGTTTCTGTTGAATCTTATAATAAAGCTGTTGAAATGTGGGAAATTACTGGGTGCGTTAACTTGCTTGACTATATGATGTTTACTTAAAACTTGATGTTTCTCTTGGCTGATTTCTTTCAGCAATTCGTCAAAAATCAATAGCTCACAATAGGCTTGAACCTCTTTCTTTCTTCGGAATTCCAGGCATGTCATGGGCTTCTGCCTTGATGACTTTAACTGATCCAATTCAGTTATTGACTGAAAATGACATGTATACTTTCTTTGAGGGTGGTATTAGAGGTGGACTTACCTTTGTTAATAAACATCATGTGGTTTCTGATGAAAACACTGATTTATTATATATTGACATAAATAATTTATATGGTTGGGCACTTAGTCAAAAGCTTCCATATAAAGATTTTGAATGGGTTTATTCCGGTTTTGATGATTTGTTGAATGAATGTTTGAATAATGACTTGGATTCTCTGTCTTATGGTTATACTTTCGAAGTTGATATAGAAATTCCTGTTGAGTTACATGATTACCTTAGTGATCTTCCTGTTGCTGCTGAACACCAATGTCCTCCTGAATCTAAGGTGAAAAAGTTGTTGTTAACACATTATCCAAAGATAATTATATTCTTCATTGGAGATTGTTACAAATGTTATGCAGTTGGGTGTTAAAATTAATAAAGTTCATAGAGCTGTTAAGTTTACAGGCTAATATCTTTAAAAAATATATTGATGATAACACCAATTAAGAGCACAAAGTAACTCAGATCTTGATAAGAATTTTTATAACTTTTAAATAATAGTCTTTATGGGAAATCTGTCGAGAATCTTAAGAAACGACTTAATCTAGACTCTGTAATTCCGCTAAAAGTCTTGTAACATATACTTCTAAAGCGGGTTCAGGAGATCCATTAAAATAGCTGATGACTTGATTGCTGTCTTACTTAATAAGGAATTGGTTTGTTTGGATAGACCTAGTTATATTGGTCAAACAGTTCTTGATCTTTCAAAATTAAGAATGTATCAACTCCAGTACATTGATCTTCAAAAATATCGTAATGAGGAGAATTGTAGGATTAATATTGTAGCTGGTGACACGATAGCTTCTTTCTTGAGGTTAAAGACATTAAGCTTGATAAATTGTTGAGTCTGATGGTTAGAGATAATCTACTTGATACTTCAAATTATCCAAAATCACATCCTCTCTACAGCGATAAGTTAAATTCTGTTGTAGGGAAGTTTAAGGATGAAAATAAGGGTAATAGGTATGAGGAAATGGTTTTTCTGAGGCCTAAGTGTTACAGCCTTAAAGGTGATAAGGAGAGTATGAAAGCCAAAGGTGTAACACTTAAAGGTACTGACATTAACCATCAGTCATACCTTGATTGTTATAACAATAATCAATCGGTCTCAGTTGAGCAAAATAGAATAGGTACTCGAAACCATCAGCTTTATAGTTTCAAAAGGTCTTAAGGTAGCGTTAACAAACACAGACAATAAAAGAGTATGGGTAGAAAAAATAAAAGTCTACCATACGGTCATTACATGGCAATTATACCTGATAAGCAAGACTAAGTCACAGATCAGCAAATGTAAAGGTAATGATTTAGTTTGTTTTAATTATTATTTAATTTTAATTTTTTATAGAAACCAGAGAAATCAGACAGCAATAGAAAACATAACAGATTTATTAATAAATTTTATTTTAAAAGTTTTTTTATTTGTATTTTAATTTATCTTTTTATTTATTTGTAATTATTGTTTGAGATTTGAGCACAATGCTCTGAACTCGGAGCTCTGGAATCAGAGCACAGAGCTCTGAACTCTGAGATCTGAGCTTGAACCTCCGATTCGAGGTTATGTTGGGTATTGCAATCAATGTGGTTCATTCACATTGGTATATTCATCATTTTTAATTAGTTTTCCTTAATAACTTTTGACCACTTTGACGATTTTAGGTTTAAATATTCTTACCATAAAATCTCTATCGAATAGTACCCATTTGTTGAAATTCGAGAAACTTTTATTTTTTCGAAAAATTATTTTCATGTCAGAAATGATCCCATCGAATTCCGAATCGATTGATGTAAAAATCTCGAAAAAAATTTTTTGAAAAATTTGTCTTCCTCCCCGTCCTCAGAAAAAATTTTAAAAATCTAATTTAATTAAAAAAAAAAAAAAAAAAAAAATTTAATTTACTTTATTATTTCAGCAAAATTTTAAGCATTTTAAGAACAATTTATAGCACATTCATTGAAAAAAAAATAAATTTAGATAATTTAAGACACCAATTTTTTATAGCACAAATTTTATGACACAAAAAAAAAAAAAAAAAAAAAAGGGGGATCTCAATTTAAATGTGTCAGTGAGCCAACCATTTTTGATTGACGTCATATTACGTAATTCTTACGCAATATTAACATAGTTATTATGTCATACTTATTATATGTAAAATATTATGTCATAATTATGTAATACTACAAAATTTCGAAATATTATGTCATAATTACGTAAACACACCAAAAATATATAAATATTACGTCATTGTTACGTAAGAACTGTAAAATTTATTGAACTAAAAAAAAAAAAGTTCTCAGGGGGGTGGTAAAAAAAAAAAAAACAATGTTGTCAGTGTGCCACATTACTACTAGTTAATAGTATAATCATTAATCTACAATCATAGTATCATTAAAACCTATTAGAGTCAAGAGATATACACAGTAAACCAATTAAATACATGCATATTAATTCCCTTTTTAAACCATTATATGCATATAGAAAATTTGATATTAGTCTTTTATACACTCAATAACTCATTAGATTACACATACATATAAAAAATGACATACATAAAAGCCCTTTAGTGTACGTTTGATACATATAGAGTTATTAGATACATATAATAAAACAATATAATTCAAAACATAATCATTAGAAAAACCTAATAGGACACATACATTACGAATAACCCACATAAGATTCATGGACAACAACACATTATAATTAACCCATATAGAAATAATAGATACATATAGGTTATTAGAATACATATAACAAAATTATAGAGTCATTTAGATGTACTGAATAAGTATTGAGTTATTTAAATAACACATACATTATAAACCTTATAGAGATATAAATACACATACACATAATTAACCATATAGAGATAATATATGCATACAGAGTTATTTAGGTTCATATAGCATTACCATATAATTTCAATTTAATACACACATAATAAACCCCTATAGAGAAAACGCATAGCATAATGAACCATTAATTATATAGTTACAGTCTATTCTATTTTTTTTATTAGGGATATATAGGTATTATAGGTAGCGTAACATAGGAGTTGCATTGAACCAACCCTTCCCAGGGGAAGAAAAAGTTTTGGTATAGAAATCCTGGACTTATTAGTCAAAACACGTGATGGTTCATGTTTGAATAGAGATGTTTGTATGATGTGCGTGTATTAAGTAATGTTACAGTGCGCTTTTTTGTTTTTAGGTGATGGCGATCATCGATTACGTTAATGCGAGTACAGTGGGCTCCTATGTTTGCGTGAGGTGTGTTTGTGATGGCGTTATCATGTGAGTAATAAGTGTTTGACAACCTTTTTTTTATTTTGGTTGAATTTAACTTTTTAAAATTTTTATTTTATCATAATATATATTCGAAGCCAAAATTATTGCTTTAAGATATATTTTATCGAGATATTTTTCGACTTGTCTTTCAATGATGATGGATTTTTAAAAGAATAAAAATAATTTATATAAATTTAAGATTTATTAATTTATGTATTTATTTATTTTATTTATAATATGAAACTTATATCTTCATTTGATTTATATTTCTTCATTTCTTCCTGATGAAGTGATATATTTTTTCTTGTTGCATAGAGATTATCTACATCACAAATGCAATTTGGGACACAAAAGTTTTGTCTTTGGTTTTTATTGGGTTTGTTTAGATTGCGCCTTTATGCAGTTGCAACTCCAACCGCAATGCGGCTTGTGCCAGATTATCCCATTTAAAAATAGGCAGAATTAATGCTAATAATGAAACTAACATCACCTGCAGCCTCTTTTATGAGTCATCTGTGAGCTTTAAGCTTGTCAGCATTCTCATTTGTTTTACAATTATCAGAAAAAAAAACCAAACTCCACTATTATTTATCTTCATTGCTTATTAATTTCTGATATCTTATTTTATCAGAAATGTTTCAAATCGTGAATTAAGTTACATCAGCACTGCAGATCTCTTAATTCTTTAGATTATTTAAGAGAGATAATATTTTAAGCCTGTAGCATCAATTTGATTAACTAGTTCTTACCAGATAAGGTTTTCTTTTGTTCTGGATTTAATCTCAATTAATATCAGTTTCATTGTTTCATGATATGTTTAATATATTTAAGAAATTTTATGATTTTCAGATTTAGTTACAGTCAAATTCCATTTACTTATTTGTGGGAATTTTTTATCTAATTGCATTGAATACTATTAAGTTATACTTATTTTTCTACTCTATCTCTTCGGCGGTTTTCAACTTCTTCCTTTGTCATATTTTTACTTCTTTAAACGCTCCTGCTTCCATTTTGATATATATATCTTGAATGAGATTGTATTATTTACTCCGAGGATGTATATATTTAGGTATTGTATAAGATAGATTTGTTAGTTTATTGAATAATTTAATCCCCGAGGGATGGAATAATTGTCATACGAAAGTCGAATTAAAATGAAACATTTGTTGTTTATTTGTCGCTAAACTTTTAAGACCACTTAATTCAGTTCTTGGATTAAGAGTTCATTCTGGGAATGAAGTTTCTAAAGTTAATAAGGTAATTTCCTTGATATCCGCCGCCAAATTAAATAATACATTTTTGGATCAGCTAGTTTCTCACAAATCAATTCTATAAAATGCGCGCTGATATTTAAAAGTCGATTATATTTGTAAGGATCCAATAAGATTTAATGTGATATATATCGGAGAACATTGATTTTTATATATTTTTAATCATTTAAGAATTCCTTATTACTACCAATCTGCGGCTGCCGTAATCTGAAACCACCATAACACTTGATTAATGCTGGTTTTTTTATTGTCCATCATAATTAAATTTAACATGTTGATGTTTACCTGGATCTTTTATTTGTTTCACTTCTGGTTTGAACCAAATTTTAACCGCTTGCGCAATAATTTCGGAAATAAATTATTTCGGAGTGTTATTTTTTATCTTTGGTTGTTATAATATAATTTAGCTTACTATATATATTGAGGATTTGAAGATTTGGGTAGGCTTTTGACTTTTGGCGAATATTTTCCAGGTTCATGTTGGTGTGATATTGAGTATATCATCTTTATATGTACACTGTGGGAAACATTGACATTCAACATCTAATTTTACTAACTTCAGTTTTCTAGGTAATAACATTAGTGAATAGATAAAATAACATAGTGAAAAATTAAAAATTGTTTATAATTATTAATATAATTTTTTTAATTATTCTGTGAAACGATGGCATGATATAAATAAATAACGCCATTTAAAATAAAATTATTTTAATATATTTCGACGGATCATGTTCATCATCGACTAAAATGAAATAAGATGAATTCAGATTGTAGTTAATTTAAACAAATTTTTCACACATTTATATTGAATTAAATGTTCTAATTCAAAATTAATTTTATAAATAGTAAGATTTTAACACAAAATAAAAAACGTATTTAATCTTAGGAAATTATTTGGGTTTTATAAGTTTTTATGTTAAAAATACCGTTCTAAATTTAAGTAATATTGAGTTAAGCGAAATGAACTCAATTTATTAAATTAGGACCAAAACTAGTATGTAAAAGAATTTGATAAATTTAAAATCAGTCTAGTATTGAGTCTTTATATGGTTATTATTTGAGTAGGTCTCGCATTTAAATAAAAAGTAGGATTTTAACTTTGAAAAAATGAGTTAAATTAAAACTACTACTGGAGTATATAATAATGAATTCAAAACAGATATTAGTGATTTAGGTGTTGAAGGGTGTGTCGAATAAGGGAGTTAATATTTGCAAATTCTGACAAGTGGAATGGACTTAGTAGTCGTTAAATGACTTTGACTATTTGGCTTGTATGGTATGCTCTGTTCTTTAAATTGTCCACAGTTTTAAAGATTGAGAGAAGCGTGGAAGAAAATGGAAAATTACCACCAATGAATAAGATGCGAGTTTGTAAATAAATATTACGATCTATTCCGGGTTAAACGGACATATTGTCTAAAGAATCTATTTTTACACTCTAAAGATCTCAACCCGCAAATTATATGGTTTTGTCTAAAGTTCATAAACTGGAATTTTATGAGACCGGTTTTATCTATGGTTGGTACAGCACAAGATAGGATTGCAAATATTTGATTCTAAATTGAAACCATTATTGAATTCTTGTTGAAATGTTAAAGATAAGTAATTTTATCTCAAATTCTGTTGTAATTTAATATTAGAGTTGTGTTTCTAAGCTTATTCACTAATGTTCCATTATCTGAATGAGTCTGTTTGTGATCATTCTTGATATAATTTTCTGCTTTCGTAAATTGTGACTTTCAACGGCTAAGTCGGTTTCTGTTAAATGAATGGTTAAAAGCGTAGAAGATTGTTCCTACTCTGTCGTCGATTTTCTTGGAATTAGGCTTGAAGAAACGAATAAGCGGTATGATTCTTTAAATATAGCCTCTTGCTTATGAAAAGATATGTTGTGATGATTGTTTGTGCTTATTTGGTAATCGTGAACATGTTTTGCCCTTTCAATATGTTTTAATGAACTCGTTACATCCTGATATTAAGTTTTACTGTGGAGGAAGGAAAAGGGAAGGGTTTTTGCCTATGTTATGGATAGATTGTGATGAGAAGCTGAATTTAGAGGAAGGAAGATGATGCTTGTATGTTACTCCAGAAGAGTTGTTGTGGGATGCGTGGTAGTATGGATGTAGGAACAATATAAAAGGACGGTGTTTCGTTCTTGTCCTTTAGCCCTATTATCATAATCTAGTTAAGCAATTGAGCGATTTATGAAGTTATTGTGAGCAAACAATTTTTTAAATTCATTGACTCTCAGCAATTTGATAATGTGGGTTTTGGAATAATATTGATAAATGATTGAAACTGGTTTTGAATATTTCATGAAGTTGGATATACTTTGTCAAACTGTGTTGGGGCCTTTTTATTTTATCGGTTCCTTATTCTGAAGGTTTTATATTAGTTGATGTAAAAGGCTGCTAAGGATTTACCTTTGTTTTGAAAATTTGTTTCCTCTTCAATAAGATTATTAATAGTCTTTGTTAATAAATCCCATACCCAATTGTTTGGTTCTTAACCTTGTTTTTATGTTGCCCGTCATTCTTGTACAAGGGTCAAGAGCATAACGGATCTGTAATGGAGTAATATTGCTGAGCACAGAAAATAATATAAATGTTTAATTTCGGAATTTTAAAATCATGCTCTAAACAATTTAAAAATTTTAGAGTGTGTTGTATGAAGCGAATGTTAGATAT
>JACMZG010000325.1:0-20406 GCA_018340805.1 Microvelia longipes | reverse complement strand
CGCTGAACTTAAGCATTCATTAAGCGGAGGAAAAGAAACTAACAAGGATTTCCCAGTAGTGGCGAACGACCGGGAATTAGCCCAGCACCTGAATCCTGTATCTTTGATATTAGGAGTTTGGTGTAAAGGTTGCGTTTTTAATTGTGAGATACTCCAAATTCACTTGATTGTGATGTTGTCCATAGAGGGTGTTAGACCGTTGGAGTGTTACGAGCTTTTATTGATGCTTCCTAGAGTCGGATTGTTTTTGGTGGTAACTCCATCTAAGGCTAAATTGTGCGAGTCCGATAGTAACAGTACCGTGAGGGAAGTTGAAAGAACTTTGAAGAGAGAGTTAATAGTGTGAAATCGCTTAGAGGTAACGAGTGAAGCCGAACTGATATATGGGATTCAGTTTGTTGTCTGTCAATCTTATTTTAGCAAAATCTCCACTAGGAATCGCTATTTAAGCTCATAATGGACGATTGATGCACTTTCTGTATAAACTGCGACCAATAGTGCCGTTTTTCTGTCGTAATTTGAAGTGACCAATTCTTCGGGAATGGTTTTATAGCTCATTGCACGGTTAAATGTTATTGGTGATTTCGATTTGCTGATATTGATTGGTTTAATGATGATTCTTTAATAGACTAATAAGAGGCCTTTTGTGAATTGTTTAGTTTTCTGATTCGATGGGCAAATCTAAGTCTGCAGTGTATGTAGGTACCTACTTGTCCCGTCTTGAAACACGGACCAAGGAGTTTTATATGATCGCGAGTCAAAGGGCCTTACGAAACCCAGGCGAATTAATGTAAGGTTTACCTCGGTAAACTGTGATGTGACTCGTGGCAACACTGAGTGCAACATCGACCGTCTAAAGATGTTCGCATCTGGGCGGAGTTTGAGCGATCATGTAGAGACCGAAAGATGGTGAACTATGCTTGTGCAGGTTGAAGCCAGAGGAAACTCTGGTGGAGGACCGCCGCGGTTCTGACGTGCAAATCGATCGTCGGACATGAGTATAGGGGCGAAAGACTAATCGAACCATCTAGTAGCTGGTTCCCTCCGAAGTTTCCCTCAGGATAGCTGACATTTGTTTTGTAGTTTTACCTGGTAAAGCGAATGATTAGAAGTATTGGGGACGAAATGTCCTCAACTTATTCTCAACTTTAAATGGGTTCGATGTGCGTCTTTCTTCATTGAAGATGTGCATCGAATACAGTGTCTAGTGGGCCATTTTTGGTAAGCAGAATGGCGATGTGGATGAACCATCTGGTTAAGGTGCCTAACATAACGCTCATGAGAACCCACAAAAGGTGTTGTTTGATAAAGACAGCAGGACGGTGACATGGAAGTCGTCATCCGCTAAGGAGTGTGTAACAACTCACCTGCCGAATCAACCAGCCTGAAATGGATGCGCTGTAGCGTTGGACCTATACCGGATCGATATCGTAAGTTTACAAAACGAGTAAACGATATCGTGTAGGAGGGTGCCGTGGTTGCTAAGAAGCTACTGGCGTAAGTCAGAGTGGAGCGCGGTCACGGGTACAGATCTTGGTAGTAGTAGCAATTATTCAAGTGAAGATCCTTGAAGACTGAAGTGGAGAAGGGTTCCATGTCAACACAGCATTTGAAACATGGGTTAGTCGGTCCTAAGCGATCTGGTAATTCAGTTATCAGAAAGAGGTGATAGACATTAGAATAGTGTTTATAATTGATTTTAGCCTCTTGAAGCGAAAGGGAATCAGTTTAATATTACTGAACTTGAATACGGAAATTTGGTTGTTTCGGCAACAGGTGTAACACAAGCGATCTCAGAGACGTCATCAGTGTTTTGGGAAGAGTTTCTCTTTCTTTGTATACATAAACATGTCCCTAGAATCAGGTTTATCTGGAAAGGGATGTGAAATGTAAAAGCATCCGGTTTGTGATGTCCGAAGCGCTCTGATGGCCCTTGAAAATCTGAGGGAGCAGTTATAAATTCGTATATCCGTACCGATATCCGCAGCAGGTCTCCAAGGTGAGCAGCTATAGTCTTAGAACAATGTAGGTAAGGGAAGTCGGCAAATTAGATCCGTACCTTCGGTAACAGGATTGGCTCTAGGGATCGGCATGTGGGCTTTATCAAGAAGTCGATTGAAAGTGGGCTGTTATTGATTGAGTTTTGGGGCAACTTAGGATTGAAATGGAACTTTTGACTCGATTGATTGGCGGGTTTGCTATATTATGAGTCTTTCGGGATTAATGGTCGCCTGTGCACTAAACGATCAACCTAGACTGGCATGGACTAGGGGAATCCGACTGTCTAATTAAACAAAGCATTGCGATGGTTGGTGAAGGCTTGACGCAATTGGATTTCTGCCAAGTGCATGAATTCCCGTGAAGAATTCAAACAAGACGCTGGTTAGCGGCGGGAGTCTATGACTCGTAGTGTTCATATATCTTAACCTTTGGATGACGTTTATTTATGTGTGAGGTTATCGTAGGGAGAGTTATACTGCTATGGCCACGTGACCCAAGCCTCATGGGATATCTCTTAAATGGCCGATATCTCTTGAGGGGGCATTGGTGGAATAGTCAATTTATTAACTTTGCGACGTGTTGTTTGGGATGGTTCTGTTGGAGGTCTGATTTGCAGTGTCACCGTATCCTCTCTATGTTAATGTACGTAAGGTTGGATCGAGTTCTATGACGTAATGTGTCTTGGATGAAGAATGTTGAAATTCTTAGTACTTAGCGTGAGACCCGTAGTTAAATTCCGTGTAATGGGCTATTAAGCTTTGCCAAAGTTTGAGTAACATTGTCACTGTGTTCCCTTAAGATTCCTATGCTGAATTTATTTTAAACTTATTTGGATCTATTATGAGAATCATTCACAAATTTTTTGTAAGGTGCAATCGTAATTTAGAAGTACTTGCATGTGGAAGGCGGTCGTGGTGCTTAGTGGTTCTGAAAAGAGGACTTCCCTTAAAGATAATTTTACGAGGATTGTTACGGGGTATGGGAAAATCCATATTAAATCTGGTTACTCCCAGTGGTTCTCGCTAGAATACATTACCAATCGGGGGTGACAAGGCCAGTAGACGTATATATTCGTATGTAGCATTCGGATTGTATGTAGCAAGTGCATTGTGTAGGCACTTGGCTTTTATGGAGGCAAATATCAATATTGACGGTTAAAACGATTTGAATGAGGCAGGGAGACTAACAGGGTTGTTCGACGTAAATCCCTTAAACATCTGTAATCTTCAATAATTGTAGGTAAATTTCGTAGGAGTGCATGTTAGTTTTAGAGGATGACGGGGTTTCAGGTGCTACTCATGTTTGTCTGATAAATTTTATTTATGTTATTTAATTTATTTAATTAGCCGAAAATTCGTTACTAATGAACCAATGTAAGACCAACACATCCTGCGGTGGGAGCTGTCTCGCAATCAGAGAGTGGCCGGGACTGCCAAAATCATCGCGCCGCCTTCGGGGTGTAGAGGGCCGGTTCTTTCATAATTAATTCGTTTCCGGCCGTTTAGTCCGTTTGTGCACTCTTCAGGTAGCCAATGCCTCGTCATCTATTAGTGACGTGCTTGATGGATTACGAGATTCCTACGTCCTATTTACTATCTAGCGAAATACGCCAAGGGACGGTTGGAAAAATATAGGGGGAAAGAAGACCCTGTTGAGCTTGACTCTAGTCCGACTTGGGGAGACATTGAGAGGTGTAGTATAAGGGGAGACGCAAGTCGACAGTTTGAAATACCACTTTACTTGGATCTGTTTTTTCGTACTCGTAATGCATGCGTTGACTTTGGTCAATTTATTGTGGAGAAAGGTAGTAATTTTTCGGATGTACCGAAACTGTTTGAGGACGTGTCAGGTGGGGGAGTTGACTGGGGGCGGGTAATGTTCTGTCAATGGTAACGCAGGTGTCCAGGTGAGCTCAACCGGACAGAACTGGTGTGCCAAAGGGAAATGCTCACTTGATTTTGATTTTCGTCGAATACAGAACCGTGAGGCGGAATATCGTCCTTCTTGATTTTCTTTAGAGTTTAAGCAAGGGTGTCAGAAAAGTTACACAGGGATTGGGGGATCAATGGGTGAAAATATATACTTGTGGACTGTCATTACATCAAACACCTGTGGGGCGTCCTAGCGCGTGGTTGACGGAGAAACAAGCGGTTCTTCCCTTAAATCCGGAGTAGCAAAACCAGCTTAATTCCAAGTACTCGGATATAAGAAATGATCGTGAACGATTTGTGGTTATCGTAGGGGGCGAAACTGGTTAAGATCCCGGTATGTGGACTATGAACCATGTACTGTATCAAGCAGATGCCGCGTTAACGTCGATCTCTTTGGCCGTACAATACCTAGCAGGAGGTAGTGGGGTCTACGGCTGTTGGTAGCCCCCTGCATGTATAGGCGTGCGGACTATTGATGTGGCCGGGGGGGGGCGGTTTCGCGTTGAATCCTGAACTCCTATAGTTCGGTACTTCAAAAGAGGAGGGAGCTTAATGTACACAGGGATAACTGGCTTGTGGCGGGGCAAGCGTTCATAGGCGACGTCGCTTTTGATCTTCTGATGTCGGCTTTTCTATCTTGTGAAGCAGAATTCACAAAGCGTTGGGATTGTTCACATATAGGGAGTGGCTGGGTTTAGACGTGTGAGACAGCGTTAGTTTTACCTCTAATGTAAAGTGTTCATTTACGATCGTAATTCTGCTCAGTCGAGAGGAACCGCAGATTCGGTCCACTGGTAATGTGCTTGATCGAAGGTCATTGGCACGAACACCAGCCGAGAGATCAGAACTGAACGCCTCTAAGTTGAATCTCGCCAGACGTAATGATAATTCATGGCCTAACCTCGGAAAAGAGGCAAAGTAATTACCTAACGAATTTTCGGAATTTGTGATTGGCTTAGCCCATATATTTAAACCAACTAACCTAGAAAATAGTTGGTTTGTGAAATCAATATTTAGATTATACCGTGGTTGGCAATTAAATCTTTGCATACGACTACCTTACGGCGGGGCCAGCGTAAGTTTCGAGCGGTGTTTACCCACTGCAGAGAATCCTGAACTTCATCCCATCTACGCGATGATTTGGGCCTATATGTTCATGTCATTCGTAGTAAATACGAATCTTGTTATTTGGTTCATTAGTACAATTAAATCTAAATAATCTAGTTTGATATAGGTAAAATAATGACACTTATAAAGTAATATTGTAAATACGTGCTATAATGTACTATATATAATATTGTATTTATGTAGATTTATAATAAACTTTAATGTATATATAGTATATAATATAATATAATATATTGGTTATGTGTTGTGTTATGGTTGGAGAGTTGTGTTTTTTTTGCTAAATTTTTTTTTGGACTTATATTTATACTTATATACCTATATACTTATATACTATATACTTAAACTAATATCTTATATACCTTATATCACAGACAAAATAAAACAAAATGTGCCTTATTCTACGAATTGATTTTTGCAAAAAATTCAAAATTGAAAATCTCTCCATAAGGCGTATGTAAAAAATCTTCGATTTTAAGGTAAATATTGAAAAATAAAATTTGTGGCCGACCAAAATCTCTATGGAAATGTTCAACAAATATTTGGGTTAAAATCCATTAAAATAATAATTTTTTGTTGAATAAAATAAAATAAATAATTAATGTAAATAATTTGCCCCGCTGAAAAGCTGGCTTTTTGGCTCAAAAAAATTCTCTAATTCAACAAAATTTGGTAAAATCCATTAAAATATAATTTTTGTTGAATAAATATAAATTTAAATATTAATAAATTAATTGCCACTGAAAAGCTGGCTTTTGCTCAAAAAAAATTTCAATAGCCAATTATTCTTTGACATTCATGATGCTTGGCATAATAATCACTATATCGTTATAAGATACATATCAATATAATATAGTAATAGTAAAAAAATTATATGCTGTTTTTCTCAAAATTTTTCTCATGAGATTATTTGATATAAATATAAGAAAATATCTAGCAGTTATAATGTCGGTCTTTTTTTGCTCGAAAAATATTTCAGAAGTTATTCATTTGTATTTATTATAAACTAACACAAAGAAAAAAACAAAAACAATATTGTTGTTTATAACAAACTGCGCGCATAGTGATTCATTATAAATTGGTTTTTCTTTATTATTTTTTAAAAAAATATAATTTTGAGAAAAACTGCGAAACTGCCCTCATTGTATATAAATCTTCGATAATGAAAAAAGAAACTACAGTGAAAGACGCGCGAATATAAATTTTTAAGAAAATAAAAATTCCTGTAAAGATCACCGCCATGAAAGTGAAATCAAGAAAGAGACATTGCATAAATAAAAAGAATAATTTAATAATAAAAGATCAATACACATAGTTTCTCTAGCCGAACCAGGAAGGTATAGAATAATAATCAATAATAATAATAATATATATTTAAATAATAATAATAATAATAATATAATAATAATAATAATAATAATATAATAAATAAAATAATAAATAAATAATAATAATAATATAATAATAATAATAATATAATAATAATAATATAATAATAATAATATAATAAGAATAATAATAATAATTAATAATAATAAAAATAATAAGATAATAATAATATAATAATGGATAATAATAATAATAATAATAATTAATAAAATAAATAATAATAATAATAATGATAATAAATAAATAAAATAATAATAATAAGATATATAATAAGGAATAAATAAATATAATAAATAATAATAATAATAAAATAATAATAATATATAATAATAAAAAATAATATAATAATTATAATATAAAATAAAAAATAATTAATAACAATATAATAATAATAAAATAATATAATAAATAAATATTAATAAAATCAATATAAATAATATAAGAATAAAATAATTAATAATAATAATAATAATAATAATAAAAGAAAATAATAATAATAATGATAATAAAATTAAGAATCATATATAAAATAATAATAATAATAATAAAATAATAATAATAATGATATAATAATAAAATAATATAATAATTATAATAAAATTAATTAATAATAACAATATAATAATAATAATAATAATAATAATAATAAATAAATAATAAAAAATCGATTTTACTTTAACCAATCGATTTATTCAATATAAATGTAATAACTGTTTATTATTTTATATTACTATAATAACAATAGTTTGTTAATAAGTAAGATTCAGTTGAAACTTAAAAAAATAAAATAATCTTTTAACACAAAAATTCAAAGAAAAATGCAAATATTTCATGTCATAGAAATCAAATATTACAGTTTTTATCTTTCTCGACTAGAAAATATATCGAGATTTTATTTTTAAAAAAATCTTTTCTAATTATTTCTCCTGGTTATTTGTCCCAATGTTATAAATACACCCTGTTAAGATAACTAATGCTAATATATTGTATCTACTGTAAAGGACATAGTATATATATACTGTTGATTTTTGATATAATGAAATTAAACTCATATAGTGCCCGTTATGAATTAGGGTAAATGAAAAATCGTGTAGTGCGAATTGTTGTCGGTAACGGTTTCCAAATGTCGTGGAGTTAGTTCTAGCTACGAACCACATGAATCAAGGTTAAATTTAGGCTTTCGCTTTGAAGCGTTTGAGTAATTTAAATTCTATTGTCCAGGCCTTTTTCTAGTCAGATACAGTTTTGAAGCTCGCTTTGCGATGTTTATTGCTTGTTTATTGAATTGTTGAACAAACGCTAACAATAAAAGCAATTCAATAATATCAATAATTTAAATATATAACAAGCCTATTTAGTATCGGGTTAAAGAAAAAAAAATAGCTAGACGATGAATAAAAATCGGTTACCGTAATCATATGATGAAAACGTAAATCTAAGTAGAGTAACATGAAATGACAAGCTTTATGCATCGATGATGCTTGATAAACGATATTTCTATGATTTGGATTAATATAATTGTGACTGAGAAAAATGATATAAAACATTTTTTTTTCAATCCAGTATAGAAAATGAGAACTTGATTAACATTGATTAATCACTTTATTGCAAAAAATAAAAAGTCGTTGACAGGGTGGAAATTAATTATTTCACCAAAATAAGGGTTTAAAATGAAATTGCTGTTTTGGAATATCAAATTGTGGTAATGCTGAATCGATTGAATAAATAATGATACTTTTTTATTGATTTTCTAATATCTTTAGTGACTACTAATTGAAACCATGTTTAAGAGCAGACGTACAACATAAATATCTGGTTGATCCTCCGCAGTAGTTGCATATGCTTATCCAAAGATTAAGCATGCATTCGTAGTACAGAAGCTCCGTACACTAAACCGCGATGGCTCATTATATACAGCTATGATTGAGAGGATCTATCATTTTGCCATGGGATAACTGTGGTAATTAGAGCAATATCTCTAGTACAGAATGCCGTAACCACAAGCGCGAATTTATTTAGATCAAATCAACCCGGTGAAAACCGGTTTTTTGATGACTCTGGATAACTTTACTGATGTGACCTTGGTGGTTGACGACATATCTCTTGAAGTGGCTGACCTATCAACTTTCGATGGTAAGATCAAAGCTTACCATGGTTGTAACGGGTAACGGGGAATCAGTGGTTCGATTCGGAGAGGGAGCCTGAGAAACGGCTACATCCACGGAAGGCAGCAGGCGCGAAATTACCCAATACCGGTTCGGTGAGGTAGTGACAAATAACAATATGGGCCTGTAGTGGTTTCATAATTGCAATGAGAACATTTTTAATACTTTATCAAGTATCAATTGGAGGGCAAGTCTGGGTGCCAAGCAGCCGCGGTAATTCCAGCTCCAATAGCGTATATTAAAGTTGTTGCAGTTAAAAAGCGTAGTTGAAATTGAGGAAAAGATTGGTTTGAAATCTTGATTGAAAGCTATCTGTCCTTCGACGTCGTGTATATCTTTGATGCTCTTTAATGGGGTTGAGATGACGACAAGTTTACTTTGAAAAAATTAGAGTGCTTAAAGCAGGGCTGATCTGCAGTATTGGTTGCATGGATAATAAAATAAGACTTCGGTTGTTATTTTGTTGGTTTTCGAAACTGAAGTAATGATTAAAAGAGACTGCCGGGGGCATATGGTTGCTGGTGCTAGAGGTGAATTTTTAGATCATCAGCAGACCAATCTACTGCGAAAGCATTTGCCAAGAAATGTTTTCATTAATCAAGAACGAAAGTCAGGGATCGAAGACGATCAGATACCGTCCTAGTTTCTGCCATAACTATGCCAACTGACAGTTCGCGAAGGTAATTTATCATCTCCTTGCGAAGAAGTCACGGGAAACCTAAGTCTATGGGTTCCGGGGGAAGTAGGTTGCAAAGCTGGAACTTAAAGGATTGACGGAAGGCACCACCAGGAGTGGAGCTGCGGCTTAATTTGACTCCACGGGAAATCTCACCCGGTCCGGAACTGTGAGGATTGACAGATTGATAGCTCTTTCTTGATTCGGTGGGGTGGTGGTGCATGGCCCGTTCTTAGTTTGGTGGAGCGATTTGGTCTGGTTTTCCGTTAACGAACGAGACTCTAAACTGCTTAAAATAGTACATTTGTTTTAAATAGCAAATGCTGACTTCTTAGAGAATAAATAGCGTTTAAGCTAAATGAAAAAGAGCAATAACAGGTCTGTGATGCCCTTAGATGTCCGGGGCCGCACGCGCGCTACAATGGCAGTAACAGCGAGTTTTAATCCTAGCTAGAAATGGCTGGTAACCTGCTTAATCACTGTCGTGTCAGGAATAGTGGATTGAATTATTCACGTTGAACGAGGAATTCCTAGTAAAAAAAAAAAAAAAAAAATTAAAAAAAAAAAAAAAATAAAAAAAAAAAAAAAAAAAAAAATAAAAAAAAAATAAAAAAAAAATTAAAAAAAAAAAAAAAAAAAAAAAAAACAAAAAAAAAAAAAAAGCGTTAAAAAAAAAAAAAAAAAAAAAAAAAAAAAAAAAAAAAAAAAAAAAAAAAAAAAAAACAAAAAAAAAAAAAAAAAAAAAGAAAAAATCATAAAAAAAAAAGAAAAAAAAAAAAATAAAAAAAAAAAAAAAAAAATAAAAAAAAAAAAAAAAAAAAAAAAAATAAAAAAAAAAAAAAAAAAAAAAAAAAAAAAAAAAAAAACTAAAAAAATAATGTGCAGTCACTAGCTTGCGTGATACGTCTGCCTTTGTAACACGCCGTCGCTACTACCGATTGAATGGTTAGTGAGATTGTTGGATTCTGGTCTAAGAAATGGCAAACATTTCTATGAATGGAAAGACACTCAAACTTGATCATTTAGAGGAAGAAAAAGTCGTAACAAGGTTTCCGTAGGTGAACCTGCGAAAGATCATTATTATTCCATAACAGTTTAACTCGAACTAAAATTATGTATCATGATACTGATGCATCAATGCTATTTTGCAGTTGAAGCAAATGTGAAATTGATTTTTCGGGTCAATTCTATTTTGCAATGGTTCAGATACAATTGCTTAGCAGTAAAAACTCGGAAAAGTCTTATTATTTTATATGTCGGAAAAGTCTTAATTATTATGTGTTCTATAAGTATGGAATTATTTAGCTTGTGAATGGTCTATATATTAAGAAATAGATTTATGCGCACCAAATCCTCAAAGCTTGCGATAATTTTTTCAAAATAATACAAAGAATCTGAAAATGGACAGTTAATCTGCCGAAAGCATGTAAATTAAAAAATAATTTTTAAAATGCAGTCCAAGGTTTTATTAAAAATATGCTATTGATCTCTTGATTATTAAATCTTAATTAGGATTTGTTAAATCAAATTGGCTGAAGTGTATTTTTCTAATGATTTTTAATTTTCCTTTATAAATGACTTTCTTTACATAAATGCACAAGTGATTTAATTTAATATTTTACGTTTTATCATCAAATATTTCTAAAAAATGTTTTAAAGGTTTATCAAGTGAAAGAATTCTGTATGATTCCGTTAAGTTAAAATCTTCGTTGCTTTACTTACTTGTAAAAAACAATACAATAAGATCTTAATAAAAACCTTTAAACGCCATTTTAAAATATATTTTTTTATAACATGTTTCGACAGATTAACTGTCTTCAGATAAAATATTTCACCAATATTTAAACAAATTAAAAATTTTTTCATATTAAAAATTCTGTTTATTTAATCAATTATGCAATTTCTTCAATAATTCAAATTAATTAAAAACATGCAATAAAGATCTGGAAAGACCTGTTTGAACATTAATTTTTGGATCAATCGATCTAATCATTAACGCTTCACACATAACTCTTTCCCAATAATCTTTAAAGTTTCTGCACAAAATTTTAAAATTATTTATATTAATAATTGATTGACATTTAACATTATGTTCAGCAATATTACTACCACTTCCAACCCGACGATGTTCCTGAATTCTTGTACAGAGATGACGGGAAGTCTCTCCAATGTATGTGGCATTACACCATTACATTCATATTTATAAACAAGATCAGAACACAATTGAATTGGTGTTTTAGACTTATTACTGAACATATTTATTATTTATATGATTGTGTGAAACAAAATTTTATAAGTCTAAATTTTAATAACCACTTTTAAATTGTTTAAAACCTTCAGAATAAGGAATTGTTAAAACATAACTGAAATTATCTGACTTGTTTGGATCTTTGATGGTTATTTTCACAATTCAAACTTATAAGAAACTATCAAATTATTAACTACGTCATATATACGTCATTTATTGAATAGAATTTAATACAAATGATTTGAATTTGAAGAATTTTTAATAAAAAAATTTTTTATTAATTTTCAAATTATTAAATACTACATCAATTTTGAAGAAGAATCTTACAGAAAATCAGACATTTTCCCATTTCAAAAAATTTTGTATATCTTCAAAAAAGGACATAAAAACTAATTTCAAATAAATTTCATATTTTTGAGATTGCCAACATAAATTTTCTAAAATTAATCATAGAAACTTAACCAAATTGAAAGATATCTGGAATTTCAGAAGATTATAAATTGAAGGTATCTATTCTTGGAACAACCAGGGTGGTAGCCATAATTCCAGTTGAAAGCAAAGAACTGAAAAAATAATATGTCGGAAAAGTCTTAATTATTATGTGTCTTTAATATCAATGGCTTGCACCCCAAAACCAGAGATCGTCTTTAAAAATATTATTGCTGCGTTTGGTGGAATTTCGGAAGGTGTGGTCTACTTCGAACATCTTTAAAACAATGCATCCATTGAACGCAGACCTCTTACTGTTATTAACTGGAATAGGATGTACACAAATTTAAAGCAAAAATATCCAAGCATGGTAAATCAATAACGATAACGCCAAACGCACACTGCCAAGAAACAATGGAAAAACATAAAGAAGCTGGATTTGCCTTTGAACTTTTACCACATCCAGCTTACAGCCCAGATCTCGCGCTAATCAGACTATCATCTTTTCCTGTCTATGGCATATTTCTACGAGGACGATGTTGCAAAATTGGGATGACGGTACAAAATGGGTTGACCAAGAATTTTTCCAGCTTTCCAAAGACAAAACTGGTTATGAACGCGGGATCCAGAAAACTTACCGACAGACGCTAAACGTGATGGATTCAAACCACTTAATTTAAATGAGTCTTTTATTTGAGCATAATAATTATTGTTCTTCTTTTATTTAGCATGTATTTATTGAATAAAAGTACGAAGACTTAGGGACACGTCTAATAGAAACCGTGGTAACAATCTCTATCTCAGTTGGGAAATGTTTCAAAGACAATTTATTTTCAATTTCAAACTATCAATTTAAAATGTTTTACTTAACAAAAATTAAAGTGATAACTAGAGGTCGTTTCGGTTTAATATTGTATACGTTAATCTAACTCGATTTATTGAAACTAAATTTAAAAAAAAAATTTTTTTATATTATTCTATTTTAATTGTTAATTTCTTTGTAAAAATAGCAAAAATTACAACGAAGATTACTGATAATAGTTTAACAAAATTTGTTAGAAAAGGAGAAAGAGATATTTTACTTTAGCTCCTTTAATTTTGATCTTCTAAAACTTTGACTATAATTAGGAATTTCTTGTTTGTGCCATTTACTAGGATTCAGCTGTTACTTAATCTTTATTCACAAATCCATCTTCATTTCACAAACTCTTCTTGCGATAAATGCACTGTCTTTAAATCCTAAGTGGAGGACGAATAAATCTTTTACAATTTTTAGAAATTTATCAATCTTTTATTTCTGTATTGCTAAGATTTTTCAGGAATTTTCCCTTTTTTTTGGTTGTCAAATTTTTCATTTTCGTTTAACCTCTTTTATTTCCTTTTTTATTTCTCTTTGATCTTAGTTTTGTTTTATTTGAAATTTAAAATGTTTTAATTTAGCTCGAGAATTATGATCGATGCTGTATTATATTATATAATATATACAAGTAGGTAGATAGGTAACGGGGACACGTGGTGTGTGCCCCCACCAATTTTGCACAAATTCCGTCGTGAAATATTACGTCATAAATTACGTAATAACTGTATAAAAACTGTATAAAAATTGCGTCAGCGGGGGGGTCACACACCAAGTGGTGCCGTTAGCCACTTATAATATAACATATATGTTGGATTCTAAAACTAATATTGGAGGCCAAATAACCATTATTCCAAATAGATTGTGATAACAATAAATTTGAATTGCTTATGAATTATAACAACTTCGTGAAGAAATATTTTGATATTTTAAACACAGATACCAGTCTTTGGTGGTTCGATTTTTAGTTGATTTTGAGGATGGACTAATAGTATAAAATAACATATTAAACAGCAATATATAATGTAATATGTAATAAATAAATGCAATTCAATAATAAAACTTTGCATAAAAGTGTTTTATTTTCTGCTGATAAAATCGCCGAAACAATATGGGCAACAACTTTGATATCTAAAATGGAGTCATACATGCAAATAATAGAATAAAACGTAATGATTAATAATTGTTTAAAATAGATTTGAGAATAAAATTTTCTGACATTTTTCTAAAACAGATAAAATATTTCATATAAAATTTCTGCTGTTTTTCCAGGATCAAAGAATATATAATTCCTCAATCGATAATTGAGCTCAAATATTCAAAAATCATCACAAAATGTAAAATTATTTGGTAAAAATATTATTGATTCGACTATACTTGTTTTTACGAGATTGAGAAGTTGTTTTTTGAAGTGGATTGATTGATTGGCATCGAAGTGTATCTTTGGATGATGTATAGGTATGTAGGGTGGATTTATCGTGCTTAGTATTGTTGCTTGTGATTAGTTTGAGGTTTGTTTGGTATGTCTGGCATGTTGTGTAAACTTCAACTTAATATAAATAATTTACATACATTACACATCATATAAAAAATAATAAATTAAACAAATTTATTACAATAACAATTCTTCTCATAAATATTTGTTAACAATAGTTATTGGTTAATATTTTTTAAATTTATCTGTCAATATTTATAATTTTAAAAACTTATTTCTTAAATAGGTTTGGAAAATAAATTAATCGATTTTGTTTAATACTCCTCTTAACCTTCCAGATATTATAAATTGTTATTAGTTAAAAAGAAAAGGTCATAAAGAAAGAAGAAATTAATAGTTCATATAGATCAAAAATTAACTCAAACAATGTTGAAGAGTTGATAACAAAAAATTCGATATTCAATATTAGTATATTTCTAAACTTGTAAGTTTATTATGAGGATACATTTGTTAATTCACGTTGTACAGTTTCTATGGAGACTTTTGATGAAGATTTAGAAGATTATATTGATCGAATATAGCTCTCTTCAATAAAACAATAAACCAACCACTGATAAAAAACAGCTGAAATTTCTTTATCGAAAATATATTATTTAATTATTTAAGAAAAAAAAATATAATTCAACTGGGAATTTCTCAATTTAAATTTACTAGGATTACAACATATTAAAAATTTGGAGTCAGATAAAAACATTGAGATTAAGAAGAAATATTAATAGTAAGTTGGACATAAATATTGTTTAGCTGGAGGGATGATCAGAGAAATTATGAACAGAATGTTTTCATGTTTACAATTTACCCTTAGTCGAGATATACAAAGAATTCTTTCTCTAGAATATTTGAGCGTATAAATAATAATAATAATTGTAAGGTGAATCGATTACGCTCACCGTAAAGTGCAGAAAATATAATAGATAAATGTGTCGCACTGGAACACTTCCCTCCCCCTCCGACAGGAAAACAAATTCAGGCTGACTTTTCACATGAAAATTTATTGAAAATTTTTAAATTTATTTTTAAGTTTTAAAATTTTTAATAGTACACCACACAACGTTTTACTGTTTTATTTTACCGAGAAATTTAATGTTTATGACAATTTTCGTTCAAATAAAAAAGAGTTTATATTATTTCTGTTTAAATAATTTAATCAACAATGCGACGCAGACTTTTCACTGAGCCAAGGATTTTGTGGCTAACTGTGATAGAAAGTAAAAGTTCATAAAAATAAGGTGAACATTCCACGAACAATGTAAACATTAGTCACTTCCCGCGACATTATTGTTAAATCGTCCTCCCCAGCAGCATTATTATTATCAAACTTAATAAAAGCAATATAAAAAACAAACAAAGAAATAAACACATATTCAAAATACATTTATTTCAAATAAAACAAAATCAGTTATATAAAATTCAGTTCTATAGTCTGTTCTTCAATTACATTCATTTTTCTTTCTTCACGTGATTGATTCTTTATCTGATTACTAAATATAATTTAAAATTCCATTTAATAACTTCAAATAAATTCATTACGTTCGTCTAAACGTTTGCATCTCAAGTCTTATTTATTGCGAGATTAAAATTATAAGACAGTATGTAGCCCTAGTGTTTTTATGTGACATACTCTCTTGTCGTCACTGTTAGTCAATGCTATTTTCGGTCTTAAAGGTAAACAATTGATGGTTTTTTATCTATTCCTACATATTTACTGAGACTGATGATTTGTGTTGTAACAATCCAGATTACAATGTATTAATCCTTAGCTTCATTTGCTGATCTAAACCCGAGAGCTTACATTTCTTTCATATAAAATCTTCATTGTATATCTACCTTTGCTTTCATCTTTGAATTTAACTCAATCAAGATATATTTATCGTTATAAAGTGAATGTTCTGCACTATAGTTTGAAGTGTCCTTAACTCATTCTTGATCATCAATATAATATCTTTCAATTTTATGTTTATCATTTCCCAGGAAAAGCTGTTCAGTATTTCTTGCACGGATTATTTACAGGTACATGTTTCCTCTTCCGGTATTTCTCAAGCTCAATGTATTTGAGCTGATACATTCTTGATTACTCAAGTCAAACTGCCTGACCAATATAGCTTGGACGATTTAAGACAAACTATCTTTATTCAGCAAATTAACCGCCATAGATACTTATCTATTTTGATTATTTCTAATGTTGGTTTGAGACTAATCTTATGATTTTTGTCAGAATGCATAGTCTGAGATTCAATCCCGTTTTCTGTTAGTGTTCCACATTATTACCATTAAAGGACGGTTGCTTAAAGTTTGAATAATTCTTGTCTAAATCCGATGTTACTATTCGATCTCAGGCCCAGTATTCCGTCATATGTATTTCTTGAAAATATTGTCCTGTGTAAACTTACGGCTCTAATTAATTTGCACAATTTTTAACTGATTGTATCTATAGTTTTGTATAACACCAATTAACTACGATAAACAGTTTGGTATGACGTGTTAATAGCAGATTTCTTTACTTTTTATTTTTCATTAAATACTCAAGCTTAATCCCGTACCAAATCTGGGATTCCGAAATTTGGATAATGTATCTCGAATCCAGATTGAAATATAATACAGGATTGGCAAAACACTAATTTCAAATAGCAATGTTATATTAGTTGATTATTCATTATGTATTATGATTTATATTATAATAAAAGTACTTGTCGATTATTCATCACAAGAAATCATTTTCCAGCTTATGAAAAAAAGTATTTAAGATAATGTAAATTAGAATTTAATTAATGTCATTTTAATAAAAACAATGGAATATGAAATGTATTTTAGTTATTAATAAAAATCATTTCTACCATCCTCGTTTTTCGGCCACATTTATTCACATAAGTATGAAGTCAAGTTTTGATTACTCAAAAAACTTTATTATCGATATGTGTACAGTAACTAATAAAATAAAAAGATAGCAGGTAGAGTAGCATTACGTACTTGTTCTGATTGGCTTAAATTTATACCAAATATTATTGATGTTTTTCGGGTGAATAACCGAAAGTACCATTAATAAATAATTGAGGAAAATTACCTAAACATCAAATACTAATAACGAACAAATAATTTCTGATAGAACCTTCATTCACTTTAAGATTTTTAATGTATAAAATCATATTGAAAAAAATGAAATTAAAAAATGGTTAATCAATAAATAATATCAGAAATGAAAGAAATTTAATAATGACCATTTGAGTGGAATTTGCCATCAATTTCTACTAAGAGAACGAAAACGCAGAACGCCTTTTAATCCCAAATTGTCGGAATAAATGATTCTCATGTAATTCCGCAGTAAACAAACACAAATTAAGCAATGGAGTCCGATGAATTTAATAAAAATATTAACATCTATTTTCAGTTTTCTGTGTAATTTCTCCGACTATTTAAAATTTACTTATCAATGTTGATCTAAAAGATTTATTATCTATCATAAAAGCAGGATATTTTTGCTATGGGTGGGTTACGAAACGCATTTTTCATATGTGATGAAACTGACAGTTTGACAGTGTTTTAAATCCAATTTACTGGCTTAATTTTTATTATCAATTCTTCTGACAAAGTTGTGGATGATTGAAATTTCGAACACGCCAGTGACTGGGGGTTAGTTAAAAATGCCTGTCATACATTACCGATGCTGTGATGGCTATGGTTGGTGTGGCATTAAATCTATTGAATATTATTTAACAAGTTGGAAACATTTTTTCTTATATTATTTTTTGTTTAAATGGAACGGGAAATCTGTTGCTATTTTTTTCACGCACAAATTCAGAAAACTGATTATATTTTTTTATCGATAGAAATAAATTCAATTTTGTTCAACAGATTAATAAATTAATAGAAAGATAGGAGCAGTTAATTATAATTATTATTAAATAACTCAAAATTTTCTAAAAAATTTATTTGTAAATTTTGTAGAAACAAAGATAAAAATTGTTTCTATTTCATAGATTTCTCTTAACTAGGGATAGGTCATCTTCAGTTGTTCTGGTTATAAACTTTTAAATAAAAAAAACTTTTTTAACTTCTCTTAACCAGAATCTATTTTCCAGCACCATTTTTACATCAATCCTATCCTCATGAAAACCATATTTTTCTTTTGTATTTTCGACGTAAAAGGTTATTTGCTGCCAACATTGCATCCCAGAAAAAAACTTTCTACCAGTCAATTTGTAATATATTTTTAATACTTCATTTATTTGAAATGTTTTAGATTAATTTATAAATGTCGATCAGTGTTTTTTATCTAATTATGATTTAAAAAAATCATTAAAAATTTAAATAAATATAAAAATAAAACTAGTAAATTAAAAAAAATTATCGTTTGTAGTGAAGAATATTGACAATTTATTGAAATCGGTTGAATGATTAGCATTAAAATTAAACTGAACCAGACAAAATTTTACAATAGTTTCTTCCTTAATCAGTTGATCAATCAATTGCCCATATTCGATGAGATCATCAGATGTATCCATACCAAGGACTTTTTAATTGATTACTATTAATTATCACACTTTCAACTTTTTCTCTTTCGACTTTATCTGCAATGTTGATTAATTTGTATCACAAGTAGTACACATTTTGTTTCCCTTTATAATAGATATATTATTTGATTGTTTCTATTTAGAAGATTTCTTTATTTTTCTTGACTTTATTATTTATTATTATTATTGTTATGCAAGAAGATACAATTGTAAAATTCAAAATATGCGATGTGATCTACACTTTTTTATTTTTATGCTTCAGCCATATTACTATCACTACCAGATCGATTTTTTGCTTTTAATCCTTTGGAACAAGGTATTAGAAACAGTCTCTCCAATGGTATTATGGGCATTCACACACATTTCACTTAACGAGAAAATGGTCAATAAATTCATGTATAAATTAATTGATTCATAATCCGAGCATTATTTTTCAGACAGCTTTTTCGACTAAGTTGAATAAAAATTTTATTTAGATTTAAAAAAATTGTCGAACTTTAGGTTTTATAAGTTTTGATAAATTTTTTTGTGTTTAATATTTGGAACTATTTTATTTTATATGATATAGAAAAAATAAGAAATTTTTAATAGTTTTAAAATTTGAAAGATTAATATTAAAAAATTGAATAATTTTTGATTATAGCCATTTTATTCAGTATAATTGCTTGAATCTTTGTCTTGAATAAGATATATATTGAATAATCTCATATTATTTTAGTCTGATGATGACATCCAGGTTGATCCGTTCGAAATATATAATAATAAAAATTTTATTTAAATGGCTTTATTTATTTTTAATTAAGCTTTTTATTGTTGAGATTTTAACGGAAATTGTTGTATTCTTAGTAACTTATTAAACCATATTATATCCTAAGTACTTTTAAAAATTATTCTAGAATTCTTAAATTCTTTGTCATTTAATTATTTCAAATTCTTATAAAATTCTAAAAAAGAAATCTTGCAAAAATCATTTAAAGTCTATTACATACTGAAGACACTATAACATCATAATCATAACATCGTTTAAATCATATGAAAACCATATAGGGACCAGATAATATGTATAAGTGATAGTCGGTAGATGAAGCATACCAATTGTTTTAGATTTCACTTACAACGGTACCTGAATATTTGATATCTAAGCGAAAGAAGGAACACAGCAATAGAGGAGCAACCAGGTGATGAATGTTACAGGTGGAAAAATATGCTTGAAAGTATATAAATAAACTAAAGAGAAAAATGAAACTATTTCTCCTATAAATCTACGTTAATAAAAAAATTAAAGAATGTACTTAATTACTCTATAAGAATTTAACTTAATTCATTCAATAAGTATTAATAAATATGATTTGTTTAAATTCACTGTTGTAATAATACAAAATTTTTAAATTAAAAAAATCGAATGATTGTATCATCATTACCCATACACACACATATATATATTACATATTATAGAATATCAACAATGTAATTATATAAGATTCATTTTATAAATCAATCATTTTTCCAATTATAATATTTTAAAAAAGACAATTGCAAAAGTAAACAATAATGAAAATAAAACAATAATGAATTATCAATGA
>JACMZG010000324.1:0-20437 GCA_018340805.1 Microvelia longipes | reverse complement strand
TCAAGTTTCTGATAATAAACTAAACTTCCCTTCTCTAGAATGAACCTTAGAAAATTATTACTTCAATAACTGTAACTTCAGGGCTCTGAAGATAATCTGCCTTCAGGGATCACATAGATAATACTGCTGCTCCAAGCAAAGCCGTGCGCGTATACTATTAACTCCTGAAAAATAGCATTATTGCATTTGACCAAAAAATGATTTTTTGGTCGACCCATGTCAATCTCTAAGTGTACTGCCGCCCAAAAAAAAACAACGCAATGATCCAAAACTCTTTGTCTGAAACATTTGAGGCAAAATAATTTTTATAAATTGGCGGAACTACCTCTCAAAAAGTATTTAAATGATCATCTACATATCAATCAAGGATACCGCTCCCGAAAAAATACCACCTATCAATAATTAAGGTTCTAACCCTCCAAATGTTCCTGATTATAGAAACATTTTACTACCGATGAAAAATACTTACTCTCAAGAGAGTAAAAGTAACTTTATTCCTTAGAGGAAAAATACTTGTGCTCCCTGAAATAGTCAATAAACACCAATTATAACCTTCTGGAGACAAATCAAATACAAGTAAATCGTACTTATTCAACTAACTATCCCAAATTTAAAACTACGTCGTCCAGCATCACGATTAACATGATCTATCTCATAACCTCATTTTCGAAGAAATTCGCTACAAACACACACATATAAATGTCTTTTACGTTTTTTTAATAAAAAACACAGAGACTTATTAACAAAATATATTAAAGTATAGTTAACAAAGTTACTTAAAACATCTAATACTCCAATATCTAACTAATAAGTACAAACACACCTTTTTAACAAATAATACGTATTAAAAATTTGCAACAAGAAACAAAACAAAGTCAAAATATTAAAAAATTTAAAAAGCGAAACACAAATCGATAATAAGTTAATGGACATCGGGGGAATTTAAATAAATGAGTCTTGTGTTGATAAACTAATACTGTCCGCAGAAAATAAAAAATAAGCTTATCATTAAAAACTTATTATTTATTAATAGAAAAAATAAAACATAAACCTTTGAAACATAAAATTAAGTTAAAAATCAAACTAATAATTGAACAAAGAAATTAAACAAAGGATATTAAAACAAAAATATTTTAGAGGACAATAACAACAGCCATAAGTCATCTTGTAAAAATAACAACAAATACTTGGAAATAAAACAACTCAGATAAATAATTCATAAAAAATAAAGAAAAAAAAAAAAAAAAAACTAAAAAAAACAAAATAGTTTGATCAAAACTCAGATAAATAAGTCATTAAATAAGAACTAAAAAACAAATACGTTGTGGATCAAAACAAACTGAGATAAAAAATCAAAAATACAACTAACAAATACTTGTAATAAACAAGTCATTAATAAAACTAAAACAAATAATATCCACTAACAACAAACAGGAAAAAAATAATTGTTGAACTGAAGGAATGTCACGGAAAAGTTTATGAAAAAGAACGAAAAAAGTTCGTCCTACAAACTAAACCGAACGATCAAAACGTACCGAAGTTATCAGCACTGGGGTTCTAATGAGACTGAAGTCGGACTGACTTAATCCCACTCAAGTTGGTTTAATAACAAGGTATTGTATAATATAGAGTGGGTGACCGGTCAAGTATAACTTCCAAAACACCTACAGGTAACCTTCGATAATTATTCCACTATTGTTTCTCTTCTTGATAATACTGTATAACTCTTTGTATGATTTGTGCTTCCTATTTTTAAAAATCAAGTTTGATCGTATCACTTGACATTTTCTATGGATAAGATTTTCGTAGTAATTTACAGTAGTGGTAGTAGAAAGTAATCAGAGAGAGGTGATGATAGATCGCCTAAGTAGGCTAACATAGTTAAGCCCCTTTTGCTCACTTCTTAGAAGAAGAAAGACAGTGTTCTACCTTATCCTCTCCAAGTGCAGACACTTGAGTTTGTGGGTAAATCACAGAAGACCATGACTTAAATAAGTTTTTAATCATTAACTAGAAAACACGTGCCGAACGCAAGACTAAACTTTACTGATCTTAAAATCATAAGGCAGAAACTACCGACATCGCACAGGCTCAGAACCACCGGATTAACGGCTCATTTGAAACGGCATGGAATAATTTTCTTCCACGCAAGAAAAATCCTAGCCCTTGGCCAGGATCGAACCCGGACTACCAGGGTAGCAAGCGCACGTGCTAATACTAACATTCACCATCCTACAGGGGCCTCCTAATTTCACACACAAACTTAGTTATAAAGCTAACGTAACATAAACAGCCGTAATCCAAGTGTGCATATTTTTTTTAGTCACAACCCAAACAAAATAGCATTGTTAAAACAAATCTGACAAATAATGCATACCAAACACGCAGAACAAACCCATAAATCTAAACTAAATCCGGGTTTAGAGATAATTCAAGGCAATAAACGTCCATCTTTTTTAATGTAAAGAATAATACTATCAAAAAAGAAAAACAAGAAGAAAAAATTAAAATAATCATACAAATTTAAGAATATCTTCTGTCATCAGAATATGATTTACATGATTATCTCTGACCCAGATTTATTTAACGGTGGAATTAATTTTAAAGAAAATAGATGAAACCTGGGTTTTTTACATTTTTTCTTTGTCTATGTTATTTAAGATAAGAAAAAATGGTATGATATTAATTAATTCTTTGTAATTTTTTTTTAATATTGAGTTTAAACTTTTTTTATACAAACACAGCGGACAGTATGCTTAATAAAAAAAACGTTAATTTTCGACGTTAATAACAAAACGTTAATTTTTTGAAGTTTAACAAAACCTTAATTTTTTAACTTTATAACTTAAAAACCTTTAAATTTTTGACGTTAATAAGCAAACGTTAAGTTTTTGACGTTAATAAAAAACAATTTTTGACGTTAATAAAAAACGTTATTTTTGACGTTAATAACAAAACCTTAATTTTTTAACTTTATAACAAAACCTTAATTTTTGACGTTAATAACAACAACGTTAATTTTTTGACGTTAATAACAAAACTTAATGTTTTAACTTTATAACAAAACCTTAATTTTTGACGTTAATAACAAAACGTTAATTTTTGACGTTATAACTAAAACGTAACAAAATTTTTGACGGTAATAACAAAACGTTAATTTTTAATTTTTGACGTTAATAACAAAGCCTTAATTCTTGACGTTAATAACAAACCTTAATTTTTGAATTTATAACAAAACCCTTAATTTTTCGACGTTAAATAAAAACGTTAATTTTGACCTTAATAACAAAACTTAATTATTTCTAATAAGACTAAAAAATAAAAAAGATATGAACCTCATAGTTTTAAGGATGAATAGGTTTCATGGACAATCTATGGACCTACCTGTAACATAAATAAACAAAAAGGTAAACAAACAATAAACTATAAGCACATCTATACGTTATATTAACAAAGTAGGTTCTCTTAAAGTACTTGATTTTTTGCCAAGTTTTTACTTTCCTCATTTTATACTGTAGGTATATAGGAAAAAGTTTTGTGTTTGCAAAAAAATCCGAAATCGGACTGTCATCGGAATTATCGTTTTCTGGTGTTTTAAAGGCCTCCTGAGTGGTTTTCACAAAGTTGTCTCTGTTGTGAGTGTGTGTGTGTTGTTACCATCGTAGCTCCTAGTGTATTATGCAGAGAGTTGAAACTTTGTACAAAAATATGTCTAACCGCTGTACTTAGACAAAAAAATCATAAATCGCGCAAAAATTATGCGATCAGATTGAGATTTAGCACGCATGTGGCTATGTATGAGACTAAATATATGTCCTAAGTTTTATCTCATTATCAGCATTAGTTTAAGTTTATCGAATAACTTGTGTGCGTTTTTTTTTAAATTGTAACAATTGGGATACAATGAATTGAGTTGAAATTTAGTAAAGATATACCTTTACTTAATAATAATTACACTAAGTTTTGTTTCAATACGCCAAGTATATTCATGATTTTTGTTGGATCATAAAAATTAGCAGGATTGGCGTAGTCAGTGCTGTATGGGTGACCATTTGAGAATTATACAGATGCATTACTATCTGAGGACGAGCGAAGCGAGTCAAAGCTGGTGGATGAGCGCAGCGAATCCGATGTGATGAGGAAAGTTCTGAGGTATCCCGTACTCCGATTTTTTCTATAGTACTTGATTTGGGCTAAGTTTTTTTTTCTTGTACCACTTGATTTTTGTAAATTGATTTGAAAAGATTTAAATCAGACCACCTGCATAAGTTGTTTTCATACATCAATAAGTCATTTCGATTGGAGAATCTTTTGGTACCAAAAAGTCACATTTGACAACAAAAAAAATTAGTGTTCCATTTTTTGCTGAGAAATGGTTACTCCTCTTTAACAAAGGTGGGGAAGCAAGTCTTTAATTATAATTAAATTCAAGTAATTTTTTTTCATTACCTTTAAATAAATTAAAAACTGCGTCCGGATAAATTACTATTGGCAAAAAATAAATGCTTCAATAAAATGGCAATAAACATACGAATGAACTCATCAAGCTATAAAAAACGCTTTTCCTAAAAAATTTCGAAAGAAAATTTGTTGGCAAGCATTTTCTAGACATTCTAATAGGAGGAAAAATCAAATATTTATAGAACAAATTGAGGAAAATGACTCTTGAAATAACTCCGACAAGTTTCGAGTCGTATAAATTATCTACGTAAAATAATTAAGGAAAAAATTGCCAAAATAATGGATTTTGAAACTATTAAGGAAAACATTCGATTCAATCAAAATACGAGATCAGAGGATCTTATGAGAAAAATCAGGCACGGGGGTATTTATCGGATTCGTACGCTCATCTCTCTAACTCGGACTTGTTTCGGCTTGTCCTCACAATATACAATTTGCCAAATTATACTAATCCGAGTAACAAATAATACATAACTAATAAGTACAAACAGTAGTAAAATCCAAATTAATAACTTAAATAGTAGTAGTAATAAATAATAAATCTAATAAGTAACTAAATAATAAGTAATAACAAGTAAGTACAATAAATAAGTTAATATAAATCAAATAGAGTAACAAATAAGTACATAATCTAAATAAGTACAAACAGTAGTATAAATCCTGAGTAACAAATAAGTACATAAATCTAATAGTCAAACAGTAAGTATAAATCCGAGAGAATAATACAGTACATAATCTTAATGTACAAACAGTAATCCGAAACGATAGTTATCTAATGATCCTGAGTGATTTTACAAAGTCTGTCTGTACGAGACGTACTCGTACGTGTGTGTTGTATCGTAGCTCCTAGTGTATACATGCTAGAGAGTTGAAACTTTGTAAAAATCAGCTATAGGTGTAGTTGTGCGCTACTAGGAAAAAAACTTTATAACGTCATTAACCCGCAATAATGACTTAGCAAAATTTTTGCGACAAATTATGCGATCGTTTTGAGTTAGTAATTGTGTATAAATAGATACAAATGCAAGGATTTTTTAAAAATTATTACTAAGTAGGATAGAAAAATTTATACTTAAAATTTAAAAATTAAAAAAAATATAAAAATACCTATGTATTACAAAAAGCTCCAAGATATAAATATCTGTAGCCCAATAATGAATACAATTCAAGCTAAAATATAGGTAAACAAGACGGACGCAGTTGTTAATTTTGATAGTACGTTCCAAAAAAGGAACCCTATGGAATTAAATATTACCTAGATCCGATAGATATGGGTGTCGCCTGACTTCAGAATCGGGTATTTCACATAAATGTTTATTTCAATGTGAATATAATTTGGACATGGTATAGCTTTTTGTTTTTCATAGCATGAAGTTTTGTATTATTTTTAAAAAGAGACAAATGTGTAAATGGTGCTATGTTTGTCGAGAGAATGATGATAAGGTTGCCCCCCCCCCTTTAGCGATTTCATTGAAATATGTAGCTCATAATAGCACCAAAAGGAAGGACATCTCCCTCCGAAAGGGAGATTTTGTTAATATAACGTGCAACTTTGTCCAAATTTAATAACTCATACGTCACATAATATGTTTTGAATAAAAACATTGTATTAGGATAATTTAATATTAAAAGATGCTGAGTCAATCTATAATTTAAAATGAAGTGTTGCTAGAAACTTATGATTTTATGGAGAGGGTAAAAATGAGTTGAGAGGGAGATGGATTTGAGAGAGGGTCTCCTCAGAGTATTCCAGACATCCAGAGGGGTTAAAAGTTAATTAGTATTTAATTAAGGATAAATAATTAATCAAACCCCTTCAGGGATTAGTTAAATACCAATGGTCAATGACCAATCTCACTTTATTGTATTATTAAATAATCCGTAATAAATGTATTTAAAAATTAAAAAAGTTGTATTTGCGGTAAAGTTGAAGAAGCAATCGAAGAATCAGCTACCGTCGATACTTGCTGTTGGATATGAATTTTCCCTGGACGGTTTCGGCATAACGCATCATCAGCAAGTGGGGCAAGACTCGAGCTCTCAACTAATAAAGTTATATCAGTGAATAACTTCTAGTCTCAATGAGCACGAAAAGCCCTCTAAAGATTCACGTCGTGCTTATTGAGACTGAAGTTAATCACTAATATAACATTATTAGTTGAGAGCTCGAGTGTTGCCTGCGCCTGCTGATGATGGCGTTACTGCCGAAACCAGTCCAGGGATATTCATATCCAACAGCAAGTATCGACGGTACCTGATTCTTCGATTAAATGTATTAACTTAACCCTTGTTCTTTTATTAAGCATTTAGCTTTTTGGGGGCGCTCACCTATACTTTTTATTATATAAATTTAGAATTAATGTATCTGTTGTGATTACTAACTTCAAGCATGTATTTTGTAATGATTTTTTGTTTGTTTGTGAGAATAAATTATTTATTTATATTATTTATTATGGATTAAAGGCCCTATTTTTTAGATTTAAGTTGGGTTTAAGACATGGAAAATATATGATTCTATGAGAATGCTAAAACTCGATAAAGTAGACCTTCATAAAAGTTTCTCCACACATCACTGACAAAAAAAATTGTATCTTAATAACATTTAATTTTAGGTACATTATACAGACAGAATTTTACTCTTCTTAAGCGCCCTAAATAATTGTTATGATATTATAGAAATCTTAGCAGAACTTATCGTCTCTTTGTGGTTTCCTGTAACAAGCATTAAATTTGTAACTTCAAAATAATACATTAGAAACCTACACGGTCCCTCAAAGGTACTCCTAAATCCGGCATTAAAATTGTACCCTCTTTAGAATATATGTCATTCACAATACTGCGGTAGCTATGCGTCCGTCCGTTGCGTGCGTAGTGGTCATTGCGATGCGGAAATGGTGGTTCCAACCAGCGCAACGCAGCGCACTCTTGTTCCGAATTATGGAAACAAAAATATATTTTCTAAACAAAGATAAAAACGCAGAAGAATATGTTGTTTTGAACGAGCAGTGTCTTTTTTAGAATTCATTTTAAATTTGTTCTTATATCAAATATTTAATTTATTTAATCATATCTGATGATAATGGGAACTTTCAAACTATATAAATGATAGTTCTTCGTTCAAAATATATTTTCTTATTTAAAGTTTTATATGGTTCAAAGTTTACATAAATTTCAACTCAATCAGTCAGATGTTCAATTTTTAAATTTTGTAATGACTCAAAATAAGTTAACACTGAATATGAAGATTCGAGAATCTTACTCAACTCACCGAGCTGTTACCATCTCGGAAAAAATAGTTTTATGTATTTATAACATTCATTTTTTTTTTTTTTTTTTTTTTTTTGGCACTGATGATGACCTCATGTTAGGTTGAAAGCGCTTTGCCAATAAATAATCATTTTTGTGGAGAGACTCTTTTCTTCGTTCCTGGTTAAAACGTTTTAAAAAATTTGATCTTTGGGGCGGCAAAACCATACATAACAAAGAAAGAGGGATTTTTTCCATTTAGCGTTTTCTTTTAATTTTCCTATCTTTTTCTCTCATTGTAATTGTTCACATGTAAAAACCTATTTTTCTTAATTTCTTGCTGTTTCCTCCAAAGGTTGTTTTTACTTTCAACTCTTTATTTAGATTGAAATTAAAACATTTTTCTCAAAATTGGCAACACTCCAGAAACTCCATATAAAGACATACTATTGTATTCAGTTGGTAACCCTGATTTTTTCCTACTTCGCACGATTTTATTAACCGTAGATTAAACTAATATACGATAGTAGATACCATAATGCTAAACATAGATATAAAATAGTTTAGTATACAATTAACAGTACATAGTAGGCAATTTAATAATATTATATTTATTCACAAACTAATATAAAGAAAAACTTACAACTTTTCTACATACGTAACTTCTTTATTGTTTACATGCGACCGTAATTTTCCTTCTGTTATTTATTTGTCCAATGTTTTACGCGGTATTTAATCAATTTGACGGATGGGACCGTCTGACTTTTCATTTAAACTTTGTCCTACTTTTTATCGAATTTGCTTTGAAAAAAAAATCGTTTGCAAAACTACTCACACACGTATATATATATATATATATATATATATATATATATATATATATATATATATATATATATATATATATATGTATATATATATATTTGTGCGAGTGTGGGTGTGTGTGTATAATTGTATATATGTATGTATGGAATTATAATGTATGTATTTCTAGACAATTTATGGTAGACTTTATTTTTGGTACGGTAACTTGGTACAAAAACCAACCTTGGGGAGGACACGAACCCTATTGAAAACCAGGCTGTTGTAACGTAATTGAACCCGTTTTGCTGAGTCAGCAAATTTTCTAAAAATCAGTAAAAGAATTATCATTTTTCGACGGGAAAAATTATTCTTTCTTGTCTTCCTGTATTTCTCGAGGAAAAACGCTTATAATTATTATTATTATTAGTATTATTAAAATTAGCATAAACACAACTTTGTATAAGTACCCAAATTCTATGTAAGCATAAACTGTATAGCATAATCTGACCTTTGTATTAGTACCCAAAATTCTGTTGAAGCATAAACTGAACTTTTTATAAGTACCGAAAATTATAAGTACCCAAAACTCTGTTGAAACATAAACTGAACTTTGTATAAGTACCGAAAATTCTGTTTAACATAAACTGAACTTTCAATAAGTACCCCAAAACTCTGTTGAAGCATAAACTGAAAATTTGTACTAGTACCCAAATTTCTGAGTAGAACTGACTTAGGAAGGGCAAGCATAGGACGTATATAGGCATAGCATATATTCAACCTATTAAATAATTGGTCCATTTGAATATTTACAAGCAAAATTAATAAACAATTAGAAGTACTATTAGTCGGATTAAAAAATATAAACCGGAAAAAAGCAATAACTGGATTTTCAAGCAAGCAAAGGAAATTCAGGCGGCCGGACCCCGCGCCAAATTTAACTTCCGATAAAACTGTTCACGGAATAACACAATTAAACGTGCAGAAGATTTGAAATATTTTCGAATATCAATTCATTCATTTTTTTAAGAAAAAATGTCCTTCTACCGATAATTAAAAACATTTGCCAAGCCTACCACCCAACACATTTCAATAACAACAACCATACACTGTTTATCATTGTTGCTCTAAATAAAAAACACATCATTTGTCACAGCGAGATTGACAACAGGCTACCTGTCAAACCGCCTACTCTAGCGCCACATGCGGATCTATTAGCAACTAAACAGTAGCCTCCGTCTTATTGTCTCCGAGCTGTTTTTGTTAGTTTTTACTATTGTTGTTAGTTTTTATAAGATCTTTTTTTTGGGTAGCGATCAAGAAATAACTTGCCCACGCAATGTGTCACATCCCAGACGTTTTATCACTAGTTTAGCCAGCTTTATCTTTAGCTATCCTCTTAAGATAAAATAAAAAAAAAAATATAAATATCAATAGATTGCAACCAAAAATATATAAAATATAGTTTAGTTATGTATATAAATAATATTTTACATATATACATACTATAATTATTATTTTATTTATTTTCAAAAATTACCCACCACAAGCAGTAAGCTAACTTTACTTTTAACATTTCTTCTTTTTTCAGGCTATAGTTTCACCTCTAGTAAGCTAACTTTACTATCAGAAATTTCTTCTTTTTTCAAGCTTTCATTCAACCAGCAAGCAAACCTTTATCTTTGAATAATTCTTCTTTTTCAGCTCATAGCTTTTAACCTGCAGTAAGTAACCTTTACTTTGAACACTGCCTCTTTTTAGCCTATAACTTTCAACCTGCACTAGGATAATTTTCACTTTATACATTTTCTTTTCAGGCTATAGCTTTCAACATCTAGTAAGCTAACCTTTACCTTAAAACAATTATTAAAACCCTATTTTAACCTTAAACCCATTTTTTAGCGTATACCTCAATATAGTCGAATACAATTGTAGCATGTAGCATATGTATACATACACACATATATATGTACATAAGATGTACATGTAGCATGTACATAGAAAATCATTTGTATACTGCAGCATGTATTATAATAGACGTCGATATACAGCATGCCCTATACTATAAACCGATATACAATTTCTATAGCAAGGTTACCTCTACCTCTTCCTTACTCTGAGACCAAAAACCGAAAGAGAATACCAATAAATTAGTAAACGGTGCGGCGCTACAATATCACCCCTAAAAGACATAATACAATTATTAGACCATTATTCTTAGCCTTTGTATTAATAGAGATTTAACATCTATTATTAATAATCTGGGCACTGACTCTACGATTATTTTTGGCTAAAATCTTATAGCGGTTTTAGTAGGAAAAACATCTATACAGGATTCTTTTACTTTTCCACAATTTATACCGTACGAAAAAAGGAAAACAATTGTGTTTGCACTAATATCCAAAACCGGGATTTCATAAATTATCCGTTTCGTTGCTTTTAAGACCTCTTGACTAGTTTTAATCGTTTATGACGTTTTAAGTTTTTTAGGACTTCCAGAGTGGTTTTTACAAATTTGTCTGTCTGTATGTGCGTGAGTCTGTTATCATCGAAAGCTTTTACTGTCTTAATGCTACGGAAGTAAAACTTGGTATAAAAATCAATCTTTAGGTCTATTGTCCTGAAGGGAAAATAATATAAAAAATGACGCGTTAATCGGAAATGATGACTTATCAAACATTTGAAAAATTCATTATTCGATCAATGCGAAATTTAGCATGAATGTTGGCATGTATAAGACTTTTTGTTGTCATTGTATGTGCAAGTTTTATCTCATAATTAGCAGTAGTTCGATTTTATCGAATGATACAAGTTTTATAAAAATTGTTAAAAATCAAGAATAATTTATTAACTTGAAATTTGGTGCAAGTGTATCCCTCTACGTAATACATAAGTTTACAAAGTTTGATTCCTATAAGGCATGTACATCCAGGGTTAAGTTGGATCATAAAAGAACAACATCGAGGAAGGTCAGTGCCTGGAGGTAAACACTGGAAAAACGGACGTTTTTACCATCTGAGGACGAGTGAAGCAAGTCTATAGACTTGGTGCAATAATAAATCGTTATATGCGATACAAGCGTTCGATAATAATTATCGAACTCTGTCTATATGAACAGCCATGGTGCTAGTGAATCATTCCGAAGCTTGGCCATCTCGAAATTATAATTTATATTAAACATTTTTTGTACAATTTATTGTATACGTTTTTTAAAAACGTATACAAATCATTCGATAAAATTGAACTAATGCTGATATAATGAGATCAAACTTGCACAAATTTTTAGCTTTTGCGTGCCAAATTTCAATCAGATAACATTATTTCTCTGTGTTTATGATTTTTCGAAATTTTTGCTGATTCATTTATTGCGGGTTAATACGTCTAAACAAAATATTTCGGATAGCGCAACTATAGCGGTAGACTGGTTTTTGTACAAAATTTCAACTATCTAGCATAAATACACTTGGCGCTACGATGATAACAGACACATACACATACATACAGACAGACAACTTTGCAATAACCAATTCAGGAGCATTTAAAACGCCTGAAACGCATAATTCCGTTTTCATCCCAGTTTCGGATTTTTTTTTGCAAACACAATACTTTTTCTATATAACTAAGGTATAAATGAGGAAAAGTAACAATACACAACAATGTGTTTAATAACGTAAAAAATTAATAAGAACAACCGAAAAAGAAACAAATAATCCATTAAATAAAGAATTAACAGAGAAATATGGTAATAAAACACAAAACAAGTCGTTCCGAAGAAGAATGGAGACAAAAACTGTAAAAACAAAAATATATGGATGGTAGCCCAACTGATAACCTGCCAAAATTGATAAACGAGACCTCAATTTTAAAAAATTAAAGACACCATCCAACACAAGTAAAACATCAACGCCAACAGTTTGGCGCCCGAGGGAGAACTACTTTGGACGACAATTTTTAAATTTAATTAATATGTCAGAGAATAAGAGTTAATAGGAAAGGAAAATCGTACCTTGGGGAAAATCTTTGGAAAGGGAGACTTAGGAAAAATAACAGTCGGACGGAAAAAACGAACCTAAAATGCATAATATAGGAATACAGTGGACACTTGCCACCTAATAGACAGCTGTACTAATTCTTATAATTCTTGAAGTTGGCAGCACTGACTGGTGACAAGGATTATTATAAGATCTTCATTTACAAAACAATGGGGAATTTTTACAAAAAGTTAATTAATACAAAATTTGTTTAATATTTAAGGCAAATTTTTATGAGTTTTAGTTAAATTGTTGTAATATTCCTCTACTTTAAGTCTATTAAGTAAGTTTATATGAAAAAATCCCTTAGTAATGGATAGGTGTTTAGAAATAATTTGTTACGGGAACTCGAAATCCTCCCCATAAGGCACCTCACAGATTACCTTTTCCAGGCAGTCAATCTCCAAGCGCGGGTTTTTCTTACGGAACAGTCTAAACTTCAAATTAATACCCTGAATTAATTATGCATTGAAGTACACATGTCATTCAATAAAAATAGAACTAGTGCTGATAATGAGATGAAACTTGAGACATATGCTAGTCTTATATATGGCTACATGCGTGCCAAATCTCAAATTGATCGCGGAAGATTCTTCCGCGTTTTTATGATTTTTCAAGTCATTATTGCGGCGTAGTGACGTCAAAAAAAATATTTTCTAATAGCACAACACCTTAATACAAAAAATCAGTCTATATGTGTTGACATATAGACTGATTTTTGTACTAAGTTTTAACTCTCTGGCATAAATACACTGGAGCTACGATGATAACAGACACTCACACACATACAAACAGACAACATTCTGAAACCCACTCTTAAAAACACCTTAAACGGATGATTCCGGTGACATTCCGGTTTCAGATGTTTTCGCCAACACAATACTTCCCCTATATACTTACGGTAGAAATGAGGAAAAGTAAAAAAATAATAGAAGTAGAAGAACAACCCAATTGAGTTAGGATTTAGTACAAGTGTATCCCACTTGTGTGCATGATGTCGGATCACTAATGTTACTCAAGACAAACATTTTTGGGTCATCAGCATAGAACGAGATCAGATCGTGTATGGATGAGCGTTAAGAACAAAGAGAGACTTGTACTTAGAGGGAGTATATAGCCCAAATAAACAGTGATAAAGGGTCTGGTAGTGAGACAGTTTCCATTAGGTGCCATAACTGTACTTACTTCTATTAGAACCTCCTAAGGAGCCTAGAAATCCCCAACCCTCTACAACTCCTATCGTAGCCAAGGATGTTGAATAAAGGGAATGACGCATTAAGGAACATTCTGACCCCATGGAAGTTTATGAGATAGAGAAATAGGAGCAAACTTACCTCCCTTAGGTTATAAGTTTGCCTCTAAATTTTAAGACCTGCGCTGTTATAAGGATCATAAGCATGCGCAGTTCGTACCAAGCATGTGCAGTTGGTTTTTGACGTGTGTTTTCGTGTTGCATTCATCTCTATTTTTGATTTTCGATGGGGTCACTTTGTTGAATGGCAATTCGACTTAGTGCGTCATCCCTTTATTCAACATCTTGATCGTAGCACGCACTCTACAAACGGCGGGCATTTTCCAGTGACGCCACATAAATCACTTTATTTTACACAAACAATTAAAGAAATAAATGCATATATAATGTAATATTTACGTGAAATTATAATTATTATGAAAAATCAAAAAATGATGTCACCAATGTACAGTTATGGTACCTAGCTACCCAAGGATGATAGACCTGTAGCATCCTCCCTCTGATAATAGTGTTTTTGTATATTAAACATAAAAATTACGTCACCATTGAACAGATACGGCACCTAGCTTCTCAAGGAATGATAAGACTGTTGTATCCTCCCTCTAAGTATCATCTCTTTGTATATTAAACATAAAAAATGACGTCACCAATGTACAGTTATGGCACCTAGCTACCCAAGGAAATATGAACCTGTTGCATCCTCCCTTTAATAATAGTCTCTTTGTATATTATATAAAGACGGTACCAATGTACAGTTATGGCACCTAGCTACCCAAGGAATGATAAGACCTTTTGCATCCCCCTAAAAGTATTAGTTGGGAATAAGACGAATGTTTTTGCTGTACATGGACGAGGGAAGCAAGACCGAAAAAGGGGGGTGAGCGTAGAGCATCCGAAGGTAAAAAAGGTACGAAATACCAAATAGAGTACCAAATTTAATTTCCTACACTTCTGAAACTAAGCTGTTAAAACTACAGTCATGAAATAACTGTTGTCATACACACACGTGCCTCCTATACACAGACGTAAAGAATTATAGAATGATTTTTATTAATATATACGTCAAGGACATGCAAGATGGATGCATTCGATGATGAATTCGGCTAATTGCAACTAAAGAAATGCAATAACAGTGTAAATTTAACATGGTTTAATCCCTAAAAAAAAAAAGATTAATTACAATAAATCACACAATAAGAAGGTTAAAAAATATATGAATGTATGAACAAGACTATTCTTAGAGCTAAAACTAAAATATATAAAACAATAGCTTACAGCTCAACATTTAAATTTTTAAAACGCGTCCAATTTTTTTGTGTCACAAATTAAATGCAACTGGCTCTGGTACGATTTATTTCCTTGATTTCTAAATTTAAATCTTTTAAGATTTTAATCATTATTTAAAAATGATTAATTGAGATGGTTAAATCAAGTCATGAAAAATGTCAATGCCTTTAAAATAATGTAATTACTTCGTAGGAATTTGACAACGAAATTAGGTATAGACGATCAATTTATCCGAGCGGCGCCCGCAAAACTCCCTACGTTGGCGCCTTAAGCCAAATTTATCCTATTTAAAAAAAACAAGAGGCCTTTGTACGGGTACGCGGCGTCGGCGCTGATGGCTGCTTCGCGGCCACATGGTTGTATCCTATATTTATACCATATATATATATATATATATATATATATATATATATATATATATATATATATATATATATATATATATATATATATATATATATATATATATTCTTGATTGATGAGCCGGACCCGTTTTGCCACATTTTGCCGCCCACTTGGATGACCTCAACCTCATCAGCTCCTGATTTAACCAACATTGGGAGAGATTCAAAGAGCACATTCCCTCGTCATTTTTAAGGGTTTTATAGTTGGCACGTATGCCATGTTTTACTCTGTGTATTAAGGGCATGACATTCCCCCCCCCCCCCCTCTTCCCCCAAAAACTCTTATCGACAACGTCACACGTAAAATTTCACCTATTAATATCACAAATAGGCTCAGGTGAATCTAATTTTAACATTTTGTTTGTCTAATTGTAGACCTACAAATCCCAAGGTTGCATTCCACCCTGTAATGTTGGCAGCCCTGCTACATAGCTTGTATATGCGTCCTTCTATTAATATTGTTTTAAACAATATATGTCTTACTTGTAAATTGCCCTCTTCAATTTTAATGCAACATTAATTTTATTTTCAATTATTTATTTTTTTATTTAAGATTTAATTTATTTAACACATACAGGCGTTAGATCAAAAAGGTTTATTATTACTCCAATTATTCGTATTTACAAAAATGTTTATTATGTTTAAATTTTTAGTCTGTCTACATTTGCATAACATGTTATATTTCGTTGCCAATAATTTTTTCTTTAAAACTCCGACATCATACAGAGAAGGAACATTAATTTTATTAGCTACTTGTAAATTGTACAATTAAATTATACAATTATAACACCCATTCCTCTCGGGTTCACCTTTAAACTTTAACATTGTAATCCCAACAAAAACACATGAGAGTAATAGAAGCCAAGTCTAGCATAAAAAGAAGTAATAATAATAATAAATTTTATGCAATAAAAAAACGGGTATGGAGTACCTCGAAAGTTTTCCTTACCACGCATTGCTGTAAACTATTAGGAGTTAATATAACTAATATTTAAGTGGGAAAAACATATAATATAGTCAATAAACAGCTAAATAAAGCATATTATTTGATTAACAACTAAGGTCTAGAGTAAATAGTAAGGCTTTAATTAATATTTACTATAGGTTAGTACAAGCTAAGCTGATAGTTTAGTTGTATGGGGTAATTCACCTCAATTCCAAAAAAATATTTTTTTAACACAAAAAAAATTTACTAGATTAATTAAAGGAGCTAAGAGGGACGCAAAGTGCAAGGGCTATTTAAAGATACTTGGATTTTAACCATCCATCTCTCTATGTTTGGAAATATTAAAACTTGCTAAAAAGATGAATAACTTTAAGTAATATTAATAATGAAACACAATTACAATACAAGGAATAAAGGTAAATCAGTTGTTATGAGTAAGCATAAAACTATCACTACAGGTCATCAGTGCAATTTTAATAAATATATATGTACAATAAATGTCAGATGACGTAAAAAAAGAAAAGATTTGACAATTCTTAAGAATGTAAAAAAAATTTATGAAAAACTTCCTATGTATTCAATAACAGATTTTGGAAAATAATGAATTTATTAGTAATATTTTAATTAAAAAAAATATGTATTTATTTATTAGTTATTTATTATTTTATTTGTTTTAAGATTCGATGTTGAAAACTTTTTGAACATATTTCAATACATGTTAATGGTAAATTGTCTGTAAATAAATATTATTCTATTTCTTCTGTTGCTCTTCAAAATAAAAATCAACAATTTACACTACAACACTTCTTTAGACTCGCATCGTCGTATCAGATAGTTTTATTCAACAAGTCACCCATCCAATGCACTGACCTCGCTCGATGCAGCCTCCACTTTTATGATTGAACAAAAAACTGTAGAATTAGCGGTATTGAAACGGAACCCTTACTATTATTTATGAAAGGGATACACTTGCATCCAATTACAATTAATTAGCTAATTTTTCGAATTTTTACATTTTTTAAAAATCATATACACGTTATTACATAAAATTGAACTAGTGGGATAACGAGAGAAAAAAATTGGCACGTCAACTAAATGTAGTTCTTGTTTCTGCCACTTTAGCCATCTAAGACCGGGTTTTATTAAATATCAGCAGGTGTTTTAAGTTATTACATTTGTTCTTTACGATCTTTCTTCATTAATGGATATTTATGACATATTTAAAATAATGATTTGTTGTTAAGGTGGGTGTACCCCTTCTTATGACCACCAGTCAACCGGCTTTCGTGTAATCAGTAGAATTGCATTGTGTTTACGGTCCTGATGCCTTCTATATTAGTATTTTATCTAAGACTAACCCAAAAGATTGTTTTTGTGTAAAGTTTAACTCCCTAGCTTAAATACGCTGATAAAAGACACACACACACATACAGACAGACAACTTAGAAAAAACCACTCAGAGGTATTTAAAAACCTAAACGTTATGGATTATTCAGGTTAAAACAGGTTTCACGATTTTTCGCAAACAAAATACATTTTCAATATACCTACGGTATAAATGTGTAAAACATAATAAAGTATAATGTTTATAATACAGCTATATAACATATAGCTTGAAGCGTAAAACCAAAAGCAAAATTTGACGAAATTTTGCATGTCTATCAACATAATTGGAATTATTAGCGAAATGTAATTAATGGTGCGCAAACTTAAAATTATATAAAAAACGTATTTCTACATCAGTCCACTAAAATTTATTTATATGCTAACACATAATTGTTTTGTATTTCAATTGTTGAAAATGTAATATAATTATGTGAAACCTATTGCTGATATTTGCATAATGAATTTAAATTAATGACAAGTAATTTAAGAGACAGATTAATTTAATAATATTATAATTTTTATGAATATATTTTTAAAATACATTTTTTGGATTTTTTTAGGATGCATAAAAATAACTTTTTTCAAACGTTATAGTAAGAGAAAAGAAGAAAAAAATTTGGATCATAAAAATAACAATAGTCTTTTTCAAAAATTACATGTGTAATTAAGAATGGACTTGGTTGCATAAATGCATTAATACTAACTGAGACCGTATAATCAACGTATTGGCAGCGGTTATCTAATTGCATCCTTTAAGCTTTCCCGAAATTTGTAATCACAATAACTAATTTTGGCAATGCAACAAGATAGCTGTTATTTTGGATACTAGATAATGAAACATCATTAGTTAGACATTCTGGGCATAACTCGGGAATTAAAACTAGATTTTACGACGGTCCCTAAGCAAAAAAAGCATTAACTTCGCCACAGGTTTTAATAGTAATTCATAACTTAGTTTTGCAAAAGTTCAAACAACATAATTTTCTTATAATGAATCAGACGTTTTGCTTTTACTGTGGAAGATATACTTAAGATGTCGCACATAAGTGAAAGTAAATACAATGGTTTCGAAGGAAGCCGAAATTCTGATTTAAGTATTCCAGTGATGATTCAATGTAGCTGTAAATCCGAGATTTCGCCTTTTAATATAGAGACATCTTGAGAAACGATGCAAACCGTGGATTTAAAGTAAACCATCCTTGAGATTTGTTCAACGGGGTGACCCCGTAAATTTAGATGATATTTAGTCGGTTCGCTTCCACTGGTGAGAGGCATCTTAAGGGATGTAAGACATCATAGGTAAACTCACTATATACACTATAAACAGAACGAAACTGAATAGGATTCAGATCGCTAAAGAAACGAACACAGCAGCGAAACGAAACGTGATGATCTCTACATTGAAAAGTACAACAGTAAAAATCTTTATCTGCAAGTATAGTATACATTTACAATATTCAAAATCCTAAGATTTTCCTACAGAGGAAGCCAAAAGTTGGATTGATCTTTCACATTGACAAAGCACCACCGGAAGACCTTTATCTTCAAGTATAGTACTATAGCATCTAACCATTATCAAAATTCGCCTATTTCATGCCCTCCCTAGTGGAAACGAAAGCGTTGGGTGTGGATCTTCTACGAATGACAAAATGCACAGAAAATCTTTATTTCTGTCAAGTATAATTATTAAACCCATCTTATCCATTTATCAAAATCCCCTAACGAATGTGCTCCTACAGTGGAGCGAACAGCGTCTGGATTGGATTGCTCTTACATATGACAAAGTCCAACCACCCCGTGTGGTTTAGTGTATCGCACTTTACAGCGTCGCAAGCTACAAGTTAAGCTGACATGCTAACCATATTGAATCAAAATCCCCCTCGTTCGGAGAGAAGAAAGTCTTCTCTTAACATGGAAGCGAGAATCGAGCTGTACTCGATCTCGATATCATGAATCTCAGAGTGCAGCTAACCGGAAAGACACGATATAAACTTCTCCTCTTTGGCGATTGATATAAAATTTAAATTCTTCAGCAAGCTTCCTTATAATTTCAGTACTTCGGTAAATAACTTTAGAATCCCTAATAGTAGTTTATTACGTTTCCAATTATATGTACCATTTGGACTAACACATGTATTCTAACTTGTTGACTTACTTCTTATCAACGTCACATTTTCTTTTATTTTGATATTTGCCAAATCTTCTCTTCGAAAAAAAATATAATACAATTTAAAAAATTAAAACACAAGACAACACTGACATCACATTTAGAAACAAGAAAACTGAGATAAGTGGGGGGTAAATAGAAAATAATTAGAGCGAGAATTGTCAGAACTGACCACGGTCTACATACGTCCCTGTAGGTGTTTTACTCAGACCTTGTTGGATACGAAAATAGACCGTAATGTCTTTACTTATTCATGTAAATAAAAGTTCATTTTGTCAAGCAATTAACTTATACTTCAGTGATCCCAATTGAATGATTTCGTGTAAAATACAGATGCGTTGAATATATTCACGTGTAACAATACGCGACATATATAATTTTTTTTTGTCCAAATGTGCTTTTGTTAATTTAACAGGAAAAACAACGACCATTAAAATTCCTTGTCAAATATGTGTT
>JACMZG010000323.1:21344-37057 GCA_018340805.1 Microvelia longipes | reverse complement strand
TATTGAGATTTGGAATACGATAAAAGTTATGAATGAACCAAAGTTTAATATTTTCAACAAGTTTTCGTGGAACGTATATTATTACTTCCAACTATCGTAAAGAAATTTTAAAAGATTATTCACGATGTTGATAGAAATGATGAAAAAAATATTAGTAATGGTGAAGAAATATTTATTTATTTGAAATTTGAAAAAATGTGTAAAATTTGAAAATCAATATTGAATGGCAAAATTGAAATTGATATAAAAAAATGAATATTTCTATTGTAATTTATTGAATGGAATTACGATAAATGTTATGAATGAACCAATTTACATATCAACAAAGTTTCGTGGAAGTATATTATACTTCCAAACTATCGTAAAAATTTTAAAGATTATTTCACGATGTGATAGAAATGATGAAAAAAATATTAGTAATGGTGAAAGAAATATTTATTTATTTGAAATTTGAAAAAATGTGTAAAATTTGAAAAATCAATATTGAAATGGCAAAATTGAAATTGATATTAAAAAAATGAATATTTCTATTGTAATTTATTGAATGGAATTACGATAAATGTTATGAATGACATTTTGAAATGGTTTTTAATAGTGATTATAAGATGTAAGTAAAACGAAGCATTTAAAATGACCGGTGATAGCTCAGTTGGTAGAGCGGAGGACTGTAGTGGTTAGCAGTGATCCTTAGGTCGGTGGTTCAAATCCGCCTCACCGGAATTTTTTTGAAATTTCAAAATATCACTGTTATCACGACGATGTTGATAGAAATGATAAAAAAATATTAGTAATGGTGAAGAAATATTTATTTATTTGAAATTTGAAAAATGTGTAAAATTGAAAAATCAATATTGAAATGGCAAAATTGAAATTGATATTAAAAAAATGAATATTTCTATTGTAATTTATTGAATGGAATTACGATAAATGTTATGATGAGATTTGAAATGGTTTTTAATTAGTGATTATAAGATGTAAGTAAAACGAAGCATTTAAAATGACCGGTGATAGCTCAGTTGGTAGAGCGGAGGACTGTAGTGGTTAGCAGTGATCCTTAGGTCGGTGGTTCAAATCCGCCTCACCGGAATTTTTTTGAAATTTCAAAATATCACTGTTATCACGACGATGTTGATAGAAATGATGAAAAAAAATATTAGTAATGGTGAAGAAAATATTTGTTTATTTGAAATTTGAAAAAATGTGTAAAATTTGAAAATCAATATTGAAATGGCAAAATTGAAATTGATATTAAAAAAATGAATATTTCTATTGTAATTTATTGAATGGAATTACGATAAATGTTATGAATGAACCAAGTTTACATATTTCAAGCAAATGACCGGTGATAGCTCAGTGGAGACGGTATATTATTATTCCAACTATCGTCAAAAGAAATTTTAAAATTATTCACGATGTTGATAGAAATGATGAAAAAAATATTAGTAATGGTGAAGAAATATTTATTTATTTGAAATTTGAAAAAATGTGTAAATTTGAAAATCAATATTGAAATGGCAAAATTGAAATTGATATTAAAAAAATGAATATTTCTATTGTAATTTATTGAATGGAATTACGATAAATGTTATGAATGAGATTTGAATGGTTTTTAATTAGTGATTATAAGATGTAAGTAAAACGAAGCATTTAAAATGACCGTGATAGCTCAGTTGGTAGAGCGGAGGACTGTAGTGGTTAGCAGTGATCCTTAGGTCGGTGGTTCAAATCCGCCTCACCGGAATTTTTTGAAATTCAAAATATCACTGTTATCACGACGATGTTGATAGAAATGATGAAAAAAATATAGTAATGGTGAAGAAATATTTATTTATTTGAAATTTGAAAAATGTGTAAAATTTGAAAATCAATATTGAAATGGCAAAATTGAAATTGATATTAAAAAAATGAATATTTCTATTGTAATTATTGAATGGAATTACGATAAATGTTATGAATGAAAAAGTTACATATTTAAAAAGTTTCAGTGGTAAGCGGAGGATGTATTAGCAGTTCCAACTTATCGAAAGAAATTTAAAATATCATATCACGATGATTGATAGAAATGATGAAAAAATATTAGTAATGGTGAAGAAATATTATTTATTTGAAATTTGAAAAAAATGTGTAAAATTTGAAAATCAATATTGAAATGGCAAAATTGAAATTGATATTAAAAAATGAATATTTCTATTGTAATTTATTGAATGGAATTACGATAAATGTTATGAATGAACAAGTTTACATATTTAACAAAGTTTCGTGGAACGTAATTATTATCCAAATCGTCAAAGAAATTTTAAATTTATTCACGATGTTGATAGAAATGATGAAAAAAATATTAGTAATGGTGAAGAAATATTTATTTATTTGAAATTTGAAAAAATGTGTAAAATTTGAAAATCAATATTGAAATGGCAAAATTGAAATTGATATTAAAAAAATGAATATTTCTATTGTAATTTATTGAATGGAATTACGATAAATGTTATGAATGAGATTTGAAATGGTTTTTAATTAGTGATTATAAGATGTAAGTAAAACGAAGCATTTAAAATGACCGGTGATAGCTCAGTTGGTAGAGCGGAGGACTGTAGTGGTTAGCAGTGATCCTTAGGTCGGTGGTTCAAATCCGCCTCACCGGAATTTTTTTGAAATTTCAAAATATCACTGTTATCACGACGATGTTGATAGAAATGATGAAAAAAATATTAGTAATGGTGAAGAAATATTTATTTATTTGAAATTTGAAAAATGTGTAAAATTTGAAAATCAATATTGAAATGGCAAAATTGAAATTGATATTAAAAAAATGAATATTTCTATTGTAATTTATTGAATGGAATTACGATAAATGTTATGAAATGAAAAGTTTACATATTAACAAATTTCGTGGAACGTATTTAAACTTCCAACTTCGTTCAAAGAAATTTTAAAATTCATTCACGATGTTGATAGAAATGATGAAAAAAATATTAGTAATGGTGAAGAAATATTTATTTATTTGAAATTTGAAAAAATGTGTAAAATTTGAAAATCAATATTGAAATGGCAAAATTGAAATTGATATTAAAAAAATGAATATTTCTATTGTAATTTATTGAATGGAATTACGATAAATGTTATGAATGAATTTGAAATGGTTTTTAATTAGTGATTATAAGATGTAAGTAAAACGAAGCATTTAAAATGACCGGTGATAGCTCAGTTGGTAGAGCGGAGGACTGTAGTGGTTAGCAGTGATCCTTAGGTCGGTGGTTCAAATCCGCCTCACCGGAATTTTTTTGAAATTTCAAAATATCACTGTTATCACGACGATGTTGATAGAAATGATGAAAAAAATATTAGTAATGGTGAAGAAATATTTATTTATTTGAAATTTGAAAAATGTGTAAAATTTGAAATCAATATTGAAATGGCAAAATTGAAATTGATATTTAAAAAATGAATATTTCTATTGTAATTTATTGAATGGAATTACGATAAATGTTATGAATGAACAAAGTTTACATATTTAAAAAGTTTCGTGGAACGTATTTTTACTTCCAACTATCGTCAAAAGAAATTTTTAAAATTATTCACGATGTTGATAGAAATGATGAAAAAAATATTAGTAATGGTGAAGAAATATTTATTTATTTGAAATTTGAAAAAATGTGTAAAATTTGAAAATCAATATTGAAATGGCAAAATTGAAATTGATATTAAAAAAATGAATATTTCTATTGTAATTTATTGAATGGAATTACGATAAATGTTATGAATGAGATTTGAAATGGTTTTTAATTAGTGATTATAAGATGTAAGTAAAACGAAGCATTTAAAATGACCGGTGATAGCTCAGTTGGTAGAGCGGAGGACTGTAGTGGTTAGCAGTGATCCTTAGGTCGGTGGTTCAAATCCGCCTCACCGGAATTTTTTGAAATTTCAAAATATCACTGTTATCACGACGATGTTGATAGAAATGATGAAAAAAAATATTAGTAATGGTGAAGAAATATTTATTTATTTGAAATTTGAAAAATGTGTAAAATTTGAAAATCAATATTGAAATGGCAAAATTGAAATTGATATTAAAAAAATGAATATTTCTATTGTAATTTATTGAATGGAATTACGATAAATGTTATGAATGAGATTTGAAATGGTTTTTAATTAGTGATTATAAGATGTAAGTAAAACGAAGCATTTAAAATGACCGGTGATAGCTCAGTTGGTAGAGCGGAGGACTGTAGTGGTTAGCAGTGATCCTTAGGTCGGTGGTTCAAATCCGCCTCACCGGAATTTTTTTGAAATTTCAAAATATCACTGTTATCACGACGATGTTGATAGAAATGAAAAAAATATTAGTAATGGTGAAGAAAATATTATTTATTTGAAATTTGAAAAAATGTGTAAAATTTGAAAAATCAATATTGAAATGGCAAAATTGAAATTGATATTAAAAAATGAATATTTCTATTGTAATTTATTGAATGGAATTACGATAAATGTTATTGAAAGAAATGGCGCCTAAATTTTTTTGAAATTTCAAAATATCATATCACGATGTTGATAGAAATGATGAAAAAAATATTAGTAATGGTGAAGAAATATTTATTTATTTGAAATTTGAAAAAATGTGTAAAATTTGAAAATCAATATTGAAATGGCAAAATTGAAATTGATATTAAAAAAATGAATATTTCTATTGTAATTTTATTGAATGGAATTACGATAAATGTTATGAATGAGATTTGAAATGTTTTAATTAGTGATTATAAGATGTAAGTAAAACGAAGCATTTAAAATGACCGGTGATAGCTCAGTTGGTAGAGCGGAGGACTGTAGTGGTTAGCAGTGATCCTTAGGTCGGTGGTTCAAATCCGCCTCACCGGAATTTTTTTGAAATTTCAAAATATCACTGTTATCACGACGATGTTGATAGAAATGATGAAAAAAATATTAGTAATGGTGAAGAAATATTTATTTATTTGAAATTTGAAAAAATGTGTAAAATTTGAAAATCAATATTGAAATGGCAAAATTGAAATTGATATTAAAAAAATGAATATTTCTATTGTAATTTATTGAATGGAATTACGATAAATGTTATGAATGAAAATTTAATATTTAAGCAAAATCAGTGGAAGCGAAAAGAAATTTTAAAATTATTCACGATGTTGATAGAAATGATGAAAAAAATATTAGTAATGGTGAAGAAATATTTATTTATTTGAAATTTGAAAAATGTGTAAAATTTGAAAATCAATATTGAAATGGCAAAATTGAAATTGATATTAAAAAAATGAATATTTCTATTGTAATTTATTGAATGGAATTACGATAAATGTTATGAATGAGATTTGAAATGGTTTTTAATTAGTGATTATAAGATGTAAGTAAAACGAAGCATTTAAAATGACCGGTGATAGCTCAGTTGGTAGAGCGGAGGACTGTAGTGGTTAGCAGTGATCCTTAGGTCGGTGGTTCAAATCCGCCTCACCGGAATTTTTTTGAAATTTCAAAATATCACTGTTATCACGACGATGTTGATAGAAATGATGAAAAAAATATTAGTAATGGTGAAGAAATATTTATTTATTTGAAATTTGAAAAAATGTGTAAAATTTGAAAATCAATATTGAAATGGCAAAATTGAAATTGATATTAAAAAAATGAATATTTCTATTGTAATTTATTGAATGGAATTACGATAAATGTTATGAATGAGATTTGAAATGGTTTTTAATTAGTGATTATAAGATGTAAGTAAAACGAAGCATTTAAAATGACCGGTGATAGCTCAGTTGGTAGAGCGGAGGACTGTAGTGGTTAGCAGTGATCCTTAGGTCGGTGGTTCAAATCCGCCTCACCGGAATTTTTTTGAAATTTCAAAATATCACTGTTATCACGACGATGTTGATAGAAATGATGAAAAAAAATTAGTAATGGTGAAGAAATATTTTATTTATTTGAAATTTGAAAAAATGTGTAAAATTTGAAAATCAATATTGAAATGGCAAAATTGAAATTGATATTAAAAAAATGAATATTTCTATTGTAATTTATTGAATGGAATTACGATAAATGTTTATGAGATTTGAAAAGAAAGTTTCACGTAGTAAAATCAAAGAAATTTTAAAATTCATATCACGATGTTGATAGAAATGATGAAAAAATATTAGTAATGGTGAAGAAATATTTATTTATTTGAAATTTGAAAAATGTGTAAAATTTGAAAATCAATATTGAAATGGCAAAATTGAAATTGATATTAAAAAATGAATATTTCTATTGTAATTTATTGAATGGAATTACGATAAATGTTATGAATGAGATTTGAAATGGTTTTTAATTAGTGATTATAAGATGTAAGTAAAACGAAGCATTTAAAATGACCGGTGATAGCTCAGTTGGTAGAGCGGAGGACTGTAGTGGTTAGCAGTGATCCTTAGGTCGGTGGTTCAAATCCGCCTCACCGGAATTTTTTTGAAATTTCAAAATATCACTGTTATCACGACGATGTTGATAGAAATGATGAAAAAAATATTAGTAATGGTGAAGAAATATTTATTTATTTGAAATTTGAAAAATGTGTAAAATTTGAAAATCAATATTGAAATGGCAAAATTGAAATTGATATTAAAAAAATGAATATTTCTATTGTAATTTATTGAATGGAATTACGATAAATGTTATGAATGAGATTTGAAATGGTTTTTAATTAGTGATTATAAGATGTAAGTAAAACGAAGCATTTAAAATGACCGGTGATAGCTCAGTTGGTAGAGCGGAGGACTGTAGTGGTTAGCAGTGATCCTTAGGTCGGTGGTTCAAATCCGCCTCACCGGAATTTTTTTGAAATTTCAAAATATCACTGTTATCACGACGATGTTGATAGAAATGATGAAAAAAATATTAGTAATGGTGAAGAAATATTTATTTATTTGAAATTTTAAAAATGTGTAAAATTTGAAAATCAATATTGAAATGGCAAAATTGAAATTGATATTAAAAAAATGAATATTTCTATTGTAATTTATTGAATGGAATTACGATAAATGTTATGAATGAGATTTGAAATGGTTTTTAATTAGTGATTATAAGATGCAAGTAAAACGAAGCATTTAAAATGACCGGTGATAGCTCAGTTGGTAGAGCGGAGGACTGTAGTGGTTAGCAGTGATCCTTAGGTCGGTGGTTCAAATCCGCCTCACCGGAATTTTTTTGAAATTTCAAAATATCACTGTTATCACGACGATGTTGATAGAAATGATGAAAAAAATATTAGTAATGGTGAAGAAATATTTATTTATTTGAAATTTGAAAAATGTGTAAAATTTGAAAATCAATATTGAAATGGCAAAATTGAAATTGATATTAAAAAAATGAATATTTCTATTGTAATTTATTGAATGGAATTACGATAAATGTTATGAATGAGATTTGAAATGGTTTTTAATTAGTGATTATAAGATGCAAGTAAAACGAAGCATTTAAAATGACCGGTGATAGCTCAGTTGGTAGAGCGGAGGACTGTAGTGGTTAGCAGTGATCCTTAGGTCGGTGGTTCAAATCCGCCTCACCGGAATTTTTTTGAAATTTCAAAATATCACTGTTATCACGACGATGTTGATAGAAATGATGAAAAAAATATTAGTAATGGTGAAGAAATATTTATTTATTTGAAATTTGAAAAATGTGTAAAATTTGAAATCAATATTGAAATGGCAAAATTGAAATTGATATTAAAAAAATGAATATTTCTATTGTAATTTATTGAATGGAATTACGATAAATGTTATGAATGAGATTTGAAATGGTTTTTAATTAGTGATTATAAGATGTAAGTAAAACGAAGCATTTAAAATGACCGGTGATAGCTCAGTTGGTAGAGCGGAGGACTGTAGTGGTTAGCAGTGATCCTTAGGTCGGTGGTTCAAATCCGCCTCACCGGAATTTTTTTGAAATTTCAAAATATCACTGTTATCACGACGATGTTGATAGAAATGATGAAAAAAATATTAGTAATGGTGAAGAAATATTTATTTATTTGAAATTTGAAAAAATGTGTAAAATTTGAAAATCAATATTGAAATGGCAAAATTGAAATTGATATTAAAAAAATGAATATTTCTATTGTAATTTATTGAATGGAATTACGATAAATGTTGAATGAGATTTGAAATGGTTTTAATTAGTGATTATAAGATGTAAGTAAAACGAAGCATTTAAAATGACCGGTGATAGCTCAGTTGGTAGAGCGGAGGACTGTAGTGGTTAGCAGTGATCCTTAGGTCGGTGGTTCAAATCCGCCTCACCGGAATTTTTTTGAAATTTCAAAATATCACTGTTATCACGACGATGTTGATAGAAATGATGAAAAAAATATTAGTAATGGTGAAGAAATATTTATTTATTTGAAATTTGAAAAATGTGTAAAATTTGAAAATCAATATTGAAATGGCAAAATTGAAATTGATATTAAAAAAATGAATATTTCTATTGTAATTTATTGAATGGAATTACGATAAATGTTATGAATGAGATTTGAAATGGTTTTTAATTAGTGATTATAAGATGTAAGTAAAACGAAGCATTTAAAATGACCGGTGATAGCTCAGTTGGTAGAGCGGAGGACTGTAGTGGTTAGCAGTGATCCTTAGGTCGGTGGTTCAAATCCGCCTCACCGGAATTTTTTTGAAATTTCAAAATATCACTGTTATCACGACGATGTTGATAGAAATGATGAAAAAAATATTAGTAATGGTGAAGAAATATTTATTTATTTGAAATTTGAAAAATGTGTAAAATTTGAAAATCAATATTGAAATGGCAAAATTGAAATTGATATTAAAAAAATGAATATTTCTATTGTAATTTATTGAATGGAATTACGATAAATGTTATGAATGAGATTTGAAATGGTTTTTAATTAGTGATTATAAGATGCAAGTAAAACGAAGCATTTAAAATGACCGGTGATAGCTCAGTTGGTAGAGCGGAGGACTGTAGTGGTTAGCAGTGATCCTTAGGTCGGTGGTTCAAATCCGCCTCACCGGAATTTTTTTGAAATTTCAAAATATCACTGTTATCACGACGATGTTGATAGAAATGATGAAAAAAAATATTAGTAATGGTGAAGAAATATTTATTTATTTGAAATTTGAAAAAATGTGTAAAATTTGAAAATCAATATTGAAATGGCAAAATTGAAATTGATATTAAAAAAATGAATATTTCTATTGTAATTTATTGAATGGAATTACGATAAATGTTATGAATGAGATTTGAAATGGTTTTTAATTAGTGATTATAAGATAAGTAAAACGAAGCATTTAAAATGACCGGTGATAGCTCAGTTGGTAGAGCGGAGGACTGTAGTGGTTAGCAGTGATCCTTAGGTCGGTGGTTCAAATCCGCCTCACCGGAATTTTTTTGAAATTTCAAAATATCACTGTTATCACGACGATGTTGATAGAAATGATGAAAAAAATATTAGTAATGGTGAAGAAATATTTATTTATTTGAAATTTGAAAAATGTGTAAAATTTGAAAATCAATATTGAAATGGCAAAATTGAAATTGATATTAAAAAAATGAATATTTCTATTGTAATTTATTGAATGGAATTACGATAAATGTTATGAATGAGATTTGAAATGGTTTTTAATTAGTGATTATAAGATGTAAGTAAAACGAAGCATTTAAAATGACCGGTGATAGCTCAGTTGGTAGAGCGGAGGACTGTAGTGGTTAGCAGTGATCCTTAGGTCGGTGGTTCAAATCCGCCTCACCGGAATTTTTTTGAAATTTCAAAATATCACTGTTATCACGACGATGTTGATAGAAATGATGAAAAAAATATTAGTAATGGTGAAGAAATATTTATTTATTTGAAATTTGAAAAATGTGTAAAATTTGAAAATCAATATTGAAATGGCAAAATTGAAATTGATATTAAAAAAATGAATATTTCTATTGTAATTTATTGAATGGAATTACGATAAATGTTATGAATGAGATTTGAAATGGTTTTTAATTAGTGATTATAAGATGCAAGTAAAACGAAGCATTTAAAATGACCGGTGATAGCTCAGTTGGTAGAGCGGAGGACTGTAGTGGTTAGCAGTGATCCTTAGGTCGGTGGTTCAAATCCGCCTCACCGGAATTTTTTTGAAATTTCAAAATATCACTGTTATCACGACGATGTTGATAGAAATGATGAAAAAAATATTAGTAATGGTGAAGAAATATTTATTTATTTGAAATTTGAAAAATGTGTAAAATTTGAAAATCAATATTGAAATGGCAAAATTGAAATTGATATTAAAAAAATGAATATTTCTATTGTAATTTATTGAATGGAATTACGATAAATGTTATGAATGAGATTTGAAATGGTTTTTAATTAGTGATTATAAGATGCAAGTAAAACGAAGCATTTAAAATGACCGGTGATAGCTCAGTTGGTAGAGCGGAGGACTGTAGTGGTTAGCAGTGATCCTTAGGTCGGTGGTTCAAATCCGCCTCACCGGAATTTTTTTGAAATTTCAAAATATCACTGTTATCACGACGATGTTGATAGAAATGATGAAAAAAATATTAGTAATGGTGAAGAAATATTTATTTATTTGAAATTTGAAAAAATGTGTAAAATTTGAAAATCAATATTGAAATGGCAAAATTGAAATTGATATTAAAAAAATGAATATTTCTATTGTAATTTATTGAATGGAATTACGATAAATGTTATGAATGAGATTTGAAATGGTTTTTAATTAGTGATTATAAGATGCAAGTAAAACGAAGCATTTAAAATGACCGGTGATAGCTCAGTTGGTAGAGCGGAGGACTGTAGTGGTTAGCAGTGATCCTTAGGTCGGTGGTTCAAATCCGCCTCACCGGAATTTTTTTGAAATTTCAAAATATCACTGTTATCACGACGATGTTGATAGAAATGATGAAAAAAATATTAGTAATGGTGAAGAAATATTTATTTATTTGAAATTTGAAAAATGTGTAAAATTTGAAAATCAATATTGAAATGGCAAAATTGAAATTGATATTAAAAAAATGAATATTTCTATTGTAATTTATTGAATGGAATTACGATAAATGTTATGAATGAGATTTGAAATGGTTTTTAATTAGTGATTATAAGATGCAAGTAAAACGAAGCATTTAAAATGACCGGTGATAGCTCAGTTGGTAGAGCGGAGGACTGTAGTGGTTAGCAGTGATCCTTAGGTCGGTGGTTCAAATCCGCCTCACCGGAATTTTTTTGAAATTTCAAAATATCACTGTTATCACGACGATGTTGATAGAAATGATGAAAAAAATATTAGTAATGGTGAAGAAATATTTATTTTATTTGAAATTTGAAAAATGTGTAAAATTTGAAAATCAATATTGAAATGGCAAAATTGAAATTGATATTAAAAAAATGAATATTTCTATTGTAATTTATTGAATGGAATTACGATAAATGTTATGAATGAGATTTGAAATGGTTTTTAATTAGTGATTATAAGATGCAAGTAAAACGAAGCATTTAAAATGACCGGTGATAGCTCAGTTGGTAGAGCGGAGGACTGTAGTGGTTAGCAGTGATCCTTAGGTCGGTGGTTCAAATCCGCCTCACCGGAATTTTTTTGAAATTTCAAAATATCACTGTTATCACGACGATGTTGATAGAAATGATGAAAAAAATATTAGTAATGGTGAAGAAATATTTATTTATTTGAAATTTGAAAAATGTGTAAAATTTGAAAATCAATATTGAAATGGCAAAATTGAAATTGATATTAAAAAAATGAATATTTCTATTGTAATTTATTGAATGGAATTACGATAAATGTTATGAATGAGATTTGAAATGGTTTTTAATTAGTGATTATAAGATGCAAGTAAAACGAAGCATTTAAAATGACCGGTGATAGCTCAGTTGGTAGAGCGGAGGACTGTAGTGGTTAGCAGTGATCCTTAGGTCGGTGGTTCAAATCCGCCTCACCGGAATTTTTTTGAAATTTCAAAATATCACTGTTATCACGACGATGTTGATAGAAATGATGAAAAAAATATTAGTAATGGTGAAGAAATATTTATTTATTTGAAATTTGAAAAATGTGTAAAATTTGAAAATCATATTGAAATGGCAAAATTGAAATTGATATTTAAAAAAATGAAATTTCTATTGTAATTTATTGAATGGAATTACGATAAATGTTATGAATGAGATTTGAAATGGTTTTTAATTAGTGATTATAAGATGCAAGTAAAACGAAGCATTTAAAATGACCGGTGATAGCTCAGTTGGTAGAGCGGAGGACTGTAGTGGTTAGCAGTGATCCTTAGGTCGGTGGTTCAAATCCGCCTCACCGGAATTTTTTTGAAATTTCAAAATATCACTGTTATCACGACGATGTTGATAGAAATGATGAAAAAAATATTAGTAATGGTGAAGAAATATTTATTTATTTGAAATTTGAAAAAATGTGTAAAATTTGAAAATCAATATTGAAATGGCAAAATTGAAATTGATATTAAAAAATGAATATTCTATTGTAATTTATTGAATGGAATTACGATAAATGTTATGAATGAGATTTGAAATGGTTTTTAATTAGTGATTATAAGATGTAAGTAAAACGAAGCATTTAAAATGACCGGTGATAGCTCAGTTGGTAGAGCGGAGGACTGTAGTGGTTAGCAGTGATCCTTAGGTCGGTGGTTCAAATCCGCCTCACCGGAATTTTTTTGAAATTTCAAAATATCACTGTTATCACGACGATGTTGATAGAAATGATGAAAAAAATATTAGTAATGGTGAAGAAATATTTATTTATTTGAAATTTGAAAAAATGTGTAAAATTTGAAAATCAATATTGAAATGGCAAAATTGAAATTGATATTAAAAAAATGAATATTTCTATTGTAATTTATTGAATGGAATTACGATAAATGTTATGAATGAGATTTGAAATGGTTTTTAATTAGTGATTATAAGATGCAAGTAAAACGAAGCATTTAAAATGACCGGTGATAGCTCAGTTGGTAGAGCGGAGGACTGTAGTGGTTAGCAGTGATCCTTAGGTCGGTGGTTCAAATCCGCCTCACCGGAATTTTTTTGAAATTTCAAAATATCACTGTTATCACGACGATGTTGATAGAAATGATGAAAAAAATATTAGTAATGGTGAAGAAATATTTATTTATTTGAAATTTGAAAAATGTGTAAAATTTGAAAATCAATATTGAAATGGCAAAATTGAAATTGATATTAAAAAAATGAATATTTCTATTGTAATTTATTGAATGGAATTACGATAAATGTTATGAATGAGATTTGAAATGGTTTTTAATTAGTGATTATAAGCAAGTAAAACGAAGCATTTAAAATGACCGGTGATAGCTCAGTTGGTAGAGCGGAGGACTGTAGTGGTTAGCAGTGATCCTTAGGTCGGTGGTTCAAATCCGCCTCACCGGAATTTTTTTGAAATTTCAAAATATCACTGTTATCACGACGATGTTGATAGAAATGATGAAAAAAATATTAGTAATGGTGAAGAAAATTTATTTATTTGAAATTTGAAAAATGTGTAAAATTTGAAAATCAATATTGAAATGGCAAAATTGAAATTGATATTAAAAAAATGAATATTTCTATTGTAATTTATTGAATGGAATTACGATAAATGTTATGAATGAGATTTGAAATGGTTTTTAATTAGTGATTATAAGATGTAAGTAAAACGAAGCATTTAAAATGACCGGTGATAGCTCAGTTGGTAGAGCGGAGGACTGTAGTGGTTAGCAGTGATCCTTAGGTCGGTGGTTCAAATCCGCCTCACCGGAATTTTTTTGAAATTTCAAAATATCACTGTTATCACGACGATGTTGATAGAAATGATGAAAAAAATATTAGTAATGGTGAAGAAATATTTATTTATTTGAAATTTGAAAAAATGTGTAAAATTTGAAAATCAATATTGAAATGGCAAAATTGAAATTGATATTAAAAAAATGAATATTTCTATTGTAATTTATTGAATGGAATTACGATAAATGTTATGAATGAGATTTGAAATGGTTTTTAATTAGTGATTATAAGATGTAAGTAAAACGAAGCATTTAAAATGACCGGTGATAGCTCAGTTGGTAGAGCGGAGGACTGTAGTGGTTAGCAGTGATCCTTAGGTCGGTGGTTCAAATCCGCCTCACCGGAATTTTTTTGAAATTTCAAAATATCACTGTTATCACGACGATGTTGATAGAAATGATGAAAAAAATATTAGTAATGGTGAAGAAATATTTATTTATTTGAAATTTGAAAAATGTGTAAAATTTGAAAATCAATATTGAAATGGCAAAATTGAAATTGATATTAAAAAATGAATATTTCTATTGTAATTTATTGAATGGAATTACGATAAATGTTATGAATGAGATTTGAAATGGTTTTTAATTAGTGATTATAAGATGCAAGTAAAACGAAGCATTTAAAATGACCGGTGATAGCTCAGTTGGTAGAGCGGAGGACTGTAGTGGTTAGCAGTGATCCTTAGGTCGGTGGTTCAAATCCGCCTCACCGGAATTTTTTTGAAATTTCAAAATATCACTGTTATCACGACGATGTTGATAGAAATGATGAAAAAAATATTAGTAATGGTGAAGAAATATTTATTTATTTGAAATTTGAAAAAATGTGTAAAATTTGAAAATCAATATTGAAATGGCAAAATTGAAATTGATATTAAAAAAATGAATATTTCTATTGTAATTTATTGAATGGAATTACGATAAATGTTATGAATGAGATTTGAAATGGTTTTTAATTAGTGATTATAAGATGCAAGTAAAACGAAGCATTTAAAATGACCGGTGATAGCTCAGTTGGTAGAGCGGAGGACTGTAGTGGTTAGCAGTGATCCTTAGGTCGGTGGTTCAAATCCGCCTCACCGGAATTTTTTTGAAATTTCAAAATATCACTGTTATCACGACGATGTTGATAGAAATGATGAAAAAAAATATTAGTAATGGTGAAGAAATATTTATTATTTGAAATTTGAAAAAATGTGTAAAATTTGAAAATCAATATTGAAATGGCAAAAATTGAAATTGATATTAAAAAAATGAATATTTCTATTGTAATTTATTGAATGGAATTACGATAAATGTTATGAATGAGATTTGAAATGGTTTTTTAATTAGTGATTATAAGATGTAAGTAAAACGAAGCATTTAAAATGACCGGTGATAGCTCAGTTGGTAGAGCGGAGGACTGTAGTGGTTAGCAGTGATCCTTAGGTCGGTGGTTCAAATCCGCCTCACCGGAATTTTTTTTGAAATTTCAAAATATCACTGTTATCACGACGATGTTGATAGAAATGATGAAAAAAATATTAGTAATGGTGAAGAAATATTTATTTATTTGAAATTTAAAAAATGTGTAAAATTTGAAATCAATATTGAAATGGCAAAATTGAAATTGATATTAAAAAATGAATATTTCTATTGTAATTTATTGAATGGAATTACGATAAATGTTATGAATGAGATTTGAAATGGTTTTTAATTAGTGATTATAAGATGTAAGTAAAACGAAGCATTTAAAATGACCGGTGATAGCTCAGTTGGTAGAGCGGAGGACTGTAGTGGTTAGCAGTGATCCTTAGGTCGGTGGTTCAAATCCGCCTCACCGGAATTTTTTTTGAAATTTCAAAATATCATGT
>JACMZG010000323.1:0-20421 GCA_018340805.1 Microvelia longipes | reverse complement strand
ATAATCCAGAATCGAAAAAACGCATTTCAACGTCCTCAAACATCGATCAGTATTTTTAAAAGAGTGCATAATATAACAATAATTTTGATATAATGGGGATAGAGAACCAGTTCTAAATATTTTCAACAAAGATCGTGTGGAACATACATCATTACTAATAATTATCGTAAAGAAATTTCACAAAAATAATTCCATAATCTATGTGGCTGATCAATACCCTTTGAAAAATTGGAAAAAAATAGTTGCGCAATGTACTAAGTTTCTCATAAACAAGCAATACAGCCCTAGTTTCAAAATATCAACAAGATAGATTTCAAAAGACAACTTGATGAATTTGAATGGAATTATTCATCCATCAGCATACTAATAGCTTAGCAATTCGGTGCGCGACCTCACACAAAAATGTGAATAGATAGACTATGCCGCAGATGTCAAAATTTGAAGAGGAAACTATGGCACATGTTTTTTGCAAACTTGTAATATAAACAATCATTAAATTGCCAAGCGACATAAATATTGTAATTGATCGTATTGTGAATAAGCATTTACATTCGAGAATTAATAGTGGTTGTCTGATAGAAAAAGCCCACCTATTCCTGATTACAATGGACGCGTAGACATTAAAATCACAAATATAGAAATGAAAAACTATATTTCTGGTAGGATATTAAATGTGCCTATAGATTCAGAAGATAATTTTAAAAAATGCGGACAAATTAAACCTTGAAAAATATAAAGATCTCAAAAGAAGCGACACAGAAAGATAACCTGATTACAAGTTGAATTGAAAAAAAACTTGTATATTCGGATCCTTGGGATCGATTCCATCAGAAAACAGAATGTCTGCTAAAAAACATTGGTATTAAGAAAAATAAAACTTAATAAACTACTTCAGGATTGCGCAGCTGGCAATATATCTTTTCTTCAAGAATCTGGTATTTCACAAAACCGGAAAATTTACGCAAAAGAAAAATAGCGAAAAAATTCAATATAAAACTTGTCTAATTATTTACATTAAAATTTGTATATAGAATTAGTAAAATCTAAACAAAATTGACAGTAAAACAATTGTATATAATATTCAATAAATAAAGTTAAAATCTAGATTAATGAAAGAGTTTATCAGAATTTTATCAGTAAAATCAATTGTACATAAAATTTTTATAAAATAAATAAATTTAAATAATTGTAAATTTATAATTAAATGATAAATAAACCAACAATACTGGAAAATGAACTGTTCAAAAAGAAAGAAAAAGCAAAAATGAAAAGCAAGTCAGATCAGAGCAATTCCGAGATATCAAACATAAATCTTGAAGAAATCAGAAATTGTTATAGATATTACTATCTCTCCCATGAATTATGTAAAATTTACGTAATATGATTACATTATCCTAATGACCTCACATACTTTGATTGGTGTGCCTGTCAACTCAACTGTAACCTTTTGTCAATATGATGCAATATTTTAGTAATTTATCTCGGAATTTTTTTCAAATTTTTATTCCAATTCTCTATATTCAGAAGATCAAGGGATAATTTTTAGCGAAGATCAATTCAAATCGAAATTTCTTGTCAATAAATAACAGATATTTAAACGACACTATTTCTGGAATTTCAAATTTCTACTCCAATTCAATTATGTCGATTAATTAAATCAGATAAATCAGTTTTAGCTAAACAAATCGATAAAGAAATTATTAACTTTTGAAATTTTTCACAAACAAAGTTAAAAATATTGAATTGGAATAAATCTCTGATTTATCAAATATGTATTCAAATTCTCAAAGTTTAATGAAGAAATGTCGTCGATATATCCAGTTCAATTCAAAGTCAAAATGAAAATGTTAGATAATTCTTTGGGCAGTTCTTTTTTCAGTACCAGGTTAGCCTTTGATACTTTTAATAATAATGTAAATAGCATTTTTTTAAGTAATTCAAATAATGATTCTTCTAATAATAACATTTTATTAATTCTAATTTTCAACAAAGTTTTTACTGAATATTCTTCTGATAAACTTAAGTAATTTAAAATTTGATAATACAAATTTCAAAATATGAAATTAAAAATCAAACTTAAAATTTCTCTGAAATATCTAATAATAAATCAAACAATTTTAGCGAGTTGATTTTAAAAAGATAATTCTTCTAAGAATGAAAATTGTAATAATATTCAAAATAAAAATTTTTAAAAAATTCAAAATTTAGAGAATTGAAAATAATGTAGAAAGATAATAGCAAGCAATTTAAATTCTAAAATAAATCAGAATAATATTAAATGTTAATAGTGAATTAAGTAATTCAATGAATGAAAATAATATATTAATATTGAACAAAAATCTGAAAATTTTAAAAAATTTAATGTTAAAAAATATCATAAAATAGATTTTGACTTCAACCTTAGAAGAATTTCAAATATGAAAAACAGAAAACTGTTAGGATTATCCATCTTTAGCTTCCTTAATTAGCTCAGGGAAAGTTCTAAAAAAATACAAATATTAACTTAATGATGAAATTAAGAACAATGACTTGAGTAAAAATCCACTAAACATAGATGGATTTTGAAAATCTTTTTTATAGAAATAAAAATGTTTGCGTTAAAATTGCTTTGATGAAAAAAAAAATCAAACCACCTAAACTGGTCTCCAAAATCTAGTGTTATCGGTTTAACAAAATACACGTTGTACATTCGAATATAAGCGATATACTTGAAAATAGTAATGTTGTTATTCCGGTTCCAGTATCCATTAAAAAAATTCCTTTTTTCTGTCTTTTAAAGAATTCTTCGATTATAATTTCCAATGAAGTACAACGAGAGAACAAAATAATAAAAATCATTTAAATTCACTTAGAGTCTCACATCAACTTCCAGATTATTTAGTGAAAGCTAAATTAAAAATATGAAAATGGAAAACTTTTTATTTTGGATTCGTTTAATATTTTTGACTCTTCAACGTCTCCATATTTACAATGATACTTTGAAAAACCAAATTTAAAATATCTCGATCAAAATTGAATAAAATTCAATAAAGATTTTCCTATTATTAAGGAAAAACACTTTTGTGAAGATAAAAGCAATGTTACATCAGCAATGAACACAAATTAATTTAATTAAAGTGAACAAGAGACTTTCCCTAATAGCATCTACTGAAGAAGGCAATTTCTACACTGATGAGAATATTCCACAATTGAATACTAATAATTACATCAATGAACATGCTACTGATATCATGTTCAATTTTATGGTCAATTCCAAATTTATCTAAATTATCAGAGAACGATGCTGAATTAAGGAAAATTTGGGATGGTCAGAATATAAAATTAAAACTTATTGAATCAATTTTTTATTTAATTATTTAAATATCTCCAATAAAATAAAATATTTGGAAAACCAAACATACAAAGAATATGTCGTGAATTATATTCGGAATTGCTCCATTTTACATTCAATTTCGTCATTGGAGGACACACATGTCTTAAAAGAAAATGCATGAAACTTGGGGTCAAAATATAATAGATAATCTTCCAGCAAGTTCATACTACAAAAAGAGTTGTTTGGAACGATTATTAAAATTGAAGCAGTGGATGATTACTGGCGAAATAAACGAACTGCACGACATTATTTCTTCAGATACAATCTCCTCGATAATAATCTTATTAACCGCTATTAACAGTTTCGGTTCAACAAAAACTTTGCGAACTCGATAGGTCGAGAATCTTTGTCAATTAGTCAATAACACAGGAAATTGAAGAAGCAATAAACAATAAAGACTTTGAATAGATCCAAAAAAAGATATACTGGATTCTCCAAGCTTATCTTAATTGTCCTCAATAAAAAATAGAGAACCATACAGGACTTTTACATATGAATGTCGTAAAATCTGTAATGGTGAAATGGCCAAATACAATTGTCACAATTTGTTCAATTCTAATTCTGAGCTCTCAAATACAAACGAAATGACAGTAACTCGTAAAGAAAATGCAAATAACGATACTCTCCGCCAAATCAGTTATTACAGAAATAAATGAAGAAAATATCAAATCAGTCAACTGAAAAATAACATGAAAACCTGCAGCAATTGCGGGAGCTGATGAAATCAACATTTCAATAAAGGTTATTGACACTGAAAGACAAGTCTGTCAAAATTGCCTCAACAAGCTGATTCCCTCAACTAACAACTGATATCGATGATGAATCAAATGTTTCTGAAATATAATCCACCCACCATCATTCTCAAGTCACTTCGAAATTTGAGATCAGCTACAAGTAAAGCGTCCAAAATGAAGCAAAAATAAATGAAGGTGTGTGCCTGCATCAGTCTCTACATTCTGCTCCTATCTCTAATGAAGCTGATGCAGAAAGCACTGACATGGGACAATTTCTGATCAAAATATCCACTTCAAACTACTGACTTTGATTATAAAGTCTGGTTCACTGATGATGACATTGATAGTTATCTAGAAAAATATATTGATGATCCTCTCCATATTTATGTTAAATCATACATTATCCAAATCCTTATGAGTGATCAAAAAGAAAATACTGTAGCACTTCCTGAAAGAATTTATGAAGCGAATATTATTTTTGCGCATTAATATTAACCAGTGCCATGGATCCTCTTTGTTTATATTTAAAACAGTCTATCCATCCTTTTACATAGATCCTATTTATAGTATATCGGCACAAAACTCATCAATAAACAATGTTCTCTCAGAATCAATATTGTGTTGAATAAATTATTTGATCTTAAGTCACAATAATTCCACATCCTTATGAAAATTTTAATCTACCAAGATAATGATTACGACTGTGGGTCCCTTTACATGTGCCTACGCAGGTCTATATTAGTAAAGGATGGACAAATTTTCCAGAAAACTTTATTGAGAATACTCGTAAAGAAGTTCATATCTGACTCAAAGATGCCAACATCGGTAATGAAACCCAAAAAAGGTGGAGGAGATTCTAAATCTAGAGTACCTAGATTACATAACATTAAAAAAGTTGCAATTAATTCAAAAAGCTTTCAATAATGAAAATCTAAAAAAGGAAAAAGCGTGTTTTCATCTCTAATTCAGATTTGGTACAAAACTTATTCAAAGTTTTTAATCTTATCCACTCTTAATCATCCAAACTTATTGCACAAGACAATAAATTTATCTCAGAAAATATAACATTTCAAAACAGTTATTGGTATTGAATGTTTATTGGTATTTATCCTAATAATGACGTTTGGTGCCTTTTGATTTTATATCTAAAATTCAATATCTGCTACATTTTTTGACCTCTGTCAAAAATTAATTAGTGAACGTCTCAGCTCTATTGGAGAAATCATCACTGACTATTTGAATACTTCCTATTAATAAAAATATCAATTTTAAAAAGATTCATGGAATCAATCATCCACAATTTATGTTTCATCTGCCGATTTTCTTTGCACCATCAGCATTTATTGTACAAATGTGAAAAATTGATCATAATCGAAAATTTGATAGTGGCATTATTATAAATCTCTTGCACAGCTGAATTAAATTACATGGAAGATATTTTCCATCCTTAAATTCAATCACGGAAAAAATTAACAATAATACTCTTCACAAATTTATTGACAGCCTGAATTATTCTGTAAATCATATTTTCTTTGACAGTACCATGTGTAATGCGCTACTCGAAAGTAGTATACAATATATTCAAGATTTTTAGATGGTTGAAAAGCTTTATTTGGCGACAACAGTCTTTGCAATTTTTAAAGAATCGAATATCATGACTTCTTCCTAATCATAGATTATATTAATGATGAACATTATTTGTTCAATCCTACAACCACTCATCGAAAACAAAAATGATGTCAGAATTGCTAATTATGCTTCTAGTCAAAATCAATGAAATCGAGAAAACAGAAAATCGTGCAGCTACGCTCGGGTCTCTGCCCACATGACATTCGAGGCTCGGGTCTCTTTAGCAAAATACTATTGTGTGCTTTCATTAAAACTTTGCCACATGATCGACCATTAATCAATCTTAATTTACGAGAAAATTGGGGACATTATTTACAGGTCTGCTACCTATTGTTATTCAAGAGAAAAATATAGCTGTTGAGGAAAATATCAAAAATATCATAGATAAGCCAATCAAACTCACACTCGAGAACCGCAAAGTCGTGCTAAATAAATTGCTTCAAGAATTTGAATTTGAAAGTCCCAGACTCATTATAGATATTATCCAGAAACAACATTAGATCTTGTAAGAATAAAACATCATTTCATAAACCTTATCTTGGAAATAATGTGGCATTAATACAAACCGATTAATGGGGCAACTCAGAGCAAAGTTTATGAAAAATATGAAGAAAACAATAATGAGTATTTTTTAAATAATGATCAGCCTACCACTATTCCAAACTTGATGTCATTATTGATCACTTCAGCACTCGAAACCGGTTTCAAAAGATTGGAAATCTGTATTAACATTTTGTAAAACGTCAGATATTCCGCTTGATCTAGAGATAGTATCTGAACAGGAAGTCATGTATGAATTTAAAAGAGCTGAAAACACTTCTTCCAGGTGGTGATGGTATTTACTACAGAGATATCGCTCTCTTTGACCCTGAAGGGAATTACTCACGCTTCTATACAATAAAATAATTACAACTGGTAAAACTCCACAATGTTGGATGTCATTTAAAACAATTTTAATACCTAAACCAGTAAGGAGAATCAATATGATAATGTTGAATCATGGAGGCCAATTGCTCTGCTGTCTGTCTATACAAAGTGTTTGCTTCAATTCTAGCTAGAAGGGACTGACACAAGGATAAACATCAATGATCTATTACATATTGGTTCAAAAAGGTGGGTCGGAACATGAAGGATGTGTTGAGCACAATTCCATCTTGCTGGCTGCTCTAGAACACTCCAAATATAGCAGAGATACACCTCTTACTATTGCTTGGCTTGACATCAAAGATGCTTTTGGTAGTGTGCGCACAAATATCTTTGGGACGTTCTTGGTATATTGGAGTTTCAAATGCATTTATCAAATTATTGGAATCTCTTTATTCAAACACAAAATCGTTTTTACTGTTGTGGTTCTCTCGTCACACCTGATATTCCTATTTATAAAGGTGTTAAGCAAGGATGTCCCATTTCTATGATTTTATTTCCATTGCTATTTAATCCAGTATTAGCGTCTATAAGCTCATGTCAAGTTCCCGCTTTCTATATAGGCTCTTTCAAAGATACAGACTTTAGCCTATGCAGATGACATTGCCTTAATTGCAAATTAAAGATACTGATCTACAAACAATCATTAATAAAGCAGTGAAACAGCTGAAATTATTGGATTTAATTATCGTCCTGAAAAATGTGCATTTATTCAATTGCCGACAGTACACAAAAGCAGTAAAATAATGATTTCTTAATCAATATATAAAAAAACTTATGACCTCCGAATTTTATCAATATCTCGGAGTTCCAGTAGGCGAAAATAACGATCAAAGTCCTTACGAAATTATTGATGGAGTCATAGCTGATGCAAAAAAACTAGCATATTCAGGCCTATGTGGTTGGCAAAAGCTTCAAGCTTATAAAATATTTTTGCATTTCAGACTGATTTTTCCATTCCGAACACGTCAAATTAAAGCATCTGCACTTAGTGATCCAAAAGGAAACTTGAAAAGCAACGGCAATAACTGTAACAAATTAAGAAGTCAGCTAAGAAAAATTCTTAACCTCTCCGTTAATTCAGAAATATTCTACTTCTATAATTCCATTGAGAACGGAGGAGCAGGTTGTGTGACCTTCTAGATGATTACCCACTGTCAGTCCATTGTTCAATATTTTCGACTTCTGACCTCTAAATGTGTATTACACTAAGAAAATTATCACTGATTCGTTATGCCTGTAGCAAAGGACTAGAATTTGGTGTAATGTATCCTTCTTTACTAGAAAAGCTTTCAATATATTATGGGTAAAGTATCCATAATAATCCAGAATCGAAAAAACGCATTTTCAACGTCCTCGAACATCGATTCAGTATTTTAAAGAGTGCATAATATAAACAATATATTTTTGATATAATGGATAGAGAACAGTTCTAAAATATTTCAACAAATATTCGTGGAACATAATCATTACTAATTAATTATCGTAAAGAAGTTTCACAAAAATAATTTCATAATTCTATTGCTGATGCATACCTTTGAAAAATGGAAAAATAGTTGCAATTCTAGTTTTTCTCATAACAGCAATACAGCCTAGTTCAAATATCAACAAGATGATTTTCAAAAGACAACTTGATGAATTTGAATGGAATTTTATTCATCAAGCACGTACTAATAGCTTAGCAATTCGTGCGCGACCGTTTCACACAAAAAATTGAAGATAGGACTATGCCGCAGATGTCAAAATGAAGAGGAAACTATGGCACATGTTTTGCAAACTTGTAATATAAACAAATCATTAATTGCCAAAGCGGACATAATAATTGTATTGATCGTATTTGTGAAGCATTTACATTCGAGAAATTTGATAGTGGTTGTTGATAGAAAAGCCCACTAATTCCTGATTACAATGGACGCGTAGACATTAAAATCACAATATTAGAAATGAAAACTATATTTCTTGGTAGATATTAAATGCCCTATAGATTCAGAAGATAATTTAAAAAATGCGGACAAATTAAACCTTGAAAAGTATTAAAGATCTCAAAGAAGCGACACAGAAAGATAAACTTGATTACAAAGTTGAATTGAAATTGTATATTCGGATCCTTGGGATCGATTCCATCAGAAACAGAATGTCTGCTAAAAAACATTTGGTATTAAGAAAATAAATTAATAAACTACTTCAGGATTGCGCAGCTGGCCAATATATCTTTTTCTTCAAGAATCTGGTATTTTCACAAAACCGGAAATTACGCAAAAAAAATAGCGAAAAATAATTCATATAAAACTTGTCTAATTATTTACATTAAAATTGTATATAGAATTTAAGTAAAATCTAAACAAAATGTGACAGGTAAACAATTGTATATAATATTCAATAAAATAAAAGTTAAAATCTAGATTAATGAAAGAGTTATCAGAATTTTATCAGTAAATCAATTGTAAACATAAAATTTTTTATAAAATAAATAAATTTAAATAATTGTAATTATAATTAAATGATAAATAAACCAACAATACTGGGAAAATGAACTGTTCAAAAGAGAAAAAGACAAAAATGAAAAGCAAGTCAGATCAGAGCAATTCCGAGATATCAAACTATAAATCTTGAAGAAATCAGAAATTGTTAGATTATTACTATCTCCCATGAATTATGTAATTTTACGTATATGCATTACTCTAATGACTCACATACTTTGATTTGGTGTGCCGTGTCAACTCAACTGTAACCTTTTTGTCAATATGATGCAATATTTTAGTATATTTATCTCGGAATTTTTCAAATTTTTATTCCAATTCTCTATATTCAGAGATCAAGTTGATAAATTTTTAGCGAAGATCAATTCAAATCGAAATTTCTTGTCAATAATAACAGATATTTAAACGACACTATTTCTGGAATTTCAAATTTCTACTCCAATTCAATTATGTCGATTAATAAATCAGATAAATTCAGTTTTTTAAGCTAACCAAATCGATAAAGATATTAACTTTGAATTTTTCACAACAATAGTTAAATATCTTGAATGGAATAATCTGATTATATCAAATTATGTATTCAAATTCTCAAGTTTAATGAAAGTAATGTCGATATATCCAGTTCAATTCAAAGGTCAAAATGAATGTTAGATAAATCTTGGGCAGTTTCTTTTCCAGTACCAATCATCCAAATTATATGATTCTTTATTCCTGTTCAATGTACAAAGCGATAAAGAAAGAAATCGAAGAAACTCAGTTCCAAGCCAGGGACAATGATAGACATTATGATTAATTTTTGGTGAGTGAATGTTATTGATGGGCTAGTTCCAAGGTTGAACTATTTGCTCCTTTGCTAAAAAAATCAATATTGTCTATAGTTAATAAATTTTTTAATAGGCGCGTCGGACTTCGTAATCCGAAGGTTTGTGGGTTCGAGTCCCACCTGAGATGATATTTTTACACATTTTTTTGACAAAAGAAATCTGTTTTTATTGTTTTGTTTTACACAACTAAACATGTATAAATGAATTTTCTAATGCAATTATACGAATTTTCAAGTAGAAATCTTTCAACATCAACACCAATCAAAGAAAACCTGACAATATTTTGACTTTTCAACAGTCAGACAAATTTTCTAATGTCAACAAGATGAAAACATGAACAAATCGTGAATATTCGGGTAAATCAAATCGAAAATGACATAAATCGAATATGGAAATGCAAGAAATTGACAACGAAGAATTGAAAATATAAAATTAGCTTATATCGTAAATATTTTTACGAGTCTCAGTGGCGCAATGGATAGCGCGTCGGACTTCTAATCCGGAGGTTGTGGGTTCGAGTCCCACCTGAGATGATATTTTTACACATTTTTTTGACAAAAGAAATCTGTTTTTATTGTTTTGTTTTACACAACTAAACATGTATAAATGAATTTTCTAATGCAATTATACGAATTTTCAAGTAGAAATCTTTCAACATCAACACCAATCAAAGAAAACCTGACAATATTTTGACTTTTCAACAGTCAGACAAATTTTCTAATGTCAACAAGATGAAAACATGAACAAATCGTGAATATTCGGGTAAATCAAATCGAAAATGACATAAATCGAATATGGAAATGCAAGAAATTGACAACGAAGAATTGAAAATATAAAATTAGCTTATATCGTAAATATTTTTACGAGTCTCAGTGGCGCAATGGATAGCGCGTCGGACTTCTAATCCGGAGGTTGTGGGTTCGAGTCCCACCTGAGATGATATTTTTACACATTTTTTTGACAAAAGAAATCTGTTTTTATTGTTTTGTTTTACACAACTAAACATGTATAAATGAATTTTCTAATGCAATTATACGAATTTTCAAGTAGAAATCTTTCAACATCAACACCAATCAAAGAAAACCTGACAATATTTTGACTTTTCAACAGTCAGACAAATTTTCTAATGTCAACAAGATGAAAACATGAACAAATCGTGAATATTCGGGTAAATCAAATCGAAAATGACATAAATCGAATATGGAAATGCAAGAAATTGACAACGAAGAATTGAAAATATAAAATTAGCTTATATCGTAAATATTTTTACGAGTCTCAGTGGCGCAATGGATAGCGCGTCGGACTTCTAATCCGGAGGTTGTGGGTTCGAGTCCCACCTGAGATGATATTTTACACATTTTTTTGACAAAAGAAATCTGTTTTTATTGTTTTGTTTTACACAACTAAACATGTATAAATGAATTTTCTAATGCAATTATACGAATTTTCAAGTAGAAATCTTTCAACATCAACACCAATCAAAGAAAACCTGACAATATTTTGACTTTTCAACAGTCAGACAAATTTTCTAATGTCAACAAGATGAAAACATGAACAAATCGTGAATATTCGGGTAAATCAAATCGAAAATGACATAAATCGAATATGGAAATGCAAGAAATTGACAACGAAGAATTGAAAATATAAAATTAGCTTATATCGTAAATATTTTTACGAGTCTCAGTGGCGCAATGGATAGCGCGTCGGACTTCTAATCCGGAGGTTGTGGGTTCGAGTCCCACCTGAGATGATATTTTTACACATTTTTTTGACAAAAGAAATCTGTTTTTATTGTTTTGTTTTACACAACTAAACATGTATAAATGAATTTTCTAATGCAATTATACGAATTTTCAAGTAGAAATCTTTCAACATCAACACCAATCAAAGAAAACCTGACAATATTTTGACTTTTCAACAGTCAGACAAATTTTCTAATGTCAACAAGATGAAAACATGAACAAATCGTGAATATTCGGGTAAATCAAATCGAAAATGACATAAATCGAATATGGAAATGCAAGAAATTGACAACGAAGAATTGAAAATATAAAATTAGCTTATATCGTAAATATTTTTACGAGTCTCAGTGGCGCAATGGATAGCGCGTCGGACTTCTAATCCGGAGGTTGTGGGTTCGAGTCCCACCTGAGATGATATTTTTACACATTTTTTTGACAAAAGAAATCTGTTTTTATTGTTTTGTTTTACACAACTAAACATGTATAAATGAATTTTCTAATGCAATTATACGAATTTTCAAGTAGAAATCTTTCAACATCAACACCAATCAAAGAAAACCTGACAATATTTTGACTTTTCAACAGTCAGACAAATTTTCTAATGTCAACAAGATGAAAACATGAACAAATCGTGAATATTCGGGTAAATCAAATCGAAAATGACATAAATCGAATATGGAAATGCAAGAAATTGACAACGAAGAATTGAAAATATAAAATTAGCTTATATCGTAAATATTTTTACGAGTCTCAGTGGCGCAATGGATAGCGCGTCGGACTTCTAATCCGGAGGTTGTGGGTTCGAGTCCCACCTGAGATGATTTTTACACATTTTTTTGACAAAAGAAATCTGTTTTTATTGTTTTGTTTTACACAACTAAACATGTATAAATGAATTTTCTAATGCAATTATACGAATTTTCAAGTAGAAATCTTTCAACATCAACACCAATCAAAGAAAACCTGACAATATTTTGACTTTTCAACAGTCAGACAAATTTTCTAATGTCAACAAGATGAAAACATGAACAAATCGTGAATATTCGGGTAAATCAAATCGAAAATGACATAAATCGAATATGGAAATGCAAGAAATTGACAACGAAGAATTGAAAATATAAAATTAGCTTATATCGTAAATATTTTTACGAGTCTCAGTGGCGCAATGGATAGCGCGTCGGACTTCTAATCCGGAGGTTGTGGGTTCGAGTCCCACCTGAGATGATATTTTTACACATTTTTTTGACAAAAGAAATCTGTTTTTATTGTTTTGTTTTACACAACTAAACATGTATAAATGAATTTTCTAATGCAATTATACGAATTTTCAAGTAGAAATCTTTCAACATCAACACCAATCAAAGAAAACCTGACAATATTTTGACTTTTCAACAGTCAGACAAATTTTCTAATGTCAACAAGATGAAAACATGAACAAATCGTGAATATTCGGGTAAATCAAATCGAAAATGACATAAATCGAATATGGAAATGCAAGAAATTGACAACGAAGAATTGAAAATATAAAATTAGCTTATATCGTAAAATTTTTACGAGTCTCAGTGGCGCAATGGATAGCGCGTCGGACTTCTAATCCGGAGGTTGTGGGTTCGAGTCCCACCTGAGATGATATTTTTACACATTTTTTTGACAAAAGAAATCTGTTTTTATTGTTTTGTTTTACACAACTAAACATGTATAAATGAATTTTCTAATGCAATTATACGAATTTTCAAGTAGAAATCTTTCAACATCAACACCAATCAAAGAAAACCTGACAATATTTTGACTTTTCAACAGTCAGACAAATTTTCTAATGTCAACAAGATGAAAACATGAACAAATCGTGAATATTCGGGTAAATCAAATCGAAAATGACATAAATCGAATATGGAAATGCAAGAAATTGACAACGAAGAATTGAAAATATAAAATTAGCTTATATCGTAAATATTTTTACGAGTCTCAGTGGCGCAATGGATAGCGCGTCGGACTTCTAATCCGGAGGTTGTGGGTTCGAGTCCCACCTGAGATGATATTTTTACACATTTTTTGACAAAAGAAATCTGTTTTTATTGTTTTGTTTTACACAACTAAACATGTATAAATGAATTTTCTAATGCAATTATACGAATTTTCAAGTAGAAATCTTTCAACATCAACACCAATCAAAGAAAACCTGACAATATTTTGACTTTTCAACAGTCAGACAAATTTTCTAATGTCAACAAGATGAAAACATGAACAAATCGTGAATATTCGGGTAAATCAAATCGAAAATGACATAAATCGAATATGGAAATGCAAGAAATTGACAACGAAGAATTGAAAATATAAAATTAGCTTATATCGTAAATATTTTTACGAGTCTCAGTGGCGCAATGGATAGCGCGTCGGACTTCTAATCCGGAGGTTGTGGGTTCGAGTCCCACCTGAGATGATATTTTTACACATTTTTTTGACAAAAGAAATCTGTTTTTATTGTTTGTTTTACACAACTAAACATGTATAAATGAATTTTCTAATGCAATTATACGAATTTTCAAGTAGAAATCTTTCAACATCAACACCAATCAAAGAAAACCTGACAATATTTTGACTTTTCAACAGTCAGACAAATTTTCTAATGTCAACAAGATGAAAACATGAACAAATCGTGATATTCGGGTAAATCAAATCGAAAATGACATAAATCGAATATGGAAATGCAAGAAATTGACAACGAAGAATTGAAAATATAAAATTAGCTTATATCGTAAATATTTTTACGAGTCTCAGTGGCGCAATGGATAGCGCGTCGGACTTCTAATCCGGAGGTTGTGGGTTCGAGTCCCACCTGAGATGATATTTTTACACATTTTTTTGACAAAAGAAATCTGTTTTATTGTTTTGTTTTACACAACTAAACATGTATAAATGAATTTTCTAATGCAATTATACGAATTTTCAAGTAGAAATCTTTCAACATCAACACCAATCAAAGAAAACCTGACAATATTTTGACTTTTCAACAGTCAGACAAATTTTCTAATGTCAACAAGATGAAAACATGAACAAATCGTGAATATTCGGGTAAATCAAATCGAAAATGACATAAATCGAATATGGAAATGCAAGAAATTGACAACGAAGAATTGAAAATATAAAATTAGCTTATATCGTAAATATTTTTACGAGTCTCAGTGGCGCAATGGATAGCGCGTCGGACTTCTAATCCGGAGGTTGTGGGTTCGAGTCCCACCTGAGATGATATTTTTACACATTTTTTTGACAAAAGAAATCTGTTTTTATTGTTTTGTTTTACACAACTAAACATGTATAAATGAATTTTCTAATGCAATTATACGAATTTTCAAGTAGAAATCTTTCAACATCAACACCAATCAAAGAAAACCTGACAATATTTTGACTTTTCAACAGTCAGACAAATTTTCTAATGTCAACAAGATGAAAACATGAACAAATCGTGAATATTCGGGTAAATCAAATCGAAAATGACATAAATCGAATATGGAAATGCAAGAAATTGACAACGAAGAATTGAAAATATAAAATTAGCTTATATCGTAAATATTTTTACGAGTCTCAGTGGCGCAATGGATAGCGCGTCGGACTTCTAATCCGGAGGTTGTGGGTTCGAGTCCCACCTGAGATGATATTTTTACACATTTTTTTGACAAAAGAAATCTGTTTTTATTGTTTTGTTTTACACAACTAAACATGTATAAATGAATTTTCTAATGCAATTATACGAATTTTCAAGTAGAAATCTTTCAACATCAACACCAATCAAAGAAAACCTGACAATATTTTGACTTTTCAACAGTCAGACAAATTTTCTAATGTCAACAAGATGAAAACATGAACAAATCGTGAATATTCGGGTAAATCAAATCGAAAATGACATAAATCGAATATGGAAATGCAAGAAATTGACAACGAAGAATTGAAAATATAAAATTAGCTTATATCGTAAATATTTTTACGAGTCTCAGTGGCGCAATGGATAGCGCGTCGGACTTCTAATCCGGAGGTTGTGGGTTCGAGTCCCACCTGAGATGATATTTTTACACATTTTTTTGACAAAAGAAATCTGTTTTTATTGTTTTGTTTTACACAACTAAACATGTATAAATGAATTTTCTAATGCAATTATACGAATTTTCAAGTAGAAATCTTTCAACATCAACACCAATCAAAGAAAACCTGACAATATTTTGACTTTTCAACAGTCAGACAAATTTTCTAATGTCAACAAGATGAAAACATGAACAAATCGTGAATATTCGGGTAAATCAAATCGAAAATGACATAAATCGAATATGGAAATGCAAGAAATTGACAACGAAGAATTGAAAATATAAAATTAGCTTATATCGTAAATATTTTTACGAGTCTCAGTGGCGCAATGGATAGCGCGTCGGACTTCTAATCCGGAGGTTGTGGGTTCGAGTCCCACCTGAGATGATATTTTTACACATTTTTTTGACAAAAGAAATCTGTTTTTATTGTTTTGTTTTACACAACTAAACATGTATAAATGAATTTTCTAATGCAATTATACGAATTTTCAAGTAGAAATCTTTCAACATCAACACCAATCAAAGAAAACCTGACAATATTTTGACTTTTCAACAGTCAGACAAATTTTCTAATGTCAACAAGAGATGAAAACATGAACAAATCGTGAATATTCGGGTAAATCAAATCGAAAATGACATAAATCGAATATGGAAATGCAAGAAATTGACAACGAAGAATTGAAAATATAAAATTAGCTTATATCGTAAATATTTTTACGAGTCTCAGTGGCGCAATGGATAGCGCGTCGGACTTCTAATCCGGAGGTTGTGGGTTCGAGTCCCACCTGAGATGATATTTTTACACATTTTTTTGACAAAAGAAATCTGTTTTTATTGTTTTGTTTTACACAACTAAACATGTATAAATGAATTTTCTAATGCAATTATACGAATTTTCAAGTAGAAATCTTTCAACATCAACACCAATCAAAGAAAACCTGACAATATTTTGACTTTTCAACAGTCAGACAAATTTTCTAATGTCAACAAGATGAAAACATGAACAAATCGTGAATATTCGGGTAAATCAAATCGAAAATGACATAAATCGAATATGGAAATGCAAGAAATTGACAACGAAGAATTGAAAATATAAAATTAGCTTATATCGTAAATATTTTTACGAGTCTCAGTGGCGCAATGGATAGCGCGTCGGACTTCTAATCCGGAGGTTGTGGGTTCGAGTCCCACCTGAGATGATATTTTTACACATTTTTTTGACAAAAGAAATCTGTTTTTATTGTTTTGTTTTACACAACTAAACATGTATAAATGAATTTTCTAATGCAATTATACGAATTTTCAAGTAGAAATCTTTCAACATCAACACCAATCAAAGAAAACCTGACAATATTTTGACTTTTCAACAGTCAGACAAATTTTCTAATGTCAACAAGATGAAAACATGAACAAATCGTGAATATTCGGGTAAATCAAATCGAAAATGACATAAATCGAATATGGAAATGCAAAAATTGACAACGAAGATTGAAAATATAAAATTAGCTTATATCGTAAATATTTTACGAGTCTCAGTGGCGCAATGGATAGCGCGTCGGACTTCTAATCCGGAGGTTGTGGGTTCGAGTCCCACCTGAGATGATATTTTTACACATTTTTTTGACAAAAGAAATCTGTTTTTATTGTTTTGTTTTACACAACTAAACATGTATAAATGAATTTTCTAATGCAATTATACGAATTTTCAAGTAGAAATCTTTCAACATCAACACCAATCAAAGAAAACCTGACAATATTTTGACTTTTCAACAGTCAGACAAATTTTCTAATGTCAACAAGATGAAAACATGAACAAATCGTGAATATTCGGGTAAATCAAATCGAAAATGACATAAATCGAATATGGAAATGCAAGAAATTGACAACGAAGAATTGAAAATATAAAATTAGCTTATATCGTAAATATTTTACGAGTCTCAGTGGCGCAATGGATAGCGCGTCGGACTTCTAATCCGGAGGTTGTGGGTTCGAGTCCCACCTGAGATGATATTTTTACACATTTTTTTGACAAAAGAAATCTGTTTTTATTGTTTTGTTTTACACAACTAAACATGTATAAATGAATTTTCTAATGCAATTATACGAATTTTCAAGTAGAAATCTTTCAACATCAACACCAATCAAAGAAAACCTGACAATATTTTGACTTTTCAACAGTCAGACAAATTTTCTAATGTCAACAAGATGAAAACATGAACAAATCGTGAATATTCGGGTAAATCAAATCGAAAATGACATAAATCGAATATGGAAATGCAAGAAATTGACAACGAAGAATTGAAAATATAAAATTAGCTTATATCGTAAATATTTTTACGAGTCTCAGTGGCGCAATGGATAGCGCGTCGGACTTCTAATCCGGAGGTTGTGGGTTCGAGTCCCACCTGAGATGATATTTTTACACATTTTTTTGACAAAAGAAATCTTTTTTATTGTTTTGTTTTACACAACTAAACATGTATAAATGAATTTCTAATGCAATTATACGAATTTTCAAGTAGAAATCTTTCAACATCAACACCAATCAAAGAAAACCTGACAATATTTTGACTTTTCAACAGTCAGACAAATTTTCTAATGTCAACAAGATGAAAACATGAACAAATCGTGAATATTCGGGTAAATCAAATCGAAAATGACATAAATCGAATATGGAAATGCAAGAAATTGACAACGAAGAATTGAAATATAAAATTAGCTTATATCGTAAATATTTTACGAGTCTCAGTGGCGCAATGGATAGCGCGTCGGACTTCTAATCCGGAGGTTGTGGGTTCGAGTCCCACCTGAGATGATATTTTTACACATTTTTTTGACAAAAGAAATCTGTTTTTATTGTTTTGTTTTACACAACTAAACATGTATAAATGAATTTTCTAATGCAATTATACGAATTTTCAAGTAGAAATCTTTCAAACATCAACACCAATCAAAGAAAACCTGACAATATTTTGACTTTTCAACAGTCAGACAAATTTTCTAATGTCAACAAGATGAAAACATGAACAAATCGTGAATATTCGGGTAAATCAAATCGAAAATGACATAAATCGAATATGGAAATGCAAGAAATTGACAACGAAGAATTGAAAATATAAAATTAGCTTATATCGTAAATATTTTTACGAGTCTCAGTGGCGCAATGGATAGCGCGTCGGACTTCTAATCCGGAGGTTGTGGGTTCGAGTCCCACCTGAGATGATATTTTTACACATTTTTTTGACAAAAGAAATCTGTTTTTATTGTTTTGTTTTACACAACTAAACATGTATAAATGAATTTTCTAATGCAATTATACGAATTTTCAAGTAGAAATCTTTCAACATCACACCAATCAAAGAAAACCTGACAATATTTTGACTTTTCAACAGTCAGACAAATTTTCTAATGTCAACAAGATGAAAACATGAAAAATCGTGAATATTCGGGTAAATCAAATCGAAAATGACATAAATCGAATATGGAAATGCAAGAAATTGACAACGAAGAATTGAAAATATAAAATTAGCTTATATCGTAAATATTTTTACGAGTCTCAGTGGCGCAATGGATAGCGCGTCGGACTTCTAATCCGGAGGTTGTGGGTTCGAGTCCCACCTGAAGATGATTTTTTACACATTTTTTTGACAAAAGAAATCTGTTTTTATTGTTTTGTTTTACACAACTAAACATGTATAAATGAATTTTCTAATGCAATTATACGAATTTTCAAGTAGAAATCTTTCAACATCAACACCAATCAAAGAAAACCTGACAATATTTTGACTTTTCAACAGTCAGACAAATTTTCTAATGTCAACAAGATGAAAACATGAACAAATCGTGAATATTCGGGTAAATCAAATCGAAAATGACATAAATCGAATATGGAATGCAAGAAATTGACAACGAAGAATTGAAAATATAAAATTAGCTTATATCGTAAATTTTTTACGAGTCTCAGTGGCGCAATGGATAGCGCGTCGGACTTCTAATCCGGAGGTTGTGGGTCGAGTCCCACCTGAGATGATATTTTTACACATTTTTTTGACAAAAGAAATCTGTTTTTATTGTTTTGTTTTACACAACTAAACATGTATAAATGAATTTTCTAATGCAATTATACGAATTTTCAAGTAGAAATCTTTCAACATCAACACCAATCAAAGAAAACCTGACAATATTTTGACTTTTCAACAGTCAGACAAATTTTCTAATGTCAACAAGATGAAAACATGAACAAATCGTGAATATTCGGGTAAATCAAATCGAAAATGACATAAATCGAATATGGAAATGCAAGAAATTGACAACGAAGAATTGAAAATATAAAATTAGCTTATATCGTAAATATTTTTACGAGTCTCAGTGGCGCAATGGATAGCGCGTCGGACTTCTAATCCGGAGGTTGTGGGTTCGAGTCCCACCTGAGATGATATTTTTACACATTTTTTTGACAAAAGAAATCTGTTTTTATTGTTTTGTTTTACACAACTAAACATGTATAAATGAATTTTCTAATGCAATTATACGAATTTTCAAGTAGAAATCTTTCAACATCAACACCAATCAAGAAAACCTGACAATATTTTGACTTTTCAACAGTCAGACAAATTTCTAATGTCAACAAGAT
>JACMZG010000322.1:30102-35102 GCA_018340805.1 Microvelia longipes | reverse complement strand
CAACCGCATATTAAGATCTCGATAAAAGCGATTCCTAGTGGGATTTCGCAAAATCAAGAAAACACGCAGTTAACTGAATCCCATACAACATCTTCGGCTTCACTCGTTTACCTCTAAGCGATTTCACGTACTATTTAACTCTCTCTTCAAAGTTCTTTTCAACTTTCCCTCACGGTACTTGTTTGCTATCGGACTCACACAAGTATTTAGCCTTAGATGGAGTTTACCACCCAATTTGGACTGCATTCTCAAACAATCCGACTCATAGGAAGCATCAATAATAGTTTCAAACACTCCAACGGGCCTAACACCCTCTATGGACAACATCACAATCAAGTGAATTTGGAGTATCATCTTCAATTAAAAACGCAACCTTTACACCACAATTCCCAATATCAAAGATACAGGATTCGGTGCTGGGCTAATTCCCGGTCGTTCGCCACTACTGGGGAAATCCTTGTTAGTTTCTTTTCCTCCGCTTAATGATATGCTTAAGTTCAGCGGGTAATCTCGTCTGATCTGAGGTCGGGTAATAAATCAAATATGCATAATGAATGTTCCTTAAAATAAATTGATTATTTACTCTTACTAACGTATCACTAGAGCACAACTCATAAAGCCGTGGCTCCAGCTAATTAAAACCGAAAGTAATTTTAATAATCCAGAACATTCCACATACTCGATTTGTTAAAAACGCAATAAATTACGAATTCAACATAAACTCTATGTTTCCATAGAGGTGTACCGAAATACACTATCACCTTAAAGAGGCACTTTCGACAAAATAAACGCCAAAAGTGAACCCTCAAAACATTACTATTGAACGTAATGATAAATACAATGCCGACCCTCAGACAGCCGTGGCTAAAGGTTTACCAATAGCCGCCATTTGCGTTCAAATTGTCAATGATCAGAGCGTTGTGCATTTTACATTAATTCACACGTATTTTGCTACGTTCTTCATCGACGTGTGAGCCGAGTGATCCATCGCTTAAAGTGGTTATTAATACAGATGCTATTAGGCGATCCATACTCTATTTTGATCAACTCAATAATGAAATCGAGGACCCGTATTGCTTTTGCAATACTATTATAAAATTAAATTATAGACGTTCTCAGGGCTCTCTTTCAATTTTGTAAACATATTTATAGCCAATCCAAGATTTATCGCAACAATTTCGGTATTAACCTACAAAGCATCAGGTAGTCGCGACTCGGACAAATACGTAAACAATCTTTACTGAAATATTTAAGCCTTGCACAATATCTTGATCACGCTTTGATATTGTTTAGATCAGTGCCAGATAATGAATAAATTCAAAATCCGTATTGCATACGCCAATTTAAAGTATGCACTGTACTTGCCACGCAAATATTTCTATTCACACGACATAGGCACCCTGAGAAAGAGTTTAATGCTAAGCCAAGTTGTATCCTGAACCTATTGCAAAATAGAATTGACCCGAAAAATCAATTCACATTTGCTTACAACTCAAAATAGCATTGATGCATCAGTATCATGATACACTAATTTAGTTACGAGTTAAACTGTTATGAACTAATAATGATCCTTCCGCAGGTTCACCTACGGAAACCTTGTTACGACTTTTACTTCCTCTAAATGATCAAGTTTGAGTGTCTTTTCCCATTCATAGAAATGTTGCCATTTCTTAGACCAGAATCCAACAATCTCACTAAACCATTCAATCGGTAGTAGCGACGGGCGGTGTGTACAAAGGGCAGGGACGTAATCAGCGCAAGCTAGTGACTTGCGCTTACTAGGAATTCCTCGTTCATGCGAAATAATTACAATTCGCAATCCCTGATACGACAGTGTTTCACAAGATTGCCCAACTATTTCTAGTAAGGGATACTGTTGGAACTGCCATTGTAGCGCGCGTGCGGCCCCGGACATCTAAGGGCATCACAGACCTGTTATTGCTCTTTTTCATTTAGCTAGACGCTATTTATTCTTCTAAGAAGTGATCATTTACGAGTTAAAATAAATACACTATTTAGCAAGTTAGAGTCTCGTTCGTTATCGGAATTAACCTGACAAATCGCTCCACCAACTAAGAACGGCCATGCACCACCACCCACCGAATCAAGAAAGAGCTATCAATCTGTCAATCCTCACAGTGTCCGGACCGGGTGAGATTTCCCGTGTTGAGTCAAATTAAGCCGCAGGCTCCACTCCTGGTGGTGCCCTTCCGTCAATTCCTTTAAGTTTCAGCTTTGCAACCATACTTCCCCCGGAACCCAAAGACTTTGGTTTCCCGGTGACTTCTAGCAAGATGATAAATTATCATCGCTAACTGTCAGTTGGCATAGTTTATGGTCAGAACTAGGACGGTATCTGATCGTCTTCGATCCTCTGACTTTCGTTCTTGATTAATGAAAACATTCTTGGCAAATGCTTTCGCAGTAGATTGTCTGCTGATGGTCTCAGAATTTCACCTCTAGCACCAGCATACATATGCCCCCGGCAGTCTCTTTTAATCATTACTTCAGTTTCGAAAACCAACAAAATAAAACCGAAGTCTTATTTCATTATTCCATGCAACAATATGCAGGCATAAGCCTGCTTTAAGCACTCTAATTTTTTCAAAGTAAACTTGTCGGTTATTGAAAAATCCCAATAAAGTGACTTAACAATATACACGACGGTGAAGGAAGATTCAACACTCGGTCATAGACCTCATAAAGAATCATTTCCTCAATTTCAACTACGAGCTTTTTAACTGCAACAACTTTAATATACGCTTTTGGAGCTGGAATTACCGCGGCTGCTGGCACCAGACTTGCCCTCCAATTGATACTTGATAAAGTATTTAAAATATTCTCATTGCAATTATGAAACCACTAGGGCCCATATTGTTATTTATTGTCACTACCTCACCGAACCGGTATTGGGTAATTTTCGCGCCTGCTGCCTTCCGTGGATGTGGTAGCCGTTTCTCAGGCTCCCTCTCCGGAATCGAACACTGATTCCCCGTTACCCGTTACAACCATGGTAAGCTTTGATCTTACCATCGAAAGTTGATAGGTCAGCCATTTCAAGAGATTCGTCGTCAACACTAAGGTTGTACGATCAGTGAAGTTATCCAGAGTCATCAAAATTCTGCCTTGCGACAGGTTAGTTTTGATCTAATAAATCCGCCGCTTCGTGAGTCACGGCATTCTTTAAAATATTAGCTCTAGAATTACCACAGTTATCTTGTGGCAAATAGATTATATCTCTTAAATAATAGCTGTTATAATGAGCCATCCGCGGTTTCAGTTTATAAAACTGTGTACTTAGACATGCATGGCTTAATCTTTGAGATAAGCATATGACTACTGGCAGGATCAACCAGATATTTATATATATACGACCGCCTAAGCGAGTCATTTCGTTAATATTCAATCGCATAACTGCATATTTAAACACAGCTACATTAGGTCATTCGTTATAATTGCAAAGCAACTATTTCTTTATTCGTTAAACCCTCATAAATGATAGGTAATTAATTGAATTAATCAATTAAATCTGACAAGATACAGGCCTGGACAGAGAAAATGAAATTGCAACTGCTACAATGCTGCTGCTATATTCACCCGGACGAATATGTATAAACGTAAACAATCATAAAGATTATTTAAGGATTATCGCTGCGTTGGCTGTAGGGCTACTAACAAAATATTCTGTACTGATCCACAATGTATTAACAATTGATAGATTTTATATGAGCCAACAAATAATCAATCAGTATATTTCAACTAATCAACTATAATTAAATAGTCAGCTCACATATATACTGTGGATATATACCTTGGGTAGCATTCCTGAAACCGGCGACTTTAGTATTAATTTATTGTTTCCAAAATATATTTATTTAGATGTAAAACTGTTTTCTTAATATGGTTAGCAAAAAAATTTATCAAAAACGGTTAAAAATAAGAAATTTAGGGCATTTCTCTTTGAAAATTTGTGTAAAAATTTTAAAATTTTTTTTATCTTTTTGTTTGTATTTATTATGTTTATTAAGCTCAAATTGCTTTTTCTAGTATAATTTTTAATTCTCTGTTAAATGTACTAATTTTTATTTCAAATTTAAAATTTTTTAGCAATAGTTTAGACATTTATGTTGGTTCATTAAAAAATACACGTGATTAAACATAATTATCACTTTTTGCTGATATTATTAAATGTTTATATAATTATCAGTTAGAGAAAAAAATTCTACATCGAATCATACTAAAATCTCTTATATATCTCAATTTTTACTAAAGTTTATGACTAAATTTAAGTTTATGAGAGGTTTCCTTAATTTTTGGATTTGGCCGCTGGGAGTTTGAAGAAATACACATTGTACTGAATTGAATTATATATCTAATGAAAGAGCGTAAAAAGTTGAGTAGGAATCAGTTTAAATATACCAAAAAACTTTATTATTCACAAAGTTATTCGAGGTTTAAGTTTATCGGAGGCTGGGAGTTTTCCTTAATTTATAATTTTCTTAAAAAATTATTATTTTCTTTAATTTAAGGTGTATTAATATGATTTACATATTTTAGAAAGAGCAAAGAAAGGGAAATCAGATCCATTCCTTACTTTATATGTTCAGATGAAAAAAGTTATATTAATTTGAAAATTAATTAATTAAATTTTACTTAAGAATTATTATGCAATGATGTAATACTTGCAAAAATATCTTTGTCATAAATTTTAGTGCAATAATTTTTTTAATAAAATGTGTTTCGTTTCTTTATTTTAGGTTCGATAATATGATTTATATATCATTAGAAAGAACAAAAAATATAAATAAGGCGGACAGTTTATTTGCCTTATTTAATTATTGGAAACAAAGTTATATTAATTTAAAAGTTAATTAATTAAATTTCATTTAACAGTTAGTAAGAAATTATGTAATATTTAATCCCAAAATTTTTTTGGAAATTTTTGGGAAATTTTTTAATCTTGTCATCAAATAAATCAAAATTTATCAATTTTTTAAAAA
>JACMZG010000322.1:20102-25102 GCA_018340805.1 Microvelia longipes | reverse complement strand
TTAATTCACGTATTTTGCTACGTTCTTCATCGACGTGTGAGCCGAGTGATCCATCGCTTAAAGTGGTTATTAATACAGATGCTATTAGGCGATCCATACTCTATTTTGATCAACTCAATAATGAAATCGAGGACCCGTATTGCTTTTGCAATACTATTATAAAATTAAATTATAGACGTTCTCAGGGCTCTCTTTCAATTTTGTAAACATATTTATAGCCAATCCAAGATTTATCGCAACAATTTCGGTATTAACCTACAAAGCATCAGGTAGTCGCGACTCGGACAAATACGTAAACAATCTTTACTGAAATATTTAAGCCTTGCACAATATCTTGATCACGCTTTGATATTGTTTAGATCAGTGCCAGATAATGAATAAATTCAAAATCCGTATTGCATACGCCAATTTAAAGTATGCACTGTACTTGCCACGCAAATATTTCTATTCACACGACATAGGCACCCTGAGAAAGAGTTTAATGCTAAGCCAAGTTGTATCCTGAACCTATTGCAAAATAGAATTGACCCGAAAAATCAATTCACATTTGCTTACAACTCAAAATAGCATTGATGCATCAGTATCATGATACACTAATTTTAGTTACGAGTTAAACTGTTATGAACTAATAATGATCCTTCCGCAGGTTCACCTACGGAAACCTTGTTACGACTTTTACTTCCTCTAAATGATCAAGTTTGAGTGTCTTTTCCCATTCATAGAAATGTTGCCATTTCTTAGACCAGAATCCAACAATCTCACTAAACCATTCAATCGGTAGTAGCGACGGGCGGTGTGTACAAAGGCAGGGACGTAATCAGCGCAAGCTAGTGACTTGCGCTTACTAGGAATTCCTCGTTCATGCGAAATAATTACAATTCGCAATCCCTGATACGACAGTGTTTCACAAGATTGCCCAACTATTTCTAGTAAGGGATACTTGTTGGAACTGCCATTGTAGCGCGCGTGCGGCCCCGGACATCTAAGGGCATCACAGACCTGTTATTGCTCTTTTTCATTTAGCTAGACGCTATTTATTCTTCTAAGAAGTGATCATTTACGAGTTAAAATAAATACACTATTTAGCAAGTTAGAGTCTCGTTCGTTATCGGAATTAACCTGACAAATCGCTCCACCAACTAAGAACGGCCATGCACCACCACCCACCGAATCAAGAAAGAGCTATCAATCTGTCAATCCTCACAGTGTCCGGACCGGGTGAGATTTCCCGTGTTGAGTCAAATTAAGCCGCAGGCTCCACTCCTGGTGGTGCCCTTCCGTCAATTCCTTTAAGTTTCAGCTTTGCAACCATACTTCCCCCGGAACCCAAAGACTTTGGTTTCCCGGTGACTTCTAGCAAGATGATAAATTATCATCGCTAACTGTCAGTTGGCATAGTTTATGGTCAGAACTAGGACGGTATCTGATCGTCTTCGATCCTCTGACTTTCGTTCTTGATTAATGAAAACATTCTTGGCAAATGCTTTCGCAGTAGATTGTCTGCTGATGGTCTCAGAATTTCACCTCTAGCACCAGCATACATATGCCCCCGGCAGTCTCTTTTAATCATTACTTCAGTTTCGAAAACCAACAAAATAAAACCGAAGTCTTATTTCATTATTCCATGCAACAATATGCAGGCATAAGCCTGCTTTAAGCACTCTAATTTTTTCAAAGTAAACTTGTCGGTTATTGAAAAATCCCAATAAAAGACTTAACAATATACACGACGGTGAAGGAAGATTCAACACTCGGTCATAGACCTCATAAAGAATCATTTCCTCAATTTCAACTACGAGCTTTTTAACTGCAACAACTTTAATATACGCTTTTGGAGCTGGAATTACCGCGGCTGCTGGCACCAGACTTGCCCTCCAATTGATACTTGATAAAGTATTTAAAATATTCTCATTGCAATTATGAAACCACTAGGGCCCATATTGTTATTTATTGTCACTACCTCACCGAACCGGTATTGGGTAATTTTCGCGCCTGCTGCCTTCCGTGGATGTGGTAGCCGTTTCTCAGGCTCCCTCTCCGGAATCGAACACTGATTCCCCGTTACCCGTTACAACCATGGTAAGCTTTGATCTTACCATCGAAAGTTGATAGGTCAGCCATTTCAAGAGATTCGTCGTCAACACTAAGGTTGTACGATCAGTGAAGTTATCCAGAGTCATCAAAATTCTGCCTTGCGACAGGTTAGTTTTGATCTAATAAATCCGCCGCTTCGTGAGTCACGGCATTCTTTAAAAATATTAGCTCTAGAATTACCACAGTTATCTTGTGGCAAATAGATTATATCTCTTAAATAATAGCTGTTATAATGAGCCATCCGCGGTTTCAGTTTATAAAACTGTGTACTTAGACATGCATGGCTTAATCTTTGAGATAAGCATATGACTACTGGCAGGATCAACCAGATATTTACATATATACGACCGCCTAAGCGAGTCATTTCGTTAATATTCAATCGCATAACTGCATATTTAAACACAGCTACATTAGGTCATTCGTTATAATTGCAAAGCAACTATTTCTTTATTCGTTAAACCCTCATAAATGATAGGTAATTAATTGAAATAATCAATTAAATCTGACAAGATACAGGCCTGGACAGAGAAAATGAAATTGCAACTGCTACAATGCTGCTGCTATATTCACCCGGACGAATATGTATAAACGTAAACAATCATAAAGATTATTTAAGGATTATCGCTGCGTTGGCTGTAGGGCTACTAACAAAATATTCTGTACTGATCCACAATTGTATTAACAATTGATAGATTTTATATGAGCCAACAAATAATCAATCAGTATATTTCAACTAATCAACTATAATTAAATAGTCAGCTCACATATATACTGTGGATATATACCTTGGGTAGCATTCCTGAAACCGGCGACTTTAGTATTAATTTATTGTTTCCAAAATATATTTATTTAGATGTAAAACTGTTTTCTTAATATGGTTAGCGAAAAAATTTATCAAAAACGGTTAAAAATAAGAAATTTAGGGCATTCTCTTTGAAAATTTTGTGTAAAAATTTTAAAATTTTTTATCTTGTTTGTATTTATTATGTTTATTAAGCTCAAATTGCTTTTTCTAGTATAATTTTTAATTCTCTGTTAAATGTACTAATTTTTATTTCAAATTTAAAATTTTTTAGCAATAGTTTAGACATTTATGTTGGTTCATTAAAAATACACGTGATTAAACATAATTATAACTTTTTGCTGATATTATTAAATCTTTATATAATTATCAGTTAGAGAAAAAAATTCTACATCGAATCATACTAAAATCTCTTATATATCTCAATTTTTACTAAAGTTATGACTAAATTTAAGTTTATGAGAGGTTCCTTAATTTTTGGATTTGGCCGCTGGGAGTTTGAAGAAATACACATTGTACTGAATTGAATTATATATCTAATGAAGAGCGTAAAAAGTTGAGTAGGAATCAGTTTAAATATACCAAAAAACTTTATTATTCACAAAGTTTCGAGGTTTAAGTTTATCGGAGGCTGGGAGTTTTCCTTAATTTATAATTTTTAAAAAAATTATTATTTTCTTTAATTTAAGGTTTATTAATATGATTTACATATTGTTAGAAAGAGCAAAGAAAAGGGAATTAGATCCATTCTTACTTTTCTTATATGTTTCAGATGAAAAAAGTTGTATTCATTTGAAAATTAATTAATTAAATTTTACTTAAGAATTATTATGCAATGATGTAATACTTGCAAAAATATCTTTGTCATAAATTTTAGTGCAATAATTTTTTTAATAAAATGTGTTTCGGTTTCTTTATTTTTAGGTTCGATAATATGATTTATATATCATTAGAAAGAACAAAAAATATATAATAAGGCGGACAGTTTATTTGCCTTATTTAATTATTGGAAACAAAGTTATATTAATTTAAAAGTTAATTAATTAAATTTCATTTAACAGTTAGTAAGAAATTATGTAATATTTAATCCCAAAATTTTTTTGGAAAACTTTTTGGGAAATTTTTTAATCTTGTCATCAAATAAATCAAAATTTATCAATTTTTTAAAAATAATTTACAGAAAATTATTAACAATAATAATAATGAATTGTAAAATTATTATTATATTATTATTATTATTATTATTATTATTTTTATTGAACCAAAAAATTTTTGTCAAAAAATTTTATTATTAATATTATTATTATTTTATTGACCCAAAAAATTTTGTCAAAAAATTATTATTATTATTATTATATTATTATTATTATTTTTATGACCCAAAAAATTTGTCAAATTATTATTATTATTATTATTATTATTTTTATTGACCCAAAAAATTTTTGTCAAAAAATTATTATTATTATTATTATTTTTATTGACCCAAAAATTTTTGTCCATTATTATTAATTTTTTATTGACCAAAAAATTTTGTCAAAAAATTTCTGGAAAATTTTGAAATATTAATTTTTTTGACCAAAAAAATTTTTTCGGAAAATTTCTTTGAAAATATTAATTTTTTTTACCAAAAAAATTTTTTCGGAAAATTTTTGGAAAATTTTGAAAAATTTACATTTTTTTAAAAAAATTTTGGGTATTTTATAATTTTCTGGTTATATATGCTTAAAATTGAAAATAATTCGGTAAAATTTCAAATTCTCGACTTAAAAAGCAGAGAAATTTTGTAATTTTTATTTTCAGAGAAATATTGAGAAAAATTAATCGAGCAAAAAACTATAATTCGGTAACATTTTCAAAATACAAAATAAATTAAAAGCGGAATTGCATCAATGCCAATTCCAACTATAAAAAGCACTATAAAAAGCACAATAAAAAGTACTATTAAACAGCACTATTAAACAGCACTATAAAAAGCACTATAAAACAGCACTATTAAACAGCACTAATAATTATCAAACTAGGATAATTAAAAGTATAGTATAAATATTGCCCGACCCACAATGAAGAACTCTAAAAGTCCAAATCATCGCGTCTTCAATGGGGA
>JACMZG010000322.1:7500-19169 GCA_018340805.1 Microvelia longipes | reverse complement strand
ACAATTTGTAAAAAATTATTATTATTATTATTATTATTATTTTATTTATTTTTATTGACCCAAAAAATTTTTTTCAAAAATTATTATTATATTATATTATTATTATATATTATTATTTTTATTGACCCAAAGATTTTGTCAAAAAATTATTATTATTATATTATTTTATTGAACCCAAAAAATTTTTGTCAAAAATTATTATTATTATTATTATTATATTTTTTATTGACCCCAAACACTTTTTGTCAAACCATTTCTGGAAAGTTTTGAAATATTAAATATTTTTTTGACCAAAAAATTTTTTCGGAAATATTCTGAAAATTTTGAAAAATATTAATTTTTTTTGACCAAAAAAATTTTTTCGAAATTTTTTGGAAAATTTGAAAAATTTACATTTTTTTAAAAAAATTTTGGTATTTTATAATTTTCTGAGCTATATAGCTTAACACAGATTGAATAATTCGGTAAAATTTTCAAATTCTCGACTCAAAGCAGAGAAAATTTGCCTTTTGTAATTTTTTATAATTTTCAAGAAAATATTGGAAAAATTAAATCCGAGGCCAAAAAACTATAATTCGTAACATTTTCAAAATACAAATAATAAAAGCGGAATTGCCATCAATGCAATTCCACAATAAAAAGTACTATTAACAGCACTATAAACCGCACTAATAAAAACACTATAAACGACTATTAAACAGCATAATAATTAATCAACTAAGATAATTAAAAGTATAAGTTAATATTGCCCGACGCCACAATGAATGAACTCTACAAAGTCCAAATCATCGCGTCAACATGGATATAGTTCAAAAATCTCGGCAAGTTTAAACCGCTCGAAATCTTACGCTTCCCGACCGTAAGTAAGTCGTATACAAACGATTTAATGCCAACACGTAAATCATTAAAATGATTCAAACACCCCTATTTTTCATAGGTTAGTTAGAGTTTAAATATATGGCTAAGCCACATCCGAACTTGCGTTTTAGATAATACTATTGCCTCTTTACGAGGTAGGCACTGAATTTATCATTACGTCTGGGCGAGATTCAGACTTAGAGGCGTTCAGTCTTAATCTCTCGGATGGTAGCTTCGTGCCAATGACCTTTCGATCAAGCACATTTACCAGTGATCCGAATCTGCGGTTCCTCTCGTACTGAGCAGAATTACCATGTAATGACACTTTATATAGTAGGGTAAAACTAACCTGTCTCACGACGGTCTAAACCCAGCTCACGTTCCCTATTAGTGGTGAACAATCCAACGCTTTGTGAATTCTGCTTCACAATGATAGGAAGAGCCGACATCGAAGGATCAAAAAGCGACGTCGCTATGAACGCTTGCCGCCACAAGCCAGTTATCCTGTGGTAACTTTTCTGACACTCTTGCTTGAAACTCTAAAGAAATCAAAAGGATCGATAGGCCGCGCTTTCACGGTCTTGTATTCGTACTGAAAATCAAAATCAAGTAGAGCTTTTCCCCTTTTGGTACCACACCAGGTTTTCTGTCCTGGTTGAGCTCACCTGGGACATTGCGTTACATTTGACCAGATGTACCTCCCAGTCAAACTCCCCACCTGACACTGTCCTCGAGACAGTTCGGCATCCGAAGATTACTCTTTTCTCCACAATAAAATTGACCAAAGTCAACTGCACTGCAATTACTGAGTAAGTAAAGAAACAATCAGAGTAAGTGGTATTTCACTGTCGACTTGCGTCTCCCACTTATACTACACCTCTAATGTCTCCCTACAAAGTCGGAACTGAGTCAAGCTCAACGAGGGTCTTCTTTTCCCGCTATATTTTCCAAAGCCCGTTCCTTGGCTGTAGTTTCGCTAGATAGTAGATAGGGACAGAAATCTGTTAATCCATTCATCAAGTCACTAAATTAGATGACGAGCATTTGGCTACCTGAAGAAAAAAAAAACAAAAAAAACAAAAAAAAACACACAAAACAATAAGTTCTATTTTCGAATCAATGATAATTACACCACAAGGGTAAATAGGCCTTTACGAGCAGGCATTGGAAATTCCCTCTGCTCAGAGAAGGTTGATCAACCTATCTGTGATCTCCTTCGCACATTTCTACTACATCGGATTGTTGGCTGCTGCTGGTCAATTGTGGCTGCTTCGTGCCGATCGAGGTTTCGGCAGCTTTGATAAAATTTCTCCAATTTCAGCGATGTTGGCAATTTGCGATTTTCCTGTTTTAACAGCAAGGTGTTGCCTATCTTTCTTCTTGATGTAAGGATTTTAGAAATTCATCGTTCTGTTGAGACGCAAGAACCAGATTGCCCCAATAATAAGAGTTCTTAAAGCACCTTCCATGATTTACCGATTGAATCATACGCTTGTTTGCCGAGAATCTGGATACTTGTTGTTATTCGCGATGTCGGAATTCTCGAAACTAAGTTCTGAGTCAAAGGCTTTCATATCCGATTATGAAAATCTTTTCAGCTTCATGACCAGTTGTTAAGTCGGGAAACAGGTGCTGATCTCCGTCGATCGGAAGTTTCTCAGATGAATTACAACGCGTTGGGGCAACGCTTTGGATATAAAGATCCTACAAGAAGATCAAGCAGAGAATCATGTCTTCTCCGAACTCGATTCAGACTGTGCGGGACACGAGCCAGCGCATGAGACGGGGTCCTCTTTAGTCGTGAACGACAGCTGGGCAGTTTCGGCATTGGAGGAATTTTTGAGTTTGCCGCGTTTGTTGGGAGGTTGTTAGCACGTGCTTTGTGTAGGAGTACAATCTTTCCTACTACAAGCCCGCCTCTCATAAACTTCACGATTATCTGACATTGACAATGAGATTTTTCACTAGGAGCCCTGTTTTCTTTGAGAGATCCAAAGTGAGAGGTGATGATGTGCCTATCACCTGTGAAGGTATGGGGGGAGCTTTTTGGAGTTGCTTGCATCAAAACTCAATTGTACAACCGTTGTAGGAGACCACGTGTTCAAGGATTGATCCTTCGAATTATAGAGTCCCCCCCAGTGACGTGATAAGCAATTCCTTAAGGTACTGCAAGCCATGGCAACCTTTGACCACCAGCTTCTTTGGAGAAGGAGGTTCTTTGATCCAGAAGACTGGTTATGCGGATTGCGCAATCAACTCGTCCATCGTTAACGTAATCCAGTCGAGTGTTCCAATTCTGATCGCAGATCATTAGAGTTCGCCATTCTTCATGAAGTTGCACTATGGATGGATTTTGTATTCCATGAAGAGGAAGTTAGACCAACCTCGCAATCAACGGTGCGTACCAGGTAGTTTTTGAGCTAGTGCATCCGATAGCCCAACGTCTCTTGATGAATTTCGATTTGTGAACTCAAGGCCTGTAGCTTGCCCTCAAGGATCGTTGTTTTTCTTGAGCAATTTTTAGATAAGAGATCGCCCGTCTTGTAGTTTCCTAAAAGCGAAGATCATTTTTGGAATGATAACACCTTGTAAGCCAAGATTTTTTTGCCATGGGAATAGACGGATTCTTGAAGCTGGAAATATAGCTGCATATTGTGCTGTAGAGATCATGAGGATTATACCAACTTTTTGGGAAGCGATGATGCCTAGGTATTTGAAACGCTCGTTTTCGCCGATGTTGGGATGATAACATTGTTTAGTTGAAAAGCTAATCTGATAGTCTCCTTTGAGCTTCGTAGGAAGGACATTAAGAATTGCACATTTATGCCGCTGAAATTCTCTCTAGCCCAGGAGGCCAACTGAGAGCATAATTGATCATTTCTTGCAGGCAATCTGGGTTTTCAGCGAAAGTGCAAGTCGTCAGCAATAGGCCAAGATGTTGAAATCAATCATCAAAACTATTCCTGAAAGTTGCAAGCCCGAGGGTTGAATGAAATGTTGAAGAGCCAACATTGAGAGTGGAAACCTTGTCGAACCCCAAATTGACCTTGAACAGGCACCGAGTTTGAGTGTTATTTGATTTCCTCACTGTTTGTGCGCATTCCTGTAAAGGTTTTTGAAATCACAAGGATGGCCTTCCATCTACATTCATTCCTCCTAAGATGCCAGTAATAAGTCCCCTGGAAATTGTGCCAAAAGCGTCTGCGATGTCCAAGAATGCAACGTGCAGCGTTTTCTTTTTGCAGCTTAACTTGTTCAATCTGGCAGGTGACGGAGCGAAGTTGTGCTCTGAACAACCTTCAAACTCACCTGCACTTTTTCTGGTTATGGTGGATGAGCCTCATTTTCGCCATGCTGAAGCTGTCAGCTATAACAGCAGGAAAGCTTATGACTGAATTGAGGAGTGCAATTGGCCGCCAGTTATTCAATTTACGAAAGTTCATCTTTCCCACCTTTGGTATGAGAAGAGTTGAGAAGGATCTCCAAGCTGAGGGTGTTGGCAGCGCCTTTCTTGATCGAGGATTCTATTAAAAGCATTCGAGATTGAATACCTTTAGGATTCCAATCGTCGCACATCAGGATAAGGTAGCGTATCAGGGCCTGGTGCTGCTAATTTGCGCTTCTTCAAGGACCCACCAGATATCGTGGCTTGTGATAGATGGATCTGAAAAGCATTTCAGCAGCTTTTAACTGGGGGGCAATTATCCAGTCAATTGGAGGAGGCAGCAACCTTTAGCAGAGAATGGAGAAATTTATCCGAGGTTGGGAAAACTTCGCATCCGCCATCTGTCCAGTAATCTCTTAACGTTTCTCGGTTCCTCGAAAACAGACCTTGTAAGTTGTGAACTTTCGTCAGACATTGAGCCTGAGGTCAGGGTTCATGAGTGAGGCTTTTTCGGAGTGAGAGAAATAGCTTATTTTTGTAAAAAGATACATTAAATAGTTGACACCTCTTTCAGACGCCGGTTGAAGATCTTTGGAGAACAGTAGACTGGCCCTATGCTCAGCTTTATCTCCATAGAAGTAAGGACATAAAAGGGAAGGCTGATTGGATGCTCAGCCAAAACAGCACCAGGGCGGCCGTCATTGTTTTGCGCACTTGAGTTGGTGGTTTGACGGGGAGTCAAGTGATTTGACGCCTTCTCTTTGAAGGAATCGGTGTCCTCAATGCGGTGGAGCCTCTCCAGCAATTCGATTCTAAATGCATATCTGACCAACTCGAGTCATCTCATTATGAGGACAGAAGGACATCCCTCAATGTCCAAATCCAAATTGGAGAGCGTCGCTATGGCCGTCCCTGGTGTGAGACTTAGGAGGATGGTAATTTCTGCGAAACTCTTTCAGCGTTGATTTCTTGCTTCTCGTCTTTTGGCTAGCCAGAACTTTCTCCATTTGCGACTTTGCTGACTAAGAATGATTCGATGAGGGGAAAGCCATCAGCCATAGTAATCGTGAGGCTTCACACTTGATTCTCCCTGGCGAAGGATCTTTGATATATTATAAATTTATGCTTTGTTTGCTATCAGCGACCATCTAGCAAACCGGCATCATTTGACTCAAGAGTGTCCACCAACGGTGGGCGAAGACCAGCATCTCTCTTAGCTGTTTCATGAAGCAAAACCAGAGCGAGGTTTACCATTTATGGCGCGGTAAATGCGGGAAGATTTTATGATCCCAGTAACATCTTTTTCCACAATGAGGAGATTGGATTTATCAAGATTGAGGGTGATTACGTAATACTTCTCTTGTAGCTGTTGCTGCGAGTTTTGCGGTCGACGTTGTTGAGAATTTTTCTTGGCAACCTCAGCGTAAGAATATCCCTGTCCGGATAGGCTTTTGAAACTTGCTTTTTGTTGCATCATATTCTTTTGATTCTAAATTCTCTTCAATCTATAACAAATTTTTATCATTAATGCGGAATTATTTTTTTAATTCCGTAATTTGGATTTGCCGGAATTATTTTTGAGTTTCCGTAATTTTGAATTGCGAATTATTTTTGTTTCCGGTAATTTGATTTTGCGAAATTCTTATTCTTTTTCTTTCCTTCTGTTTATTCTTTGTACGGGAGATCTTTCAACTGGAAGTTCTTGACTGATTCTTTGGATTGAAAGTGGTTGGGTTGGGGAATAAAGCTGGCATGGCGCATTGACAGTGAATGAGCAATATGATTGCTTGCGCCATAGAATATAGAATTCCCTACCTTGGTTAACGAGGCCTCTGAGAGCATGGTCTATTATTACTTAAATAGCTGCTATGAGTTCAATGAGTTCGATCCCTGAGAGAACATCATAGTTCCTCCCGCCGTTAACCAGCGCTTAATTGAATTTCTTCACGTTGACATCATGCACTGGGAGAAATCACATTGCGTCAAAGCCGTTCACCAGCCATCGCAATGCTTTGTTTTAATTAGACAGTCGGATTCCTCTAGTCCATGCCAGTTCTAGGTTGATCGTTTAGTGCACAGCGACTATTACAAGTCCCGAAAGACTCATAATATAGCAATACCCCGCCAATCAATCGAATCAAAAATGTGCCGTAGTCAATCAAACTCAAGTTGCCCTAAGCTCAATCAATAACAACCCACTCTCGTTTCAATCGACTTCTTGATAAAGCCCACCATGCCCGATCCCTAGAGCCAATCCTTTTACCGAAGGTACGGATCTAATTTGCCGACTTCCCTTACCTACATTGTTCTAAGACTATAGGCTGCTCACCTAGGAGACCTGCTGCGGATATCGGTACGGATTGATATGAAATTTATAACTGCTCCCTCAGATTTTCAAGGGCCATCAAGAGCGCTTCGGACATCACGTGAAACGTGATGCTTTTAACATTTCACATCCCTTTCTCCAGATAACCTGATTCTAGGGACATGTTTATGTATACAAAGAAAAGAGAACTCTTCCCAAAACACCTGATGACGTCTCTGAGATCGCTTGTGTTACCACCTTGTGTTGCCGAAACAACCAAATTTCCATATTCAAGTTCAGTAATATTAAACTGATTCCCTTTCGCTTCAAGAGGCTAAAATCAATTATAAACACTATTGCTAATGTCTATCACCTCTTTCTGATAACTGAATTACCAGATCGCTTAGGACCGACTAACCCATGTTCAAATGCTGTTGACATGGAACCCTTCTCCACTTCAGTCTTCAAGGATCTCACTTGAATAATTGCTACTACTACCAAGATCTGTACCCGTGACCGCTCCACTCTGACTTACGCCAGTAGCTTCTTAGCAACCACGGCACCCTCCTACACGATATCGTTTACTCGTTTTGTAAACTTACGATATCGATCCGGTATAGGTCCAACGCTACAGCGCCATCCATTTTCAGGGCTGGTTGATTCGGCAGGTGAGTTGTTACACACTCCTTAGCGGATGACGACTTCCATGTCCACCGTCCTGCTGTCTTTATCAAACAACACCTTTTGTGGGTTCTCATGAGCGTTATGTTAGGCACCTTAACCAGATGTTTGGTTCATCCCACATCGCCAGTTCTGCTTACCAAAAATGGCCCACTAGACACTTGTATTCGATGCACATCTTCAATGAAGAAAGACGCACTTCGAACCCATTTAAAGTTTGAGAATAAGTTGAGGACATTTCGTCCCCAATACTTCTAATCATTCGCTTTACCAGGTAAAACTACAATAACAAATGTCAGCTATCCTGAGGGAAACTTCGGAGGGAACCAGCTACTAGATGGTTCGATTAGTCTTTCGCCCCTATACTCATGTCCGACGATCGATTTGCACGTCAGAACCGCGGCGGTCCTCCACCAGAGTTTCCTCTGGCTTCAACCTGCACAAGCATAGTTCACCATCTTTCGGGTCTACATGATCGCTCAAACTCCGCCCAGATGCGAACATCTTTAGACGGGTCGATGTTGCACTCAGTGTTGCCACGAGGTCACATCACAGTTTACCGAGGTAAACCTTTACATTAATTACGCCGTGGGGTTTCGTAAGGCCCTTTGACTCGCGATCATATAAAACTCCTTGGTCCGTGTTTCAAGACGGGACGAGTAAGTAACCTACATACACTGCAGACTTTAGATCAACACATCGATCATGAAAAACATCAACAATTCACAAATAGCCTATTATTAGTCTATTAAAGAATCATCAACATTAAACCAATCAATTTCTGTCAATCGCAATCACCAATAAATCATTTAACCGTGTAACCAGCTATAAAAACCATTCCCGAAGGAATGATCACCTTCAAAATTACGACAGAAAAAACGCTATCGGTCGCAGTACTGTTATACAGAAAGTGCATCAACCGCATATTAAGATCTCGATAAAAGCGATTCCTAGTGGGATTTCGCAAAAATCAAGAAAACACGCAGTTAACTGAATCCCATACAACATCTTCGGCTTCACTCGTTTACCTCTAAGCGATTTCACGTACTATTTAACTCTCTCTTCAAAGTTCTTTTCAACTTTCCCTCACGGTACTTGTTTGCTATCGGACTCACACAAGTATTTAGCCTTAGATGGAGTTTACCACCCAATTTGGACTGCATTCTCAAACAATCCGACTCATAGGAAGCATCAATAATAGTTTCAAACACTCCAACGGGCCTAACACCCTCTATGGACAACATCACAATCAAGTGAATTTGGAGTATCATCTTCAATTAAAAACGCAACCTTTACACCACAATTCCCAATATCAAAGATACAGGATTCGGTGCTGGGCTAATTCCCGGTCGTTCGCCACTACTGGGGAAATCCTTGTTAGTTTCTTTTCCTCCGCTTAATGATATGCTTAAGTTCAGCGGGTAATCTCGTCTGATCTGAGGTCGGGTAATAAATCAAATATGCATAATGAATGTTCCTTAAAATAAATTGATTATTTACTCTTACTAACGTATCACTAGAGCACAACTCATAAAGCCGTGGCTCCAGCTAATTAAAACCGAAAGTAATTTTAATAATCCAGAACATTCCACATACTCGATTTGTTAAAAACGCAATAAATTACGAATTCAACATAAACTCTATGTTTCCATAGAGGTGTACCGAAATACACTATCACCTTAAAGAGGCACTTTCGACAAAATAAACGCCAAAAGTGAACCCCTCAAAACATTACTATTGAACGTAATGATAAATACAATGCCGACCCTCAGACAGCCGTGGCTAAAGGTTTACCAATAGCCGCCATTTGCGTTCAAATTGTCAATGATCAGAGCGTTGTGCATTTTACATTAATTCACGTATTTTGCTACGTTCTTCATCGACGTGTGAGCCGAGTGATCCATCGCTTAAAGTGGTTATTAATACAGATGCTATTAGGCGATCCATACTCTATTTTGATCAACTCAATAATGAAATCGAGGACCCGTATTGCTTTTGCAATACTATTATAAAATTAAATTATAGACGTTCTCAGGGCTCTCTTTCAATTTTGTAAACATATTTATAGCCAATCCAAGATTTATCGCAACAATTTCGGTATTAACCTACAAAGCATCAGGTAGTCGCGACTCGGACAAATACGTAAACAATCTTTACTGAAATATTTAAGCCTTGCACAATATCTTGATCACGCTTTGATATTGTTTAGATCAGTGCCAGATAATGAATAAATTCAAAATCCGTATTGCATACGCCAATTTAAAGTATGCACTGTACTTGCCACGCAAATATTTCTATTCACACGACATAGGCACCCTGAAAAGAGTTTAATGCTAAGCCAAGTTGTATCCTGAACCTATTGCAAAATAGAATTGACCCGAAAAATCAATTCACATTTGCTTACAACTCAAAATAGCATTGATGCATCAGTATCATGATACACTAATTTTAGTTACGAGTTAAACTGTTATGAACTAATAATGATCCTTCCGCAGGTTCACCTACGGAAACCTTGTTACGACTTTTACTTCCTCTAAATGATCAAGTTTGAGTGTCTTTTCCCATTCATAGAATGTTGCCATTTCTTAGACCAGAATCCAACAATCTCACTAAACCATTCAATCGGTAGTAGCGACGGGCGGTGTGTACAAAGGGCAGGGACGTAATCAGCGCAAGCTAGTGACTTGCGCTTACTAGGAATTCCTCGTTCATGCGAAATAATTACAATTCGCAATCCCTGATACGACAGTGTTTCACAAGATTGCCCAACTATTTCTAGTAAGGGATACTTGTTGGAACTGCCATTGTAGCGCGCGTGCGGCCCCGGACATCTAAGGGCATCACAGACCTGTTATTGCTCTTTTTCATTTAGCTAGACGCTATTTATTTCTAAGAAGTGATCATTTACGAGTTAAAATAAATACACTATTTAGCAAGTTAGAGTCTCGTTCGTTATCGGAATTAACCTGACAAATCGCTCCACCAACTAAGAACGGCCATGCACCACCACCCACCGAATCAAAAAGAGCTATCAATCTGTCAATCCTCACAGTGTCCGGACCGGGTGAGATTTCCCGTGTTGAGTCAAATTAAGCCGCAGGCTCCACTCCTGGTGGTGCCCTTCCGTCAATTCCTTTAAGTTTCAGCTTTGCAACCATACTTCCCCCGGAACCCAAAGACTTTGGTTTCCCGGTGACTTCTAGCAAGATGATAAATTATCATCGCTAACTGTCAGTTGGCATAGTTTATGGTCAGAACTAGGACGGTATCTGATCGTCTTCGATCCTCTGACTTTCGTTCTTGATTAATGAAAATTCTTGGCAAATGCTTTCGCAGTAGATTGTCTGCTGATGGTCTCAGAATTTCACCTCTAGCACCAGCATACATATGCCCCCGGCAGTCTCTTTTAATCATTACTTCAGTTTCGAAAACAACAAAATAAAACCGAAGTCTTATTTCATTATTCCATGCAACAATATGCAGGCATAAGCCTGCTTTAAGCACTCTAATTTTTTCAAAGTAAACTTGTCGGTTATTGAAAAATCCCAATAAAGTGACTTAACAATATACACGACGGTGAAGGAAGATTCAACACTCGGTCATAGACCTCATAAAGAATCATTTCCTCAATTTCAACTACGAGCTTTTTAACTGCAACAACTTTAATATACGCTTTTGGAGCTGGAATTACCGCGGCTGCTGGCACCAGACTTGCCCTCCAATTGATACTTGATAAAGTATTTAAAATATTCTCATTGCAATTATGAAACCACTAGGGCCCATATTGTTATTTATTGTCACTACCTCACCGAACCGGTATTGGGTAATTTTCGCGCCTGCTGCCTTCCGTGGATGTGGTAGCCGTTTCTCAGGCTCCCTCTCCGGAATCGAACACTGATTCCCCGTTACCCGTTACAACCATGGTAAGCTTTGATCTTACCATCGAAAGTTGATAGGTCAGCCATTTCAAGAGATTCGTCGTCAACACAAGGTTGTACGATCAGTGAAGTTATCCAGAGTCATCAAAATTCTGCCTTGCGACAGGTTAGTTTTGATCTAATAAATCCGCCGCTTCGTGAGTCACGGCATTCTTTAAAAATTAGCTCTAGAATTACCACAGTTATCTTGTGGCAAATAGATTATATCTCTTAAATAATAGCTGTTATAATGAGCCATCCGCGGTTTCAGTTTATAAACTGTGTACTTAGACATGCATGGCTTAATCTTTGAGATAAGCATATGACTACTGGCAGGATCAACCAGATATTTATATATATACGACCGCCTAAGCGAGTCATTTCGTTAATATTCAATCGCATAACTGCATATTTAAACACAGCTACATTAGGTCATTCGTTATAATTGCAAAGCAACTATTTCTTTATTCGTTAAACCCTCATAAATGATAGGTAATTAATTGAATTAATCAATTAAATCTGA
>JACMZG010000322.1:0-2500 GCA_018340805.1 Microvelia longipes | reverse complement strand
AGCATAGTTCACCATCTTTCGGGTCTCTACATGATCGCTCAAACTCCGCCCAGATGCGAACATCTTTAGACGGGTCGATGTTGCACTCAGTGTTGCCACGAGGTCACATCACAGTTTACCGAGGTAAACCTTTACATTAATTACGCCGTGGGGTTTCGTAAGGCCCTTTGACTCGCGATCATATAAAACTCCTTGGTCCGTGTTTCAAGACGGGACGAGTAAGTAACCTACATACACTGCAGACTTTAGATCAACACATCGATCATGAAAAACATCAACAATTCACAAATAGCCTATTATTAGTCTATTAAAGAATCATCAACATAAACCAATCAATTTCTGTCAATCGCAATCACCAATAAATCATTTAACCGTGTAACCAGCTATAAAACCATTCCCGAAGGAATGATCACCTTCAAAATTACGACAGAAAAAAGACGCTATCGGTCGCAGTACTGTTATACAGAAAGTGCATCAACCGCATATTAAGATCTCGATAAAAGCGATTCCTAGTGGGATTTCGCAAAAATCAAGAAAACACGCAGTTAACTGAATCCCATACAACATCTTCGGCTTCACTCGTTTACCTCTAAGCGATTTCACGTACTATTTAACTCTCTCTTCAAAGTTCTTTTCAACTTTCCCTCACGGTACTTGTTTGCTATCGGACTCACACAAGTATTTAGCCTTAGATGGAGTTTACCACCCAATTTGGACTGCATTCTCAAACAATCCGACTCATAGGAAGCATCAATAATAGTTTCAAACACTCCAACGGGCCTAACACCCTCTATGGACAACATCACAATCAAGTGAATTTGGAGTATCATCTTCAATTAAAAACGCAACCTTTACACCACAATTCCCAATATCAAATACAGGATTCGGTGCTGGGCTAATTCCCGGTCGTTCGCCACTACTGGGGAAATCCTTGTTAGTTTCTTTTCCTCCGCTTAATGATATGCTTAAGTTCAGCGGGTAATCTCGTCTGATCTGAGGTCGGGTAATAAATCAAATATGCATAATGAATGTTCCTTAAAATAAATTGATTATTTACTCTTACTAACGTATCACTAGAGCACAACTCATAAAGCCGTGGCTCCAGCTAATTAAAACCGAAAGTAATTTTAATAATCCAGAACATTCCACATACTCGATTTGTTAAAAACGCAATAAATTACGAATTCAACATAAACTCTATGTTTCCATAGAGGTGTACCGAAATACACTATCACCTTAAAGAGGCACTTTCGACAAAATAAACGCCAAAAGTGAACCCCTCAAAACATTACTATTGAACGTAATGATAAATACAATGCCGACCCTCAGACAGCCGTGGCTAAAGGTTTACCAATAGCCGCCATTTGCGTTCAAATTGTCAATGATCAGAGCGTTGTGCATTTTACATTAATTCACGTATTTTGCTACGTTCTTCATCGACGTGTGAGCCGAGTGATCCATCGCTTAAAGTGGTTATTAATACAGATGCTATTAGGCGATCCATACTCTATTTTGATCAACTCAATAATGAAATCGAGGACCCGTATTGCTTTTGCAATACTATTATAAAATTAAATTATAGACGTTCTCAGGGCTCTCTTTCAATTTTGTAAACATATTTATAGCCAATCCAAGATTTATCGCAACAATTTCGGTATTAACCTACAAAGCATCAGGTAGTCGCGACTCGGACAATACGTAAACAATCTTTACTGAAATATTTAAGCCTTGCACAATATCTTGATCACGCTTTGATATTGTTTAGATCAGTGCCAGATAATGAATAAATTCAAAATCCGTATTGCATACGCCAATTTAAAGTATGCACTGTACTTGCCACGCAAATATTTCTATTCACACGACATAGGCACCCTGAGAAAGAGTTTAATGCTAAGCCAAGTTGTATCCTGAACCTATTGCAAAATAGAATTGACCCGAAAAATCAATTCACATTTGCTTACAACTCAAAATAGCATTGATGCATCAGTATCATGATACACTAATTTTAGTTACGAGTTAAACTGTTATGAACTAATAATGATCCTTCCGCAGGTTCACCTACGGAAACCTTGTTACGACTTTTACTTCCTCTAAATGATCAAGTTTGAGTGTCTTTTCCCATTCATAGAAATGTTGCCATTTCTTAGACCAGAATCCAACAATCTCACTAAACCATTCAATCGGTAGTAGCGACGGGCGGTGTGTACAAAGGGCAGGGACGTAATCAGCGCAAGCTAGTGACTTGCGCTTACTAGGAATTCCTCGTTCATGCGAAATAATTACAATTCGCAATCCCTGATACGACAGTGTTTCACAAGATTGCCCAACTATTTCTAGTAAGGGATACTTGTTGGAACTGCCATTGTAGCGCGCGTGCGGCCCCGGACATCTAAGGGCATCACAGACCTGTTATTGCTCTTTTTCATTTAGCTAGACGCTATTTATTCTTCTAAGAAGTGATCATTTACGAGTTAAAATAAATACACTATTTAGCAAGTTA
>JACMZG010000321.1:21728-32615 GCA_018340805.1 Microvelia longipes | reverse complement strand
TATTTAACTTTAAATATTCAATCGAAATTTCACCACTGAGCCAGAAAAAACATTTCACTTAAATAATAGGAAAGGAAGAGATTAAAATTTAGAATTTGAAAAGACTGATAAGGAAAAGTTGAGTTTTTCATAATTAAAATCAGTGAAAAAATTTTGACAAAAATTAATGGGCTCAGCCGGGAATTGAACCCGGGACCTCTCGCACCCGAAGCGAGAATCATACCCCTAGACCACTGAGCCAACAAATCAAAACTTTGATATACATTATAAATATCTTATTAAAAAATTACTAGTTTCCAAAACATTATTATTTAATTGAAAATAGAGAATTTCCTATAAAATATTTCTTTGGTAAATTAGATGATGTTTAATGTATAATTGTAAATATAATTTGAGTTTTTAAATGAAATTTTTTTGAAGCCCGCGTGGCCTAATGGATAAGGCGTCTGCCTCCTAAGCAGAAGATTGCGGGTTCGAGTCCCGCCGTGGGTAATTTTTTCTTTCTATTTTCATTCAATAAATAAATCGTAAATTTTACAAAACGGTAATAAATTACAATTTAACAAAAATAAACAATTAAATACTTTGCAATTCATGTCAGTTGGAAAACGTTGAGATTTTTCTAAATAAAAAATTTCTAAATATTTCTACACTTGTTAAAAGTAATAAATTTATAAAATAAAGTAATACGTGTAGAAATTGAAACAAGTCATTAATCGATTATAGGTGTCCATTATATTTATATCTAGGTTATAAATTTATATATTTTCAATAACACGTAAAATGTATATTTCAATCGAAATTTCCAAAGAAATTCATTTCTCAAAATACTATTATTTAACTTTAAATATTCAACGAAATTTCACCACTGAGCCAGAAAAAACATTTCACTTAAATAATAGGAAAGGAAGAGATTAAAATTTAGAATTTGAAAAGACTGATAAGGAAAAGTTGAGTTTTTCATAATTAAAATCAGTGAAAAAAATTTGACAAAAATTAATGGGCTCAGCCGGGAATTGAACCCGGGACCTCTCGCACCCGAAGCGAGAATCATACCCCTAGACCACTGAGCCAACAAATCAAAACTTTGATATACATTATAAATATCTTATTAAAAAATTACTAGTTTCCAAAACATTATTATTTAATTGAAAATAGAGAATTTCCTATAAAATATTCTTTGGTAAATTAGATGATGTTTAATGTATAATTGTAAATATAATTTGAGTTTTAAAATGAAATTTTTTTGAAGCCCGCGTGGCCTAATGGATAAGGCGTCTGCCTCCTAAGCAGAAGATTGCGGGTTCGAGTCCCGCCGTGGGTAATTTTTTCTTTCTATTTTCATTCAATAAATAAATCGTAAATTTTACAAAACGGTAATAAATTACAATTTAAACAAAATAAACAATTAAATACTTTGCAATTCATGTCAGTTGGAAAACGTTGAGATTTTTCTAAATAAAAAATTTCTAAATATTTCTACACTTGTTAAAAGTAATAAATTTTAAAATAAAGTAATACGTGTAGAAATTGAAACAAGTCATTAATCGATTATAGGTGTCCATTATATTATATCTAGGTTATAAATTTATATATTTTCAATAACACGTAAAATGTATATTTCAATCGAAATTTCCAAAGAAATTCATTTCTCAAAATACTATTATTTAACTTTAAATATTCAATCGAAATTTCACCACTGAGCCAGAAAAAACATTTCACTTAAATAATAGGAAAGGAAGAGATTAAAATTTAGAATTTGAAAAGACTGATAAGGAAAAGTTGAGTTTTTCATAATAAATCAGTGAAAAAAATTTGACAAAAATTAATGGGCTCAGCCGGGAATTGAACCCGGGACTCTCGCACCCGAAGCGAGAATCATACCCCTAGACCACTGAGCCAACAAATCAAAACTTTGATATACATTATAAATATCTTATTAAAAAATTACTAGTTTCCAAAACATTATTATTTAATTGAAAATAGAGAATTTCCTATAAAATATTCTTTGGTAAATTAGATGATGTTTAATGTATAATTGTAAATATAATTTGAGTTTTAAAATGAAATTTTTTTGAAGCCCGCGTGGCCTAATGGATAAGGCGTCTGCCTCCTAAGCAGAAGATTGCGGGTTCGAGTCCCGCCGTGGGTAATTTTTTCTTTCTATTTTCATTCAATAAATAAATCGTAAATTTTACAAAACGGTAATAAATTACAATTTAAACAAAATAAACAATTAAATACTTTGCAATTCATGTCAGTTGGAAAACGTTGAGATTTTTCTAAATAAAAAATTTCTAAATATTTCTACACTTGTTAAAAGTAATAAATTTATAAAATAAAGTAATACGTGTAGAAATTGAAACAAGTCATTAATCGATTATAGGTGTCCATTATATTATATCTAGGTTATAAATTTATATATTTTCAATAACACGTAAAATGTATATTTCAATCGAAATTTCCAAAGAAATTCATTTCTCAAAAACTATTATTTAACTTTAAATATTCAATCGAAATTTCACCACTGAGCCAGAAAAAACATTTCACTTAAATAATAGGAAAGGAAGAGATTAAAATTTAGAATTTGAAAAGACTGATAAGGAAAAGTTGAGTTTTTCATAATTAAAATCAGTGAAAAAAATTTTGACAAAAATTAATGGGCTCAGCCGGGAATTGAACCCGGGACCTCTCGCACCCGAAGCGAGAATCATACCCCTAGACCACTGAGCCAACAAATCAAAACTTTGATATACATTATAAAATCTTATTAAAAAATTACTAGTTTCCAAAACATATTATTTAATTGAAAATAGAGAATTTCCTATAAAATATTCTTTGGTAAATTAGATGATGTTTAATGTATAATTGTAAATATAATTTGAGTTTTTAAAATGAAATTTTTTTGAAGCCCGCGTGGCCTAATGGATAAGGCGTCTGCCTCCTAAGCAGAAGATTGCGGGTTCGAGTCCCGCCGTGGGTAATTTTTTCTTTCTTTTTCATTCAATAAATAAATCGTAAATTTTACAAAACGGTAATAAATTACAATTTAAACAAAATAAACAATTAAATACTTTGCAATTCATGTCAGTTGGAAAACGTTGAGATTTTTCTAAATAAAAAATTTCTAAATATTTCTACACTTGTTAAAAGTAATAAATTTATAAAATAAAGTAATACGTGTAGAAATTGAAACAAGTCATTAATCGATTATAGGTGTCCATTATATTATATCTAGGTTATAAATTTATATATTTTCAATAACACGTAAAATGTATATTTCAATCGAAATTTCCAAAGAAATTCATTTCTCAAAATACTATATTTAACTTTAAATATTCAACGAAATTTCACCACTGAGCCAGAAAAACATTTCACTTAAATAATAGGAAAGGAAGAGATTAAAATTTAGAATTTGAAAAGACTGATAAGGAAAAGTTGAGTTTTTCATAATTAAAATCAGTGAAAAAAATTTGACAAAAATTAATGGGCTCAGCCGGGAATTGAACCCGGGACCTCTCGCACCCGAAGCGAGAATCATACCCCTAGACCACTGAGCCAACAAATCAAAACTTTGATATACATTATAAATATCTTATTAAAAAATTACTAGTTTCCAAAACATTATTATTTAATTGAAAATAGAGAATTTCCTATAAAATATTCTTTGGTAAATTAGATGATGTTTAATGTATAATTGTAAATATAATTTGAGTTTTAAAATGAAATTTTTTTGAAGCCCGCGTGGCCTAATGGATAAGGCGTCTGCCTCCTAAGCAGAAGATTGCGGGTTCGAGTCCCGCCGTGGGTAATTTTTTCTTTCTATTTTCATTCAATAAATAAATCGTAAATTTTACAAAACGGTAATAAATTACAATTTAAACAAAATAAACAATTAAATACTTTGCAATTCATGTCAGTTGGAAAACGTTGAGATTTTTCTAAATAAAAAATTTCTAAATATTTCTACACTTGTTAAAAGTAATAAATTTATAAAATAAAGTAATACGTGTAGAAATTGAAACAAGTCATTAATCGATTATAGGTGTCCATTATATTATATCTAGGTTATAAATTTATATATTTTCAATAACACGTAAAATGTATATTTCAATCGAAATTTCCAAAGAAATTCATTTCTCAAAATACTATTATTTAACTTTAAATATTCAATCGAAATTTCACCACTGAGCCAGAAAAAACATTTCACTTAAATAATAGGAAAGGAAGAGATTAAAATTTAGAATTTGAAAAGACTGATAAGGAAAAGTTGAGTTTTTCATAATTAAAATCAGTGAAAAAAAAAAATTAATGGGCTCAGCCGGGAATTGAACCCGGGACCTCTCGCACCCGAAGCGAGAATCATACCCCTAGACCACTGAGCCAACAAATCAAAACTTTGATATACATTATAAATATCTTATTAAAAAATTACTAGTTTCCAAAACATTATTATTTAATTGAAAATAGAGAATTTCCTATAAAATATTCTTTGGTAAATTAGATGATGTTTAATGTATAATTGTAAATATAATTTGAGTTTTAAAATGAAATTTTTTTGAAGCCCGCGTGGCCTAATGGATAAGGCGTCTGCCTCCTAAGCAGAAGATTGCGGGTTCGAGTCCCGCCGTGGGTAATTTTTTCTTTCTATTTTCATTCAATAAATAAATCGTAAATTTTACAAAACGGTAATAAATTACAATTTAAACAAAATAAACAATTAAATACTTTGCAATTCATGTCAGTTGGAAAACGTTGAGATTTTTTCTAAATAAAAAATTTCTAAATATTTCTACACTTGTTAAAAGTAATAAATTTATAAAATAAAGTAATACGTGTAGAAATTGAAACAAGTCATTAATCGATTATAGGTGTCCATTATATTATATCTAGGTTATAAATTTATATATTTTCAATAACACGTAAAATGTATATTTCAATCGAAATTTCCAAAGAAATTCATTTCTCAAAATACTATTATTTAACTTTAAATATTCAACGAAATTTCACCACTGAGCCAGAAAAAACATTTCACTTAAATAATAGGAAAGGAAGAGATTAAAATTTAGAATTTGAAAAGACTGATAAGGAAAAGTTGAGTTTTTCATAATAAAATCAGTGAAAAAAATTTGACAAAAATTAATGGGCTCAGCCGGGAATTGAACCGGGACCTCTCGCACCCGAAGCGAGAATCATACCCCTAGACCACTGAGCCAACAAATCAAAACTTTGATATACATTATAAATATCTTATTAAAAAATTACTAGTTTCCAAAACATTATTATTTAATTGAAAATAGAGAATTTCCTATAAAATATTCTTTGGTAAATTAGATGATGTTTAATGTATAATTGTAAATATAATTTGAGTTTTAAAATGAAATTTTTTTGAAGCCCGCGTGGCCTAATGGATAAGGCGTCTGCCTCCTAAGCAGAAGATTGCGGGTTCGAGTCCCGCCGTGGGTAATTTTTTCTTTCTATTTTCATTCAATAAATAAATCGTAAATTTTACAAAACGGTAATAAATTACAATTTAAACAAAATAAACAATTAAATACTTTGCAATTCATGTCAGTTGGAAAACGTTGAGATTTTCTAAATAAAAAATTTCTAAAATTTTCTACACTTGTTAAAAGTAATAAATTTATAAAATAAAGTAATACGTGTAGAAATTGAAACAAGTATTAATCGATTATAGGTGTCCATTATATTATATCTAGGTTATAAATTTATATATTTTCAATAACACGTAAAATGTATATTTCAATCGAAATTTCCAAAGAAATTCATTTCTCAAAATACTATTATTTAACTTTAAATATTCAACGAAATTTCACCACTGAGCCAGAAAAAACATTTCACTTAAATAATAGGAAAGGAAGAGATTAAAATTTAGAATTTGAAAAGACTGATAAGGAAAAGTTGAGTTTTTCATAATTAAAATCAGTGAAAAAAATTTGACAAAAATTAATGGGCTCAGCCGGGAATTGAACCCGGGACCTCTCGCACCCGAAGCGAGAATCATACCCCTAGACCACTGAGCCAACAAATCAAAACTTTGATATACATTATAAATATCTTATTAAAAAATTACTAGTTTCCAAAACATTATTATTTAATTGAAAATAGAGAATTTCCTATAAAATATTCTTTGGTAAATTAGATGATGTTTAATGTATAATTGTAAATATAATTTGAGTTTTAAAATGAAATTTTTTTGAAGCCCGCGTGGCCTAATGGATAAGGCGTCTGCCTCCTAAGCAGAAGATTGCGGGTTCGAGTCCCGCCGTGGGTAATTTTTTCTTTCTATTTTCATTCAATAAATAAATCGTAAATTTTACAAAACGGTAATAAATTACAATTTAAACAAAATAAAAATTAAATACTTTGCAATTCATGTCAGTTGGAAAACGTTGAGATTTTCTAAATAAAAAATTTCTAAATATTTCTACACTTGTTAAAAGTAATAAATTTATAAAATAAAGTAATACGTGTAGAAATTGAAACAAGTCATTAATCGATTATAGGTGTCCATTATATTATATCTAGGTTATAAATTTATATATTTTCAATAACACGTAAAATGTATATTTCAATCGAAATTTCCAAAGAAATTCATTTCTCAAAATACTATATTTAACTTTAAATATTCAAACGAAATTTCACCACTGAGCCAGAAAAACATTTCACTTAAATAATAGGAAAGGAAGAGATTAAAATTTAGAATTTGAAAAGACTGATAAGGAAAAGTTGAGTTTTTCATAATTAAAATCAGTGAAAAAAATTTGACAAAAATTAATGGGCTCAGCCGGGAATTGAACCCGGGACCTCTCGCACCCGAAGCGAGAATCATACCCCTAGACCACTGAGCCAACAAATCAAAACTTTGATATACATTATAAATATCTTATTAAAAAATTACTAGTTTCCAAAACATTATTATTTAATTGAAAATAGAGAATTTCCTATAAAATATTCTTTGGTAAATTAGATGATGTTTAATGTATAATTGTAAATATAATTTGAGTTTTAAAATGAAATTTTTTTGAAGCCCGCGTGGCCTAATGGATAAGGCGTCTGCCTCCTAAGCAGAAGATTGCGGGTTCGAGTCCCGCCGTGGGTAATTTTTTCTTTCTATTTTCATTCAATAAATAAATCGTAAATTTTACAAAACGGTAATAAATTACAATTTAAACAAAATAAACAATTAAATACTTTGCAATTCATGTCAGTTGGAAAACGTTGAGATTTTTCTAAATAAAAAATTTCTAAATATTTCTACACTTGTTAAAAGTAATAAATTTATAAAATAAAGTAATACGTGTAGAAATTGAAACAAGTCATTAATCGATTATAGGTGTCCATTATATTATATCTAGGTTATAAATTTATATATTTTCAATAACACGTAAAATGTATATTTCAATCGAAATTTCCAAAGAAATTCATTTCTCAAAATACTATGATTTAACTTTAAATATTCAAACGAAATTTCACCACTGAGCCAGAAAAAACATTTCACTTAAATAATAGGAAAGGAAGAGATTAAAATTTAGAATTTGAAAAGACTGATAAGGAAAAGTTGAGTTTTTCATAATTAAAATCAGTGAAAAAATTTTGACAAAAATTAATGGGCTCAGCCGGGAATTGAACCCGGGACCTCTCGCACCCGAAGCGAGAATCATACCCCTAGACCACTGAGCCAACAAATCAAAACTTTGATATACATTATAAATATCTTATTAAAAAATTACTAGTTTCCAAAACATTATTATTTAATTTGAAATAGAGAATTTCCTATAAAATTCTTTGGTAAATTAGATGATGTTTAATGTATAATTGTAAATATAATTTGAGTTTTAAAATGAAATTTTTTTGAAGCCCGCGTGGCCTAATGGATAAGGCGTCTGCCTCCTAAGCAGAAGATTGCGGGTTCGAGTCCCGCCGTGGGTAATTTTTTCTTTCTATTTTCATTCAATAAATAAATCGTAAATTTTACAAAACGGTAATAAATTACCAATTTAAACAAAATAAACAATTAAATACTTTGCAATTCATGTCAGTTGGAAAACGTTGAGATTTTCTAAATAAAAAATTTCTAAATATTTCTACACTTGTTAAAAGTAATAAATTTATAAAATAAAGTAATACGTGTAGAAATTGAAACAAGTCATTAATCGATTATAGGTGTCCATTATATTATATCTAGGTTATAAATTTATATATTTTCAATAAACGTAAAATGTATATTTCAATCGAAATTTCCAAAGAAATTCATTTCTCAAAATACTATATTTAACTTTAAATATTCAAACGAAATTTCACCACTGAGCCAGAAAAAACATTTCACTTAAATAATAGGAAAGGAAGAGATTAAAATTTAGAATTTGAAAAGACTGATAAGGAAAAGTTGAGTTTTTCATAATTAAAATCAGTGAAAAAAATTTGACAAAAATTAATGGGCTCAGCCGGGAATTGAACCCGGGACCTCTCGCACCCGAAGCGAGAATCATACCCCTAGACCACTGAGCCAACAAATCAAAACTTTGATATACATTATAAATATCTTATTAAAAAATTACTAGTTTCCAAAACATTATTATTTAATTGAAAATAGAGAATTTCCTATAAAATATTCTTTGGTAAATTAGATGATGTTTAATGTATAATTGTAAATATAATTTGAGTTTTAAAATGAAATTTTTTTGAAGCCGCGTGGCCTAATGGATAAGGCGTCTGCCTCCTAAGCAGAAGATTGCGGGTTCGAGTCCCGCCGTGGGTAATTTTTTCTTTCTATTTTCATTCAATAAATAAATCGTAAATTTTACAAAACGGTAATAAATTACAATTTAAACAAAATAAACAATTAAATACTTTGCAATTCATGTCAGTTGGAAAACGTTGAGATTTGTCTAAATAAAAAATTTCTAAATATTTCTACACTTGTTAAAAGTAATAAATTTATAAAATAAAGTAATACGTGTAGAAATTGAAACAAGTCATTAATCGATTATAGGTGTCCATTATATTATATCTAGGTTATAAATTTATATATTTTCAATAACACGTAAAATGTATATTTCAATCGAAATTTCCAAAGAAATTCATTTCTCAAAATACTATATTTAACTTTAAATATTCAAACGAAATTTCACCACTGAGCCAGAAAAAACATTTCACTTAAATAATAGGAAAGGAAGAGATTAAAATTTAGAATTTGAAAAGACTGATAAGGAAAAGTTGAGTTTTTCATAATTAAAATCAGTGAAAAAAATTTGACAAAAATTAATGGGCTCAGCCGGGAATTGAACCCGGGACCTCTCGCACCCGAAGCGAGAATCATACCCCTAGACCACTGAGCCAACAAATCAAAACTTTGATATACATTATAAATATCTTATTAAAAAATTACTAGTTTCCAAAACATTATTATTTAATTGAAAATAGAGAATTTCCTATAAAATATTCTTTGGTAAATTAGATGATGTTTAATGTATAATTGTAAATATAATTTGAGTTTTAAAATGAAATTTTTTTGAAGCCCGCGTGGCCTAATGGATAAGGCGTCTGCCTCCTAAGCAGAAGATTGCGGGTTCGAGTCCCGCCGTGGGTAATTTTTTCTTTCTATTTTCATTCAATAAATAAATCGTAAATTTTACAAAACGGTAATAAATTACAATTTAAACAAAATAAACAATTAAATACTTTGCAATTCATGTCAGTTGGAAAACGTTGAGATTTTCTAAATAAAAAATTTCTAAATATTTCTACACTTGTTAAAAGTAATAAATTTATAAAATAAAGTAATACGTGTAGAAATTGAAACAAGTCATTAATCGATTATAGGTGTCCATTATATTATATCTAGGTTATAAATTTATATATTTTCAATAACACGTAAAATGTATATTTCAATCGAAATTTCCAAAGAAATTCATTTCTCAAAATACTATTATTTAACTTTAAATATTCAATCGAAATTTCACCACTGAGCCAGAAAAAACATTTCACTTAAATAATAGGAAAGGAAGAGATTAAAATTTAGAATTTGAAAAGACTGATAAGGAAAAGTTGAGTTTTTCATAATAAAATCAGTGAAAAAAAATTTGACAAAAATTAATGGGCTCAGCCGGGAATTGAACCCGGGACCTCTCGCACCCGAAGCGAGAATCATACCCCTAGACCACTGAGCCAACAAATCAAAACTTTGATATACATTATAAATATCTTATTAAAAAATTACTAGTTTCCAAAACATTATTTATTAATTGAAAATAGAGAATTTCCTATAAAATATTCTTTGGTAAATTAGATGATGTTTAATGTATAATTGTAAATATAATTTGAGTTTTAAAAATGAAATTTTTTTGAAGCCCGCGTGGCCTAATGGATAAGGCGTCTGCCTCCTAAGCAGAAGATTGCGGGTTCGAGTCCCGCCGTGGGTAATTTTTTTCTTTCTATTTTCATTCAATAAATAAATCGTAAATTTTACAAAACGGTAATAAATTACAATTTAAACAAAATAAACAATTAAATACTTTGCAATTCATGTCAGTTGGAAAACGTTGAGATTTTCTAAAAAAAATTTCTAAATATTTCTACACTTGTTAAAAGTAATAAATTTATAAATAAAGTAATACGTGTAGAAATTGAAACAAGTCATTAATCGATTATAGGTGTCCATTATATTATATCTAGGTTATAAATTTATATATTTTCAATAACACGTAAAATGTATATTTCAATCGAAATTTCCAAAGAAATTCATTTCTCAAAATACTATTATTTAACTTTAAATATTCAAACGAAATTTCACCACTGAGCCAGAAAAAACATTTCACTTAAATAATAGGAAAGGAAGAGATTAAAATTTAGAATTTGAAAAGA
>JACMZG010000321.1:0-20513 GCA_018340805.1 Microvelia longipes | reverse complement strand
ATAATTTCCCAATTTTTTTTTCTTCAATCCCTATTAATTTTCTTTGAATTTCTTTTTCGTGATAAATGATCGAATTTTCATCAATTGATTTTCTAATCGTGAAAATCAACCTAATTTTTCTTGTCAATATTAATGGAAAAACAAAATTCTTTTCTCTTTGAGACGGTTTTCAATTTTTGGTTTAAAAGATTATCAACGATGCTGAGTGAATGATGAGAGAATTGTGTTTGGAATTTTTCTTTTTATTTTTTTTATTATATTGGTCGAGAATTTGAAACAATTCTAGAAATTCTACAAGTTATGAGAAGAAAAAATGTTATGAGAAATATAAATTTTCTAGTAAAAATAAAGGGCTCAGCCGGGATTTGAACCCGGGACCACTCGCACCCTAAGCGAGTATCATACCCCTAGACCACTGAGCCTTACAATTTATTCTTCAAATTTTCATTACTTTTTTCTTTTTCATTTATTCATCACGAATTTCATAAATTTACTGACATTAATTTCCCAATTTTTTTCTTCAATTCCCTATTAATTTTTCTTTGAATTTCTTTTTTCGTGATAAATGAATCGAATTTTCATCATTGATTTTCTAATCGTGAAAATCAACCTAATTTTCTCTGTCAATATTAATGGAAAAACAAAATTCTTTTCTCTTTGAGACGGTTTTCAATTTTTGTTTAAAAGATTATCAACGATGCTGAGTGAATGATGAGAGAATTGTGTTTTGGAATTTTTCTTTTTATTTTTTTTTATTATATTGGTCGAGAATTTGAAAACAATTCTAGAAATTCTACAAGTTATGAGAAGAAAAATGTTATGAGAAATATAAATTTTCTAGTAAAAAAATAAAGGGCTCAGCCGGGATTTGAACCCGGACCACTCGCACCCTAAGCGAGTATCATACCCCTAGACCACTGAGCCTTACAATTTATTCTTCAAATTTCATTACTTTTTTCTTTTCATTTATTCATCACGAATTTCATAATTTACTGACATAATTTCCCAATTTTTTTTCTTCAATTCCCTATTAATTTTCTTTTGAATTTCTTTTTTCGTGATAAATGATCGAATTTTCATCAATTGATTTTCTAATCGTGAAAATCAACCTAATTTCTCTTGGTCAATATTAATGGAAAAACAAAATTCTTTTCTCTTTGAGACGGGTTTCAATTTTGTTTAAAAGATTATCAACGATGCTGAGTGAATGATGAGAGAATTGTGTTTTGGAATTTTTCTTTTTTTTTTATTATATTGGTCGAGAATTTGAAACAATTCTAGAAATTCTACAAGTTATGAGAAGAAAAAATGTTATGAGAATATAAAATTTTCTAGTAAAAAATAAAGGGCTCAGCCGGGATTTGAACCCGGGACCACTCGCACCCTAAGCGAGTATCATACCCCTAGACCACTGAGCCTTACAATTTATTCTTCAAATTTCATTACTTTTTTCTTTTCATTTATTCATCACGAATTTTCATAATTTACTGACATAATTTCCCAATTTTTTTCTTCAATTCCCTATTAATTTTCTTTGAATTTCTTTTTCGTGATAAAATCGAATTTTCATCAATTGATTTTCTAATCGTGAAAATCAACCTAATTTCTCTTGTCAATATTTAATGGAAAAAAAAATTCTTTTTCTTTGAGACGGTTTTCAATTTTTGTTTAAAAGATTATCAACGATGCTGAGTGAATGATGAGAGAATTGTGTTTTGGAATTTTTCTTTTATTTTTTTTATTATATTGGTCGAGAATTTGAAACAATTCTAGAAATTCTACAAGTTATGAGAAGAAAAAATGTTATGAGAAATATAAATTTTCTAGTAAAAAATAAAGGGCTCAGCCGGGATTGAACCCGGACCACTCGCACCCTAAGCGAGATCATACCCCTAGACCACTGAGCCTTACAATTTATTCTTCAAATTTCATTACTTTTTCTTTTCATTTATTCATCACGAATTTTCATAATTTACTGACATAATTTCCCAATTTTTTTCTTCAATTCCCTATTAATTTTCTTTGAATTTCTTTTTTCGTGATAAATGATCGAATTTTCATCAATTGATTTTCTAATCGTGAAAATCAACCTAATTTTCTCTTGTCAATATTAATGGAAAAACAAAATTCTTTTCTCTTTGAGACGGTTTTCAATTTTTGTTTAAAAAAGATTATCAACGATGCTGAGTGAATGATGAGAGAATTGTGTTTTGGAATTTTTCTTTTATTTTTTTTTTATAATTGGTCGAGAATTTGAAACAATTCTAGAAATTTCTACAAGTTATGAGAAGAAAAAATGTTATGAGAAATATAATTTTCTAGTAAAAATAAAAGGCTCAGCCGGGATTTGAACCCGGGACCACTCGCACCCTAAGCGAGTATCATACCCTAGACCACTGAGCCTTACAATTTATTCTTCAAATTTTCATTACTTTTTTTTTCATTTATTCATCACGAATTTCATAATTTACTGACATAATTTCCCAATTTTTTTTCTTCAATTCCCTATTAATTTTCTTTGAATTTCTTTTTTTCGTGATAAATGATCGAATTTTCATCAATTGATTTTCTAATCGTGAAAATCAACCTAATTTTCTCTGTCAATATTAATGGAAAAACAAAATTCTTTTCTTTGAGACGGTTTTCAATTTTTGTTTAAAAGATTATCAACGATGCTGAGTGAATGATGAGAGAATTGTGTTTTGGAATTTTCTTTTATTTTTTTTATTATATTGGTCGAGAATTTGAAACAATTCTAGAAATTCTACAAGTTATGAGAAGAAAAAATGTTATGAGAAATATAAATTTTCTAGTAAAAAAATAAAGGGCTCAGCCGGGATTTGAACCCGGGACCACTCGCACCCTAAGCGAGTATCATACCCCTAGACCACTGAGCCTTACAATTTATTCTTCAAATTTCATTACTTTTTTCTTTCATTTATTCATCACGAATTTCATAATTTACTGACATAATTTCCCAATTTTTTTCTTCAATTCCCTATTAATTTTCTTTGAATTTCTTTTTTTTCGTGATAAATGATCGAATTTTCATCAATTGATTTTCTAATCGTGAAAATCAACCTAATTTTCTCTTGTCAATATTAATGGAAAAACAAAATTCTTTTCTCTTGAGACGGTTTTCAATTTTGTTTAAAAGATTATCAACGATGCTGAGTGAATGATGAGAGAATTGTGTTTTGGAATTTTTTTTTATTTTTTTTATATATATTGGTCGAGAATTTGAAACAATTCTAGAAATTCTACAAGTTATGAGAAGAAAAAATGTTATGAGAAATATAAATTTCTAGTAAAAAATAAAGGGCTCAGCCGGGATTTGAACCCGGGACCACTCGCACCCTAAGCGAGTATCATACCCCTAGACCACTGAGCCTTACAATTTATTCTTCAAATTTCATTACTTTTTTCTTTTCATTTATTCATCACGAATTTCATAATTTACTGACATAATTTCCCAATTTTTTTCTTCAATTCCCTATTAATTTTCTTTGAATTTCTTTTTTCGTGATAAATGATCGAATTTTCATCAATTGATTTTCTAATCGTGAAAATCAACCTAATTTCTCTTGTCAATATTAATGGAAAAACAAAATTCTTTTTCTTTGAGACGGTTTTCAATTTTTGTTTAAAAGATTATCAACGATGCTGAGTGAATGATGAGAGAATTGTGTTTTGGAATTTTTCTTTTATTTTTTTTTTATTATATTGGTCGAGAATTTGAAACAATTCTAGAAATTCTACAAGTTATGAGAAGAAAAAATGTTATGAGAAATAAATTTTCTAGTAAAAAATAAAGGCTCAGCCGGGATTTGAACCCGGGACCACTCGCACCCTAAGCGAGTATCATACCCCTAGACCACTGAGCCTTACAATTATTCTTCAAATTTCATTACTTTTTTCTTTTCATTTATTCATCACGAATTTCATAATTTACTGACATAATTTCCCAATTTTTTTTCTTCAATTCCCTATTAATTTTCTTTGAATTTCTTTTTTCGTGATAAATGATCGAATTTTCATCAATTGATTTTCTAATCGTGAAAATCAACCTAATTTTCTCTTGTCAATATTAATGGAAAAACAAAATTCTTTTCTCTTTGAGACGGTTTTCAATTTTTGTTTAAAAGATTATCAACGATGCTGAGTGAATGATGAGAGAATTGTGTTTTGGAATTTTTCTTTTTATTTTTTTTTATTATATTGGTCGAGAATTTGAAACAATTCTAGAAATTCTACAAGTTATGAGAAGAAAAAATGTTATGAGAAATATAAATTTTCTAGTAAAAAATAAAGGGCTCAGCCGGGATTTGAACCCGGGACCACTCGCACCCTAAGCGAGTATCATACCCCTAGACCACTGAGCCTTACAATTTATTCTTCAAATTTCATTACTTTTTTCTTTTCATTTATTCATCACGAATTTCATAATTTACTGACATAATTTCCCAATTTTTTTTCTTCAATTCCCTATTAATTTTCTTTGAATTTCTTTTTTCGTGATAAATGATCGAATTTTCATCAATTGATTTTCTAATCGTGAAAATCAACCTAATTTTCTCTTGTCAATATTAATGGAAAAACAAAATTCTTTTCTCTTTGAGACGGTTTTCAATTTTTGTTTAAAAGATTATCAACGATGCTGAGTGAATGATGAGAGAATTGTGTTTTGGAATTTTTCTTTTTATTTTTTTTTATTATATTGGTCGAGAATTTGAAACAATTCTAGAAATTCTACAAGTTATGAGAAGAAAAAATGTTATGAGAAATATAAATTTTCTAGTAAAAAATAAAGGGCTCAGCCGGGATTTGAACCCGGGACCACTCGCACCCTAAGCGAGTATCATACCCCTAGACCACTGAGCCTTACAATTTATTCTTCAAATTTCATTACTTTTTTCTTTTCATTTATTCATCACGAATTTCATAATTTACTGACATAATTTCCCAATTTTTTTCTTCAATTCCCTATTAATTTTCTTTGAATTTCTTTTTTCGTGATAAATGATCGAATTTTCATCAATTGATTTTCTAATCGTGAAAATCAACCTAATTTTCTCTTGTCAATATTAATGGAAAAACAAAATTCTTTTTCTTTGAGACGGTTTTCAATTTTTGTTTAAAAGATTATCAACGATGCTGAGTGAATGATGAGAGAATTGTGTTTTGGAATTTTTCTTTTTATTTTTTTTTATTATATTGGTCGAGAATTTGAAACAATTCTAGAAATTCTACAAGTTATGAGAAGAAAAAATGTTATGAGAAATATAAATTTTCTAGTAAAAAATAAAGGGCTCAGCCGGGATTTGAACCCGGGACCACTCGCACCCTAAGCGAGTATCATACCCCTAGACCACTGAGCCTTACAATTTATTCTTCAAATTTCATTACTTTTTTCTTTTCATTTATTCATCACGAATTTCATAATTTACTGACATAATTTCCCAATTTTTTTTCTTCAATTCCCTATTAATTTTCTTTGAATTTCTTTTTTCGTGATAAATGATCGAATTTTCATCAATTGATTTTCTAATCGTGAAAATCAACCTAATTTTCTCTTGTCAATATTAATGGAAAAACAAAATTCTTTTCTCTTTGAGACGGTTTTCAATTTTTGTTTTAAAAGATTATCAACGATGCTGAGTGAATGATGAGAGAATTGTGTTTTGGAATTTTTCTTTTTATTTTTTTTATTATATTGGTCGAGAATTTGAAACAATTCTAGAAATTCTACAAGTTATGAGAAGAAAAAATGTTATGAGAAATATAAATTTTCTAGTAAAAAATAAAGGGCTCAGCCGGGATTTGAACCCGGGACCACTCGCACCCTAAGCGAGTATCATACCCCTAGACCACTGAGCCTTACAATTTATTCTTCAAATTTCATTACTTTTTTCTTTTCATTTATTCATCACGAATTTCATAATTTACTGACATAATTTCCAATTTTTTTCTTCAATTCCCTATTAATTTTCTTTGAATTTCTTTTTTCGTGATAAATGATCGAATTTTCATCAATTGATTTTCTAATCGTGAAAATCAACCTAATTTTCTCTTGTCAATATTAATGGAAAAACAAAATTCTTTTCTCTTTGAGACGGTTTTCAATTTTTGTTTAAAAGATTATCAACGATGCTGAGTGAATGATGAGAGAATTGTGTTTTGGAATTTTTCTTTTTATTTTTTTTTTATTATATTGGTCGAATTTGAAACAATTCTAGAAATTCTACAAGTTATGAGAAGAAAAAATGTTATGAGAAATATAAATTTTCTAGTAAAAAATAAAGGGCTCAGCCGGGATTTGAACCCGGGACCACTCGCACCCTAAGCGAGTATCATACCCCTAGACCACTGAGCCTTACAATTTATTCTTCAAATTTCATTACTTTTTTCTTTTCATTTATTCATCACGAATTTCATAATTTACTGACATAATTTCCCAATTTTTTTTCTTCAATTCCCTATTAATTTTCTTTGAATTTCTTTTTTCGTGATAAATGATCGAATTTTCATCAATTGATTTTCTAATCGTGAAAATCAACCTAATTTTCTCTTGTCAATATTAATGGAAAACAAAATTCTTTCTCTTTGAGACGGTTTTCAATTTTTGTTTAAAAGATTATCAACGATGCTGAGTGAATGATGAGAGAATTGTGTTTTGGAATTTTTCTTTTATTTTTTTTTATTATATTGGTCGAGAATTTGAAACAATTCTAAATTCTACAAGTTATGAGAAGAAAAAATGTTATGAGAAATATAAATTTTCTAGTAAAAAATAAAGGGCTCAGCCGGGATTTGAACCCGGGACCACTCGCACCCTAAGCGAGTATCATACCCCTAGACCACTGAGCCTTACAATTTATTCTTCAAATTTCATTACTTTTTTCTTTTCATTTATTCATCACGAATTTCATAATTTACTGACATAATTTCCCAATTTTTTTTCTTCAATTCCCTATTAATTTTCTTTGAATTTCTTTTTTCGTGATAAATGATCGAATTTTCATCAATTGATTTTCTAATCGTGAAAATCAACCTAATTTTCTCTTGTCAATATTAATGGAAAAACAAAATTCTTTTCTCTTTGAGACGGTTTTCAATTTTTGTTTAAAAGATTATCAACGATGCTGAGTGAATGATGAGAGAATTGTGTTTTGGAATTTTTCTTTTTATTTTTTTATTATATTGGTCGAGAATTTGAAACAATTCTAGAAATTCTACAAGTTATGAGAAGAAAAAATGTTATGAGAAATATAAATTTTCTAGTAAAAAATAAAGGGCTCAGCCGGGATTTGAACCCGGGACCACTCGCACCCTAAGCGAGTATCATACCCCTAGACCACTGAGCCTTACAATTTATTCTTCAAATTTCATTACTTTTTCTTTTCATTTATTCATCACGAATTTCATAATTTACTGACATAATTTCCCAATTTTTTTCTTCAATTCCCTATTAATTTTCTTTGAATTTCTTTTTTCGTGATAAATGATCGAATTTTCATCAATTGATTTTCTAATCGTGAAAATCAACCTAATTTTCTCTTGTCAATATTAATGGAAAAACAAAATTCTTTTCTCTTTGAGACGGTTTTCAATTTTTGTTTAAAAGATTATCAACGATGCTGAGTGAATGATGAGAGAATTGTGTTTTGGAATTTTTCTTTTTATTTTTTTTTATTATATTGGTCGAGAATTTGAAACAATTCTAGAAATTCTACAAGTTATGAGAAGAAAAAATGTTATGAGAAATATAAATTTTCTAGTAAAAAATAAAGGGCTCAGCCGGGATTTGAACCCGGGACCACTCGCACCCTAAGCGAGTATCATACCCCTAGACCACTGAGCCTTACAATTTATTCTTCAAATTTCATTACTTTTTTCTTTTCATTTATTCATCACGAATTTCATAATTTACTGACATAATTTCCCAATTTTTTTTCTTCAATTCCCTATTAATTTTCTTTGAATTTCTTTTTTCGTGATAAATGATCGAATTTTCATCAATTGATTTTCTAATCGTGAAAATCAACCTAATTTTCTCTTGTCAATATTAATGGAAAAACAAAATTCTTTTCTCTTTGAGACGGTTTTCAATTTTTGTTTAAAAGATTATCAACGATGCTGAGTGAATGATGAGAGAATTGTGTTTTGGAATTTTTCTTTTTATTTTTTTTATTATATTGGTCGAGAATTTGAAACAATTCTAGAAATTCTACAAGTTATGAGAAGAAAAAATGTTATGAGAAATATAAATTTTCTAGTAAAAAAAAAAGGGCTCAGCCGGGATTTGAACCCGGGACCACTCGCACCCTAAGCGAGTATCATACCCCTAGACCACTGAGCCTTACAATTTATTCTTCAAATTTCATTACTTTTTTCTTTTCATTTATTCATCACGAATTTCATAATTTACTGACATAATTTCCCAATTTTTTTTCTTCAATTCCCTATTAATTTTCTTTGAATTTCTTTTTTCGTGATAAATGATCGAATTTTCATCAATTGATTTTCTAATCGTGAAAATCAACCTAATTTTCTCTTGTCAATATTAATGGAAAAACAAAATTCTTTTCTCTTTGAGACGGTTTTCAATTTTTGTTTAAAAGATTATCAACGATGCTGAGTGAATGATGAGAGAATTGTGTTTTGGAATTTTTCTTTTTATTTTTTTTATTATATTGGTCGAGAATTTGAAACAATTCTAGAAATTCTACAAGTTATGAGAAGAAAAAATGTTATGAGAAATATAAATTTTCTAGTAAAAAATAAAGGGCTCAGCCGGGATTTGAACCCGGGACCACTCGCACCCTAAGCGAGTATCATACCCCTAGACCACTGAGCCTTACAATTTATTCTTCAAATTTCATTACTTTTTTCTTTTCATTTATTCATCACGAATTTCATAATTTACTGACATAATTTCCCAATTTTTTTCTTCAATTCCCTATTAATTTTCTTTGAATTTCTTTTTTCGTGATAAATGATCGAATTTTCATCAATTGATTTTCTAATCGTGAAAATCAACCTAATTTTCTCTTGTCAATATTAATGGAAAAACAAAATTCTTTTCTCTTTGAGACGGTTTTCAATTTTTGTTTAAAAGATTATCAACGATGCTGAGTGAATGATGAGAGAATTGTGTTTTGGAATTTTTCTTTTTATTTTTTTTATTATATTGGTCGAGAATTTGAAACAATTCTAGAAATTCTACAAGTTATGAGAAGAAAAAATGTTATGAGAAATATAAATTTTCTAGTAAAAAATAAAGGGCTCAGCCGGGATTTGAACCCGGGACCACTCGCACCCTAAGCGAGTATCATACCCCTAGACCACTGAGCCTTACAATTTATTCTTCAAATTTCATTACTTTTTTCTTTTCATTTATTCATCACGAATTTCATAATTTACTGACATAATTTCCCAATTTTTTTTCTTCAATTCCCTATTAATTTTCTTTGAATTTCTTTTTTCGTGATAAATGATCGAATTTTCATCAATTGATTTTCTAATCGTGAAAATCAACCTAATTTTCTCTTGTCAATATTAATGGAAAAACAAAATTCTTTTCTCTTTGAGACGGTTTTCAATTTTTGTTTAAAAGATTATCAACGATGCTGAGTGAATGATGAGAGAATTGTGTTTTGGAATTTTTCTTTTTATTTTTTTTTATTATATTGGTCGAGAATTTGAAACAATTCTAGAAATTCTACAAGTTATGAGAAAAAAAATGTTATGAGAAATATAAATTTTCTAGTAAAAAATAAAGGGCTCAGCCGGGATTTGAACCCGGGACCACTCGCACCCTAAGCGAGTATCATACCCCTAGACCACTGAGCCTTACAATTTATTCTTCAAATTTCATTACTTTTTTCTTTTCATTTATTCATCACGAATTTCATAATTTACTGACATAATTTCCCAATTTTTTTTCTTCAATTCCCTATTAATTTTCTTTGAATTTCTTTTTTCGTGATAAATGATCGAATTTTCATCAATTGATTTTCTAATCGTGAAAATCAACCTAATTTTCTCTTGTCAATATTAATGGAAAAACAAAATTCTTTTCTCTTTGAGACGTTTTCAATTTTTGTTTAAAAGATTATCAACGATGCTGAGTGAATGATGAGAGAATTGTGTTTTGGAATTTTTCTTTTTATTTTTTTTATTATATTGGTCGAGAATTTGAAACAATTCTAGAAATTCTACAAGTTATGAGAAGAAAAAATGTTATGAGAAATATAAATTTTCTAGTAAAAAATAAAGGGCTCAGCCGGGATTTGAACCCGGGACCACTCGCACCCTAAGCGAGTATCATACCCCTAGACCACTGAGCCTTACAATTTATTCTTCAAATTTCATTACTTTTTTCTTTTCATTTATTCATCACGAATTTCATAATTTACTGACATAATTTCCCAATTTTTTTTCTTCAATTCCCTATTAATTTTCTTTGAATTTCTTTTTTCGTGATAAATGATCGAATTTTCATCAATTGATTTTCTAATCGTGAAAATCAACCTAATTTTCTCTTGTCAATATTAATGGAAAAACAAAATTCTTTTCTCTTTGAGACGGTTTTCAATTTTTGTTTAAAAGATTATCAACGATGCTGAGTGAATGATGAGAGAATTGTGTTTTGGAATTTTTCTTTTATTTTTTTTTATTATATTGGTCGAGAATTTGAAACAATTCTAGAAATTCTACAAGTTATGAGAAGAAAAAATGTTATGAGAATATAAAATTTTCTAGTAAAAAATAAAGGGCTCAGCCGGGATTTGAACCCGGGACCACTCGCACCCTAAGCGAGTATCATACCCCTAGACCACTGAGCCTTACAATTTATTCTTCAAATTTCATTACTTTTTTCTTTTCATTTATTCATCACGAATTTCATAATTTACTGACATAATTTCCCAATTTTTTTTCTTCAATTCCCTATTAATTTTCTTTGAATTTCTTTTTTCGTGATAAATGATCGAATTTTCATCAATTGATTTTCTAATCGTGAAAATCAACCTAATTTTCTCTTGTCAATATTAATGGAAAAACAAAATTCTTTTCTCTTTGAGACGGTTTTCAATTTTTGTTTAAAAGATTATCAACGATGCTGAGTGAATGATGAGAGAATTGTGTTTTGGAATTTTTCTTTTTATTTTTTTTTATTATATTGGTCGAGAATTTGAAACAATTCTAGAAATTCTACAAGTTATGAGAAGAAAAAATGTTATGAGAAATATAAATTTTCTAGTAAAAATAAAGGGCTCAGCCGGGATTTGAACCCGGGACCACTCGCACCCTAAGCGAGTATCATACCCCTAGACCACTGAGCCTTACAATTTATTCTTCAAATTTCATTACTTTTTTCTTTTCATTTATTCATCAATTTCATAATTTACTGACATAATTTCCCAATTTTTTTCTTCAATTCCCTATTAATTTTTTTGAATTTCTTTTTTCGTGATAAATGATCGAATTTTCATCAATTGATTTTCTAATCGTGAAAATCAACCTAATTTTCTCTTGTCAATATTAATGGAAAAACAAAATTCTTTTCTCTTTGAGACGGTTTTCAATTTTTGTTTAAAAGATTATCAACGATGCTGAGTGAATGATGAGAGAATTGTGTTTTGGAATTTTTTTTTTATTTTTTTTTATTATATTGGTCGAGAATTTGAAACAATTCTAGAAATTCTACAAGTTATGAAGAAAAAATGTTATGAGAAATATAAATTTTCTAGTAAAAAATAAAGGGCTCAGCCGGGATTTGAACCCGGGACCACTCGCACCCTAAGCGAGTATCATACCCCTAGACCACTGAGCCTTACAATTTATTCTTCAAATTTCATTACTTTTTTCTTTTCATTTATTCATCACGAATTTCATAATTTACTGACATAATTTCCCAATTTTTTTTCTTCAATTCCCTATTAATTTTCTTTGAATTTCTTTTTTCGTGATAAATGATCGAATTTTCATCAATTGATTTTCTAATCGTGAAAATCAACCTAATTTTCTCTTGTCAATATTAATGGAAAAACAAAATTCTTTTCTCTTTGAGACGGTTTTCAATTTTTGTTTAAAAGATTATCAACGATGCTGAGTGAATGATGAGAGAATTGTGTTTTGGAATTTTTCTTTTTATTTTTTTTTATTATATTGGTCGAGAATTTGAAACAATTCTAGAAATTCTACAAGTTATGAAGAAAAAATGTTATGAGAATATAAAATTTTCTAGTAAAAAATAAAGGGCTCAGCCGGGATTTGAACCCGGGACCACTCGCACCCTAAGCGAGTATCATACCCCTAGACCACTGAGCCTTACAATTTATTCTTCAAATTTCATTACTTTTTTCTTTTCATTTATTCATCACGAATTTCATAATTTACTGACATAATTTCCCAATTTTTTTTCTTCAATTCCCTATTAATTTTCTTTGAATTTCTTTTTTCGTGATAAATGATCGAATTTTCATCAATTGATTTTCTAATCGTGAAAATCAACCTAATTTTCTCTTGTCAATATTAATGGAAAAACAAAATTCTTTTCTCTTTGAGACGGTTTTCAATTTTGTTTAAAAGATTATCAACGATGCTGAGTGAATGATGAGAGAATTGTGTTTTGGAATTTTTCTTTTTATTTTTTTTTATTATATTGGTCGAGAATTTGAAACAATTCTAGAAATTCTACAAGTTATGAGAAGAAAAAATGTTATGAGAAATATAAATTTTCTAGTAAAAAATAAAGGGCTCAGCCGGGATTTGAACCCGGGACCACTCGCACCCTAAGCGAGTATCATACCCCTAGACCACTGAGCCTTACAATTTATTCTTCAAATTTCATTACTTTTTTCTTTTCATTTATTCATCACGAATTTCATAATTTACTGACATAATTTCCCAATTTTTTTTCTTCAATTCCCTATTAATTTTCTTTGAATTTCTTTTTTCGTGATAAATGATCGAATTTTCATCAATTGATTTTCTAATCGTGAAAATCAACCTAATTTTCTCTTGTCAATATTAATGGAAAAACAAAATTCTTTTCTCTTTGAGACGGTTTTCAATTTTTGTTTAAAAGATTATCAACGATGCTGAGTGAATGATGAGAGAATTGTGTTTTGGAATTTTTCTTTTTATTTTTTTTATTATATTGGTCGAGAATTTGAAACAATTCTAGAAATTCTACAAGTTATGAGAAGAAAAAATGTTATGAGAAATATAAATTTTCTAGTAAAAAATAAAGGGCTCAGCCGGGATTTGAACCCGGGACCACTCGCACCCTAAGCGAGTATCATACCCCTAGACCACTGAGCCTTACAATTTATTCTTCAAATTTCATTACTTTTTTCTTTTCATTTATTCATCACGAATTTCATAATTTACTGACATAATTTCCCAATTTTTTTTCTTCAATTCCCTATTAATTTTCTTTGAATTTCTTTTTTCGTGATAAATGATCGAATTTTCATCAATTGATTTTCTAATCGTGAAAATCAACCTAATTTTCTCTTGTCAATATTAATGGAAAAACAAAATTCTTTTCTCTTTGAGACGGTTTTCAATTTTTGTTTAAAAGATTATCAACGATGCTGAGTGAATGATGAGAGAATTGTGTTTTGGAATTTTCTTTTTATTTTTTTTTATTATATTGGTCGAGAATTTGAAACAATTCTAGAAATTCTACAAGTTATGAGAAGAAAAAATGTTATGAGAAATATAAATTTTCTAGTAAAAATAAAGGGCTCAGCCGGGATTTGAACCCGGGACCACTCGCACCCTAAGCGAGTATCATACCCCTAGACCACTGAGCCTTACAATTTATTCTTCAAATTTCATTACTTTTTTCTTTTCATTTATTCATCACGAATTTCATAATTTACTGACATAATTTCCCAATTTTTTTTCTTCAATTCCCTATTAATTTTCTTTGAATTTCTTTTTTCGTGATAAATGATCGAATTTTCATCAATTGATTTTCTAATCGTGAAAATCAACCTAATTTTCTCTTGTCAATATTAATGGAAAAACAAAATTCTTTTCTCTTTGAGACGGTTTTCAATTTTTGTTTAAAAGATTATCAACGATGCTGAGTGAATGATGAGAGAATTGTGTTTTGGAATTTTTCTTTTTATTTTTTTTTATTATATTGGTCGAGAATTTGAAACAATTCTAGAAATTCTACAAGTTATGAGAAGAAAAAATGTTATGAGAAATATAAATTTTCTAGTAAAAAATAAAGGGCTCAGCCGGGATTTGAACCCGGGACCACTCGCACCCTAAGCGAGTATCATACCCCTAGACCACTGAGCCTTACAATTTATTCTTCAAATTTCATTACTTTTTTCTTTTCATTTATTCATCACGAATTTCATAATTTACTGACATAATTTCCCAATTTTTTTCTTCAATTCCCTATTAATTTTCTTTGAATTTCTTTTTTCGTGATAAATGATCGAATTTTCATCAATTGATTTTCTAATCGTGAAAATCAACCTAATTTTCTCTTGTCAATATTAATGGAAAAACAAAATTCTTTTCTCTTTGAGACGGTTTTCAATTTTTGTTTAAAAGATTATCAACGATGCTGAGTGAATGATGAGAGAATTGTGTTTTGGAATTTTTCTTTTTATTTTTTTTTATTATATTGGTCGAGAATTTGAAACAATTCTAGAAATTCTACAAGTTATGAGAAGAAAAAATGTTATGAGAAATATAAATTTTCTAGTAAAAAATAAAGGGCTCAGCCGGGATTTGAACCCGGGACCACTCGCACCCTAAGCGAGTATCATACCCCTAGACCACTGAGCCTTACAATTTATTCTTCAAATTTCATTACTTTTTTCTTTTCATTTATTCATCACGAATTTCATAATTTACTGACATAATTTCCCAATTTTTTTTCTTCAATTCCCTATTAATTTTCTTTGAATTTCTTTTTTCGTGATAAATGATCGAATTTTCATCAATTGATTTTCTAATCGTGAAAATCAACCTAATTTTCTCTTGTCAATATTAATGGAAAAACAAAATTCTTTTCTCTTTGAGACGGTTTTCAATTTTTGTTTAAAAGATTATCAACGATGCTGAGTGAATGATGAGAGAATTGTGTTTTGGAATTTTTTTTTTTATTTTTTTTATTATATTGGTCGAGAATTTGAAACAATTCTAGAAATTCTACAAGTTATGAGAAGAAAAATGTTATGAGAAATATAAATTTTCTAGTAAAAAATAAAGGGCTCAGCCGGGATTTGAACCCGGGACCACTCGCACCCTAAGCGAGTATCATACCCCTAGACCACTGAGCCTTACAATTTATTCTTCAAATTTCATTACTTTTTTCTTTTCATTTATTCATCACGAATTTCATAATTTACTGACATAATTTCCCAATTTTTTTTCTTCAATTCCCTATTAATTTTCTTTGAATTTCTTTTTTCGTGATAAATGATCGAATTTTCATCAATTGATTTTCTAATCGTGAAAATCAACCTAATTTTCTCTTGTCAATATTAATGGAAAACAAAATTCTTTTCTCTTTGAGACGGTTTTCAATTTTTGTTTAAAAGATTATCAACGATGCTGAGTGAATGATGAGAGAATTGTGTTTTGGAATTTTTCTTTTATTTTTTTTTTATTATATTGGTCGAGAATTTGAAACAATTCTAGAAATTCTACAAGTTATGAGAAGAAAAAATGTTATGAGAAATATAAATTTTCTAGTAAAAAATAAAGGGCTCAGCCGGGATTTGAACCCGGGACCACTCGCACCCTAAGCGAGTATCATACCCTAGACCACTGAGCCTTACAATTTATTCTTCAAATTTCATTACTTTTTTCTTTTCATTTATTCATCACGAATTTCATAATTTACTGACATAATTTCCCAATTTTTTTCTTCAATTCCCTATTAATTTTCTTTGAATTTCTTTTTTCGTGATAAATGATCGAATTTTCATCAATTGATTTTCTAATCGTGAAAATCAACCTAATTTTCTCTTGTCAATATTAATGGAAAAACAAAATTCTTTTCTCTTTGAGACGGTTTTTCAATTTTTGTTTAAAAGATTTAACGATGCTGAGTGAATGATGAGAGAATTGTGTTTTGGAATTTTTCTTTTATTTTTTTTTATTATATTGGTCGAGAATTTGAAACAATTCTAGAAATTCTACAAGTTATGAGAAGAAAAAATGTTATGAGAAATATAAATTTCTAAAAAAATAAAGGGCTCAGCCGGGATTTGAACCCGGGACCACTCGCACCCTAAGCGAGTATCATACCCTAGACCACTGAGCCTTACAATTTATTCTTCAAATTTCATTACTTTTTCTTTTCATTTATTCATCACGAATTTCATAATTTACTGACATATTTCCCAATTTTTTTCTTCAATTCCCTATTATTTTCTTTGAATTTCTTTTTTCGTGATAAATGATCGAATTTTCATCAATTGATTTTCTAATCGTGAAAATCAACCTAATTTCTCTTGTCAATATTAATGGAAAAACAAAATTCTTTTCTCTTTGAGACGGTTTTCAATTTTTGTTTAAAAGATTATCAACGATGCTGAGTGAATGATGAGAGAATTGTGTTTTGGAATTTTTTTTTATTTTTTTTTATTATATTGGTCGAGAATTTGAAACATTCTAGAAATTCTACAAGTTATGAGAAGAAAAAATGTTATGAGAAATATAATTTTCTAGTAAAAATAAAGGGCTCAGCCGGGATTTGAACCCGGGACCACTCGCACCCTAAGCGAGTATCATACCCCTAGACCACTGAGCCTTACAATTTTATTCTTCAAATTTCATTACTTTTTTTTTTTCATTTATTCATCACGAATTTCATAATTTACTGACATAATTTTCCCAATTTTTTTTCTTCAATTCCCTATTAATTTCTTTGAATTTCTTTTTTTCGTGATAAATGATCGATTTTCATCAATTGATTTTCTAATCGTGAAAATCAACCTAATTTCTCTGTCAATATTAATGGAAAAACAAAATTCTTTCTCTTTGAGACGGTTTTCAATTTTTGTTTAAAGATTATCAACGATGCTGAGTGATGATGAGAGAATTGTGTTTTGGAATTTTTTTTTTATTTTTTTTATTATATTGGTCGAGAATTTGAAACAATTCTAGAAATTCTACAAGTTATGAGAAGAAAAATGTTATGAGAAATAAAATTTTCTAGTAAAAAATATAAGGGCTCAGCCGGGATTTGAACCCGGACCACTCGCACCCTAAGCGAGTATCATACCCCTAGACCACTGAGCCTTACAATTTATTCTTCAAATTTCATTACTTTTTTTTTTCATTTATTCATCACGAATTTCATAATTTACTGACATAATTTCCAATTTTTTTTCTTCAATTCCCTATTTAATTTTCTTTGAATTTCTTTTTCGTGATAAATGATCGAATTTTCATCAATTGATTTTCTAATCGTGAAAATCAACCTAATTTTCTCTTGTCAATATTAATGGAAAAACAAAATTCTTTTCTCTTTGAGACGGTTTTCAATTTTTGTTTAAAAGATTATCAACGATGCTGAGTGAATATGAGAGAATTGTTTTGGAATTTTTCTTTTTTTTTTTATTATATTGGTCGAGAATTTGAAACAATTCTAGAATTCTACAAGTATGAGAGAAAAAATGTTATGAGAAATATAAAATTTTCTAGTAAAAATAAAGGTCAGCCGGGATTTGAAACCGGGACCACTCGCACCCTAAGCGAGTATCATACCCCTAGACACTGAGCCTTACAATTTATTCTTCAAATTCATTACTTTTTTCTTTTCATTTATTCATCACGAATTTCATAATTTACTGACATAATTTCCCAATTTTTTTTTCAATTCCCTATTATTTTTCTTTGAATTTCTTTTTTCGTGATAATGATCGAATTTTCATCAATGATTTCTAATCGTGAAAATCAACCTAATTTTTTCTTGTCAATATTAATGGAAAAAACAAATTCTTTTCTCTTTGAGACGGTTTTCAAATTTTTGTTTAAAAGATTATCAACGATGCTGAGTGAATGATGAGAGAATTGTGTTTTGGAATTTTTCTTTTTATTTTTTTATTATATTGTCGAGGAATTTGAAAACAATTCTAGAAATTCTACAAGTTATGAGAAGAAAAATGTTATGAGAAATATAAAATTTTCTAGTAAAAAATAAAGGGCTCAGCCGGATTGAACCCGGACCACTCGCACCTAAGCGAGTAATCATACCCTAACCACTGAGCCTTACAATTTATTCTTCAAATTTCATTACTTTTTCTTTTCATATTCATCACGAATTTCATAATTTACTGACATAATTTCCCAATTTTTTTTCTTCAATTCCCTATTAATTTTCTTTGAATTTCTTTTTTCGTGATAAATGATCGAATTTTCATCAATTGATTTTCTAATCGTGAAAATCAACCTAATTTTCTCTTGTCAATATTAATGGAAAAACAAATTCTTTTCTCTTTGAGACGGTTTTTCAATTTTTGTTTAAAAGATTATCAACGATGCTGAGTGAATGATGAGAGAATTGTGTTTTGGAATTTTTCTTTTTATTTTTTTTATATATTGGTCGAGAATTTGAAACAATTCTAGAAATTCTACAAGTTATGAGAAGAAAAAATGTTATGAGAAATATAAATTTTCTAGTAAAAAATAAAGGGCTCAGCCGGGATTTGAACCGGGACCACTCGCACCCTAAGCGAGTATCATACCCCTAGACCACTGAGCCTTACAATTTATTCTTCAAATTTCATTACTTTTTTTTTTCATTTATTCATCACGAATTTCATAATTTACTGACATAATTTCCCAATTTTTTTCTTCAATTCCCTATTAATTTTCTTTGAATTTCTTTTTTCGTGATAAATGATCGAATTTTCATCAATTGATTTTCTAATCGTAAAATCAACCTAATTTTCTCTGTCAATATTAATGGAAAAAAAAATTCTTTTCTCTTTGAGACGGTTTTCAATTTTTGTTTAAAAGATTATCAACGATGCTGAGTGAATGATGAGAGAATTGTGTTTTGGAATTTTCTTTTTTTTTTTTTTATTATATTGGTCGAGAATTTGAAACAATTCTAGAAATTCTACAAGTTATGAGAAGAAAAAATGTTATGAGAAATATAAATTTTCTAGTAAAAATAAAGGGCTCAGCCGGATTTGAACCCGGGACACTCGCACCCTAGCGAGTATCATACCCTAGACCACTGAGCCTTACAATTTATTCTTCAAATTCATTACTTTTTTTTTTTCATTTATTCATCACGAATTTCATAATTTACTGACATAATTCCCAATTTTTTTTCTTCAATTCCCTATTAATTTTCTTTGAATTTCTTTTTTCGTGATAAATGATCGAATTTTCATCAATTGATTTTCTAATCGTGAAAATCAACCTAATTTTTCTTGTCAATATTAATGGAAAAACAAAATTCTTTTTCTCTTTGAGACGGTTTTCAATTTTTGTTTAAAAGATTATCAACGATGCTGAGTGAATGATGAGAGAATTGTGTTTTGGAATTTTTCTTTTTATTTTTTTTTTATTATATTGGTCGAGAATTTGAAACAATTCTAGAAATTCTACAAGTTATGAGAAGAAAAAATGTTATGAGAAATATAAATTTTCTAGTAAAAAATAAAGGGCTCAGCCGGGATTTGAACCCGGGACCACTCGCACCCTAAGCGAGTATCATACCCCTAGACCACTGAGCCTTACAAATTTATTCTTCAAATTTCATTACTTTTTCTTTTCATTTATTCATCACGAATTTCATAATTTACTGACATAATTTCCAATTTTTTTTCTTCAATTCCCTATTAAATTTTCTTTGAATTTTCTTTTTCGTGAATAAATGATCGAATTTTCATCAATTGATTTTCTAATCGTGAAAATCAACCTAATTTTCTCTGTCAATATTAATGGAAAACAAAAATTCTTTTCTCTTTGAGACGGTTTTCAATTTTTGTTAAAAGTTATCAACGATGCTGAGTGAATGATGAGAGAATTGTTTTTGGAATTTTTCTTTTTATTTTTTTATTATATTGGTCGAGAATTTGAAACAATTCTAGAAATTCTACAAGTTATGAGAAGAAAAATGTTATGAGAAATATAAATTTTCTAATAAAAAATAAAGGGCTCAGCCGGGATTTGAACCGGGACCACTCGGAACCACACGTATATACGCCGCGAAAAACAAAGCCATCTTTCAGGCTGGAAAATCCCCCAGCGTAAACATGTCCTGGTTCGGCAGCTATAAGCTGTATGAAAAGAAACAAAAAAGAAGAATAAGAAGATTGCGCAAGGAGATGTCGGAAAATTTGGAAACCCTAAGTTCTTCATCGGACAGGCACGCTCTGGATTCATGAGATTTCATCGATCTCCAAATTTCCTGCCTGACCGTTGTGGAAACGCCAATGCTTGCTCGACCAGGCTATGCATTTTCTGATCGAGACAAGAGCAAATTTGCGATCGCATTAGCCGCGGAG
>JACMZG010000320.1:31480-36480 GCA_018340805.1 Microvelia longipes | reverse complement strand
TCGGAGGGAACCAGCTACTAGATGGTTCGATTAGTCTTTCGCCCCTATACTCATGTCCGACGATCGATTTGCACGTCAGAACCGCGGCGGTCTCCACCAGAGTTTCCTCTGGCTTCAACCTGCACAAGCATAGTTCACCATCTTCGGGTCTCTACATGATCGCTCAAACTCCGCCCAGATGCGAACATCTTTAGACGGGTCGATGTTGCACTCAGTGTTGCCACGAGGTCACATCACAGTTTACCGAGGTAAACCTTTACATTAATTACGCCGTGGGGTTTCGTAAGGCCCTTTGACTCGCGATCATATAAAACTCCTTGGTCCGTGTTTCAAGACGGGACGAGTAAGTAACCTACATACACTGCAGACTTTAGATCAACACATCGATCATGAAAAACATCAACAATTCACAAATAGCCTATATTAGTCTATTAAAGAATCATCAACATTAAACCAATCAATTTCTGTCAATCGCAATCACCAATAAATCATTTAACCGTGTAACCAGCTATAAAACCATTCCCGAAGGAATGATCACCTTCAAAATTACGACAGAAAAAAGACGCTATCGGTCGCAGTACTGTTATACAGAAAGTGCATCAACCGCATATTAAGATCTCGATAAAAGCGATTCCTAGTGGGATTTCGCAAAAATCAAGAAAACACGCAGTTAACTGAATCCCATACAACATCTTCGGCTTCACTCGTTTACCTCTAAGCGATTTCACGTACTATTTAACTCTCTCTTCAAAGTTCTTTTCAACTTTCCCTCACGGTACTTGTTTGCTATCGGACTCACACAAGTATTTAGCCTTAGATGGAGTTTACCACCCAATTTGGACTGCATTCTCAAACAATCCGACTCATAGGAAGCATCAATAATAGTTTCAAACACTCCAACGGGCCTAACACCCTCTATGGACAACATCACAATCAAGTGAATTTGGAGTATCATCTTCAATTAAAAACGCAACCTTTACACCACAATTCCCAATATCAAAGATACAGGATTCGGTGCTGGGCTAATTCCCGGTCGTTCGCCACTACTGGGGAAATCCTTGTTAGTTTCTTTTCCTCCGCTTAATGATATGCTTAAGTTCAGCGGGTAATCTCGTCTGATCTGAGGTCGGGTAATAAATCAAATATGCATAATGAATGTTCCTTAAAATAAATTGATTATTTACTCTTACTAACGTATCACTAGAGCACAACTCATAAAGCCGTGGCTCCAGCTAATTAAAACCGAAAGTAATTTTAATAATCCAGAACATTCCACATACTCGATTTGTTAAAAACGCAATAAATTACGAATTCAACATAAACTCTATGTTTCCATAGAGGTGTACCGAAATACACTATCACCTTAAAGAGGCACTTTCGACAAAATAAACGCCAAAAGTGAACCCCTCAAAACATTACTATTGAACGTAATGATAAATACAATGCCGACCCTCAGACAGCCGTGGCTAAAGGTTTACCAATAGCCGCCATTTGCGTTCAAATTGTCAATGATCAGAGCGTTGTGCATTTTACATTAATTCACGTATTTTGCTACGTTCTTCATCGACGTGTGAGCCGAGTGATCCATCGCTTAAAGTGGTTATTAATACAGATGCTATTAGGCGATCCATACTCTATTTTGATCAACTCAATAATGAAATCGAGGACCCGTATTGCTTTTGCAATACTATTATAAAATTAAATTATAGACGTTCTCAGGGCTCTCTTTCAATTTTGTAAACATATTTATAGCCAATCCAAGATTTATCGCAACAATTTCGGTATTAACCTACAAAGCATCAGGTAGTCGCGACTCGGACAAATACGTAAACAATCTTTACTGAAATATTTAAGCCTTGCACAATATCTTGATCACGCTTTGATATTGTTTAGATCAGTGCCAGATAATGAATAAATTCAAAATCCGTATTGCATACGCCAATTTAAAGTATGCACTGTACTTGCCACGCAAATATTTCTATTCACACGACATAGGCACCCTGAGAAAGAGTTTAATGCTAAGCCAAGTTGTATCCTGAACCTATTGCAAAATAGAATTGACCCGAAAAATCAATTCACATTTGCTTACAACTCAAAATAGCATTGATGCATCAGTATCATGATACACTAATTTTAGTTACGAGTTAAACTGTTATGAACTAATAATGATCCTTCCGCAGGTTCACCTACGGAAACCTTGTTACGACTTTTACTTCCTCTAAATGATCAAGTTTGAGTGTCTTTTCCCATTCATAGAAATGTTGCCATTTCTTAGACCAGAATCCAACAATCTCACTAAACCATTCAATCGGTAGTAGCGACGGGCGGTGTGTACAAAGGGCAGGGACGTAATCAGCGCAAGCTAGTGACTTGCGCTTACTAGGAATTCCTCGTTCATGCGAAATAATTACAATTCGCAATCCCTGATACGACAGTGTTTCACAAGATTGCCCAACTATTTCTAGTAAGGGATACTTGTTGGAACTGCCATTGTAGCGCGCGTGCGGCCCCGGACATCTAAGGGCATCACAGACCTGTTATTGCTCTTTTTCATTTAGCTAGACGCTATTTATTCTTCTAAGAAGTGATCATTTACGAGTTAAAATAAATACACTATTTAGCAAGTTAGTCTCGTTCGTTATCGGAATTAACCTGACAAATCGCTCCACCAACTAAGAACGGCCATGCACCACCACCCACCGAATCAAGAAAGAGCTATCAATCTGTCAATCCTCACAGTGTCCGGACCGGGTGAGATTTCCCGTGTTGAGTCAAATTAAGCCGCAGGCTCCACTCCTGGTGGTGCCCTTCCGTCAATTCCTTTAAGTTTCAGCTTTGCAACCATACTTCCCCCGGAACCCAAAGACTTTGGTTTCCCGGTGACTTCTAGCAAGATGATAAATTATCATCGCTAACTGTCAGTTGGCATAGTTTATGGTCAGAACTAGGACGGTATCTGATCGTCTTCGATCCTCTGACTTTCGTTCTTGATTAATGAAAACATTCTTGGCAAATGCTTTCGCAGTAGATTGTCTGCTGATGGTCTCAGAATTTCACCTCTAGCACCAGCATACATATGCCCCCGGCAGTCTCTTTTAATCATTACTTCAGTTTCGAAAACCAACAAAATAAAACCGAAGTCTTATTTCATTATTCCATGCAACAATATGCAGGCATAAGCCTGCTTTAAGCACTCTAATTTTTTCAAAGTAAACTTGTCGGTTATTGAAAAATCCCAATAAAGTGACTTAACAATATACACGACGGTGAAGGAAGATTCAACACTCGGTCATAGACCTCATAAAGAATCATTTCCTCAATTTCAACTACGAGCTTTTTAACTGCAACAACTTTAATATACGCTTTTGGAGCTGGAATTACCGCGGCTGCTGGCACCAGACTTGCCCTCCAATTGATACTTGATAAAGTATTTAAAATATTCTCATTGCAATTATGAAACCACTAGGGCCCATATTGTTATTTATTGTCACTACCTCACCGAACCGGTATTGGGTAATTTTCGCGCCTGCTGCCTTCCGTGGATGTGGTAGCCGTTTCTCAGGCTCCCTCTCCGGAATCGAACACTGATTCCCCGTTACCCGTTACAACCATGGTAAGCTTTGATCTTACCATCGAAAGTTGATAGGTCAGCCATTTCAAGAGATTCGTCGTCAACACTAAGGTTGTACGATCAGTGAAGTTATCCAGAGTCATCAAAATTCTGCCTTGCGACAGGTTAGTTTTGATCTAATAAATCCGCCGCTTCGTGAGTCACGGCATTCTTTAAAATATTAGCTCTAGAATTACCACAGTTATCTTGTGGCAAATAGATTATATCTCTTAAATAATAGCTGTTATAATGAGCCATCCGCGGTTTCAGTTTATAAAACTGTACTTAGACATGCATGGCTTAATCTTTGAGATAAGCATATGACTACTGGCAGGATCAACCAGATATTTATATATATACGACCGCCTAAGCGAGTCATTTCGTTAATATTCAATCGCATAACTGCATATTTAAACACAGCTACATTAGGTCATTCGTTATAATTGCAAAGCAACTATTTCTTTATTCGTTAAACCCTCATAAATGATAGGTAATTAATTGAATTATCAATTAAATCTGACAAGATACAGGCCTGGACAGAGAAAATGAAATTGCAACTGCTACAATGCTGCTGCTATATTCACCCGGACGAATATGTATAAACGTAAACAATCATAAAGATTATTTAAGGATTATCGCTGCGTTGGCTGTAGGGCTACTAACAAAATATTCTGTACTGATCCACAATTGTATTAACAATTGATAGATTTTATATGAGCCAACAAATAATCAATCAGTATATTTCAACTAATCAACTATAATTAAATAGTCAGCTCACATATATACTGTGGATATATACCTTGGGTAGCATTCCTGAAACCGGCGACTTTAGTATTAATTTATTGTTTCCAAAATATATTTATTTAGATGTAAAACTGTTTTCTTAATATGGTTAGCGAAAAAATTTATCAAAAACGGTTAAAAATAAGAATTTAGGGCATTTCTCTTTGAAAATTTGTGTAAAAATTTTAAAATTTTTTTATCTTTTTGTTTGTATTTATTATGTTTATTAAGCTCAAATTGCTTTTTCTAGTATAATTTTTAATTCTCTGTTAATGTACTAATTTTTATTTCAAATTAAAATTTTTTAGCAATAGTTTAGACATTTATGTGGTTCATTAAAAATACACGTGATTAAACATAATTATCACTTTTTGCTGATATTATTAAATGTTTATATAATTATCAGTTAGAGAAAAAAATTCTACATCGAATCATACTAAAATCTCTTATATATCTCAATTTTTACTAAAGTTATGACTAAATTTAAGTTTATGAGAGGTTTCCTTAATTTTTGGATTTGGCCGCTGGGAGTTTGAAGAAATACACATTGTACTGAATTGAATTATATATCTAATGAAAGAGCGTAAAAAGTTGAGTAGGAATCAGT
>JACMZG010000320.1:21480-26480 GCA_018340805.1 Microvelia longipes | reverse complement strand
CACAATCAAGTGAATTTGGAGTATCATCTTCAATTAAAAACGCAACCTTTACACCACAATTCCCAATATCAAAGATACAGGATTCGGTGCTGGGCTAATTCCCGGTCGTTCGCCACTACTGGGGAAATCCTTGTTAGTTTCTTTTCCTCCGCTTAATGATATGCTTAAGTTCAGCGGGTAATCTCGTCTGATCTGAGGTCGGGTAATAAATCAAATATGCATAATGAATGTTCCTTAAAATAAATTGATTATTTACTCTTACTAACGTATCACTAGAGCACAACTCATAAAGCCGTGGCTCCAGCTAATTAAAACCGAAAGTAATTTTAATAATCCAGAACATTCCACATACTCGATTTGTTAAAAACGCAATAAATTACGAATTCAACATAAACTCTATGTTTCCATAGAGGTGTACCGAAATACACTATCACCTTAAAGAGGCACTTTCGACAAAATAAACGCCAAAAGTGAACCCCTCAAAACATTACTATTGAACGTAATGATAAATACAATGCCGACCCTCAGACAGCCGTGGCTAAAGGTTTACCAATAGCCGCCATTTGCGTTCAAATTGTCAATGATCAGAGCGTTGTGCATTTTACATTAATTCACGTATTTTGCTACGTTCTTCATCGACGTGTGAGCCGAGTGATCCATCGCTTAAAGTGGTTATTAATACAGATGCTATTAGGCGATCCATACTCTATTTTGATCAACTCAATAATGAAATCGAGGACCCGTATTGCTTTTGCAATACTATTATAAAATTAAATTATAGACGTTCTCAGGGCTCTCTTTCAATTTTGTAAACATATTTATAGCCAATCCAAGATTTATCGCAACAATTTCGGTATTAACCTACAAAGCATCAGGTAGTCGCGACTCGGACAAATACGTAAACAATCTTTACTGAAATATTTAAGCCTTGCACAATATCTTGATCACGCTTTGATATTGTTTAGATCAGTGCCAGATAATGAATAAATTCAAAATCCGTATTGCATACGCCAATTTAAAGTATGCACTGTACTTGCCACGCAAATATTTCTATTCACACGACATAGGCACCCTGAGAAAGAGTTTAATGCTAAGCCAAGTTGTATCCTGAACCTATTGCAAAATAGAATTGACCCGAAAATCAATTCACATTTGCTTACAACTCAAAATAGCATTGATGCATCAGTATCATGATACACTAATTTTAGTTACGAGTTAAACTGTTATGAACTAATAATGATCCTTCCGCAGGTTCACCTACGGAAACCTTGTTACGACTTTTACTTCCTCTAAATGATCAAGTTTGAGTGTCTTTTCCCATTCATAGAAATGTTGCCATTTCTTAGACCAGAATCCAACAATCTCACTAAACCATTCAATCGGTAGTAGCGACGGGCGGTGTGTACAAAGGGCAGGGACGTAATCAGCGCAAGCTAGTGACTTGCGCTTACTAGGAATTCCTCGTTCATGCGAAATAATTACAATTCGCAATCCCTGATACGACAGTGTTTCACAAGATTGCCCAACTATTTCTAGTAAGGGATACTCGTTGGAACTGCCATTGTAGCGCGCGTGCGGCCCCGGACATCTAAGGGCATCACAGACCTGTTATTGCTCTTTTCATTTAGCTAGAACGCTATTTATTCTTCGAAGAAGTGACATTTCTAATAACTTAGCTAATTTTAAAAATTTCAAAGAATTTAACTGTAAACTAAATTCTCTCAAAAGTTTCCCCAATGAAAAATTCAAGACAATTTAAAGATAATTCGGCCATATCGTAAAAGTGTTTTCCCCTTAATCTAAAAATACCGATACTGAAATACTTATCAAATGCATCTTATTAAAAATTCAATAACTGAAACTTTGAATAAATTGAATATTGAAAGCAACTTTAAAAAAAATTCCATTAATTGAAAATTTGAATTATAAACGAAAATAAATGAAAATAATGAAAATTCAGTAAAATGAAAAATTTAGAAATATTAAATATTGTATGCAGCTTATAGAAAACTCCATTGATGAAAATTTGAATATTCATAATAAAATGAAAATTTAATGAAACTCAATAATTGAAAAATTTGAATATTCTAAATACTGAAGTGCAGCTAAAGAAAAATTCCCATTAAATGAAAATTTGAATACTTCGGAAATAATAAAATGAAAAATTAATGAAAATTTCAATTAAAATGAAAATTATTAATATTGGACATAATAAATGGCAACATCAGGAAACCTTTCAATCAAATGAAGAATTTTAATAAATTGAATAATAATATTGTTTATATAATACTATTATAAACAGTTTTTAAAAAAATCATGAAAAAACAATTTTTCGCACAACCGCAGTTGGCGAAAAAATTCTCCTTGCCGGTTCCACTACTAAACACTGAATTAGGCCAATCTAATTTTTTCCTAACGGAGAACTAAAGCCTTGCTATAAAGCGAATAAAGAATGAAATTTTTGAAAAAGCAGGACATCGATCAATGACCATTTCTGCTTATCTGAGCTTATCTCTAAGAATTAATTAATGATTCCCATGAATTGACGAGCTCTAGAAAACTTAAAAATCTAAAATGATTAACTCTGATAATGGAGAAATATGCATTGCAAATATCTAACCGTTTCAAAAGCTATAATAAAGGAAAAGTCTTTCCAAAAAAACTATCTGCTCTTTAAAAGCTAATCAATTCAAAACTGAACTATGAAAAAATTAAAATCACCAGTTGCAACTGCCGAAAAACAGTGCTTCTTAAATAATATTGGTTAATAATTTGTCTTAATAATAAAAATCTGTTAAAATAACCACTGATCTTTCTAAAGAAAAACTTACTGTCCCAGCTTCTCAACCTTTTTCGAATGTGAAAATAATATTTATACTACCTTCGCCTAGTGAAAAATCTTCTCATGCGATCATCAAGCCCAAACTTGAGCTTGAAAAAAACACTCAAAACCTCATGATCACCTTTGCTTCCTCTAACAAAAGTAATCCTGTTAATGAAAATATCTTTAAAATTGCAAGGATAATTAAAGAGGATCCAATGTTTTCAACAGACCTGGCTACTATGCTTCTCTTGAGAAAGATAAAGCATTCTTAAATTTTTAAGAAATCATACAAAGGACAGCACCGTAAATCTATTGCTGCTAGAGACTTTTTTCACCACCTTAACGGTCTGAAATTTCATTCCCTCAAAAGAACTTCCTCAGGAAGACATCAATTATATTAAAAATCAATGACTCTTTTCACATTTACATTAAGAAAAGGCCATAGAGACTTTATCTATGGTCCGTCATTCAAACTGCTACTCAGTCTTCTCCTACAGTTGCTAAGTTAACTAAGCATTTCTCTAATAACAATGATTTGAGTAATTGTAGCGATAACGATGTGGATATTGAGCTGTTCTGCTATCCTCCGATGAAGATGTCTATCGACGTCCCCTCTATCAATAATTTCTAATCCTGCTCTTTAGACAATGTACTAGCTCCCTCTCTGCTCTTATGACCATTGATGCAGTCCGTCTCTCACGTCACAAACAACTCACAAATCTCCATCGATTAAGTCTGGTCTCAATCATCTGATAAACATTCCATATCATCTCGGCAAATCTTAGATGAATGTCTTCTATCTGCCAATGAAAACACGACATAGATGATATCCAAATATCATCTTCTAAAGACATCGAATCTACCTCTGACATTAGAATGCTCAAAGTAAAAAATTGGACTCTTCCTATAATTATCAAACTCCAAAAATTCACTCAAAGATCACGGTCTTCAGATCTACCATAAATCAGTTGACCTTGATGAATACCTCCTATCTGCTGACCTCTTCACAAGCCAAACCAATGAATTAAACCACATAGCTCCACTCGCTCAAGGAGAATCACAATTTTTTCTTCTGACTCAGATGACCTGATGTTTTGATCAAAATTCCTCCTCAATTCTTCAGACGAATCAAAACAAACCAAACTCCTCGGGGTTCTTAACAATAAAATTATGGCTAATGTTGAAAAAATAGCAGATCATCCTGACCCTCGGGAAAATCAGTAGACAATCACCCTCTGATGAAAACACTAAAGAAAATGTTAATTATTATCTAATGTTCTTCAAAATGTATGTTTACCGATGAAGTGCAAAACTCGATTCCGGAAAAACTCACTCCTAAAGAGCAATCAAACCTACTTCCAAAAATGAAAGAACCTTGGCAATATCTATCCAAACAAATACATTGCATACCGTCTCAACTCTGAAAAACAACTCAAATGTATCATCCGGCTCAATGTGGAGGCGGGAAAAGGATCTTTTTGTCATGGACAGCAAAACATTATTTATCACTACTCTATGGTCCACAAAATCAAATTGAATGAAGACTTTATTGTTCAAGGTGATATTTGCCCTACCACTCTGGGCACCAAAAGAAATTTTTACTTTCTGATCTCAAGAAACACGATGAGAATTTACAACAGCTCTATCCCTTCTAACTTTCAACTTAGAAATGAAGAAAGGAAATTCTCCTCGGTTCTGGTAAAAATGATCCGCACCTTCTCGATTTTGATTGCACCACATCGCACTGCTCAATGTAAATATTCCGCCAAGAATGGAAAACTTGTGGAACTAACTTGACAAGACTCATAACTTTTCTAAAATTATCGAACATCTCAACATTCATTTAAAGATAATCTTGATGAATCGACAATATTATTTCTCTAAATGTGGCATCAGTACCAATTTCGAGAATATTTACACAACACTGCAGCTCCTGCTCTACTGCTAGGAATCCCTCTGTGTCAAATAATGATATTCAACTTGTTGAATCCCGATGCTAATGATCTATGACTAAGCAACCTTGTCATTGAGGCTTATTAAGGAAAATTTGGTTCTTGAACGAATAATACTCTTCATCAATCCTCATGTCGGGAAAATGCCTCATGCATAATAATTGGAATGAATTCTATAGTCTTTTCCCTCTTACCCAGCTCAACAACTTCCTCTACAATTGGAA
>JACMZG010000320.1:15000-20522 GCA_018340805.1 Microvelia longipes | reverse complement strand
ACTGCAAAGAATGATGTACAGTGTGTGTCATCTGGAGACATTGCGTATTTAGATACTCCTTATAGAATTTCGTTCCTATTTCAATTATCGTCTCTCCAATGGTCCTGATGTAACTTGCTCTCGCCTACTCAAAATGCTGTCAATACTCGAGGCGTTGCTCTCAACACAATGCTACGATTCAAATGATCATGCAAATCGCGGAAAACTAACTAACCTTAATCTGGCTGACCGCTGATTGCCTTTGGAGTGTACCTCACGAGATTTACTCTGGCATAACTTCATAGGATGGGCCTTCACTCAGATAATCAATGCTCAAAAGACCTTATACCGGGGATATTCTACCGTTGACAGTTGTCTGTATTAACTGGGATATTGCTATATATCAAGGTGAACAAGGTGCCCTATGTCAATGACTCTCTTCGTCTTGCATCGACTTTATGATTAGGGCATATGCACACAACTTCCCTTTTGATGAACTTCTGGCTTCAAATACTGCAATCTGCTTACGCAATGACCTTGTTCTAATGTCAAGAGCCAAATAAGAGTGCCGATTGCTTAATCTGATTGTCAACTTCGGAAAATCTCCATCTGAAAATTCCGACCAACATGTGGTTCTTTACTAACAAACAATTAGTTGTTTCTATAATATTCAAATGCATGGTGAAAGCGCATCTTAATGATGAAAATCTTATACACTTCTTGGTGTTCCATTCGGTTGTGAAAGAAAAAATGCATCTAGAGAAATTATTGCGAATGCATTTTCTTGATTTTGCTAGATGCTGATTTCTAACTCATCCGGCAGAAATCCAGGGAATAATATGTTCATTCACTCTCGTTTTATCTACTCTATGCGGAACAGATTTCTCCATATGAGTACCAATCCTCACCTGAACCGGATGTTCTCTAACCAACCAGGTTTCGATCAATCATCAAGAAGCGATTAAGGAAGATTATTGAAGCTCCGTAACTCAGTCACAACAATGCTTCTGTACACTCATCAATCTTGGTAGGTTGGGGTCTCATACCTTCTATGATGAGTATTATCAAAATTATTGTTCATGCGTTAGACGGCTCAATCTGATACTGATCTTTCAGAAGTTTGCTATATGACTGTTATCACTGGAAAACATCGGTTGTCCCAAGACTCCAACTTCACTTAGAAAATGTTGGATGGGCATGGTACTATTCCTCCTCAAATAAAGCGATGTTATTGGATCCTGGTGACGGAGTTAGAACGGCCATACAAGATTAGTGAAGCTCACAAATGGAAATCCCATTTACAGAGATAAGATCTATTCTCCTTACGGATATCATGGTCGGCTTGATTCAATCAACAACTCAACATTATTTTCAACCAATGAACAAAATCCAAATATGGTAAACTTTTCAGAGAAATCGGCTTTAATATTTTCAATCATGGTGCACCTTCTATCAGCCTCATGCCAAGGTTACTGCTGCGTTGACTTTAGAACAAATCTGAAATTCAAGTTCAGGAATGTTCCCCTTCATAGTCAGAGTAAATAGCTTCTGGAAACTACATCCATAAGATTAAGATGCAACTGCCTACACTGAGACAGATGTGGAGTCATGCAGAAGATCAGACTACAGTAATTCAATCACTGTCCGGCTATGAAAATCAGAATATAATAACAAAACAGAATCTTGGAAACAGCCTCGACGTTACGTAAATGGTTTTTGATGTCAATATGACTGCTCTCCTTCAGTATCGGGGACCAAACTCAGACTGATCTAGTATTACTAGTAAGGTAACAAATTCACAGTCTAAGAGACAAGTCCATAGATCTCTTAGAGGGTTTAAGAAAGTTAAGATCAGAACACAGATCCAAATATGAACGACAGGCAGAAGACCTATGCTACTACCATCATAAAGATGTGACTTTAGATGGCAATATGTGCTGTGGTACCCTTGTTCTGGATCCAGCTTCAGATTGCTCTTAAAGAATTGGTCTTTAATATAAGGGAAAGTAAACGTTCTCCAGCTTCTCATGCGAAAGGGTATATCAAACCACCATCGGATTTCTTAGATCATGATTTATGAGGCCAGAGTCAATTCATTAATGATTCTCTCCACTTAACTTTTGAGTCAAGGTTCACTTTTGAACTGGCTAAATTGATGTTTTTGCATCTATTTTCTTACAGAAATTGAGGTTCAGATGTTCACTACCTTATGTAGTTTATACTTGAATTTTTATACTCAGTTTATTTGGGTTAAATAAAGCGTTATTTTTTTTTTATACATTGCGTCAAGCGTTCACCAGCCATGCTGCTGTGTTTTAATTAGACAGTGGATTCCTTAAGTTCCATGCAGTTCTAGGTTGATCGGTTAGTGCACAGCGACTTATTCAGTCCCGAAAGACTCATAATTAGCAATACCGCCATCATCGAATCAAAATGTGCCGTAGTCAATCAAACTTCAGGTGCCCTTAAGCTCAATCATTAAGCACCCACTCTCGTTTGTCATCGACTTTGATAAGCCACCATGGCCGATCCCTAGAGCCAATCCTTTTTACCGAGGTACGGATTCTAATTTGCGATTCCCTACCTAACATGTTCTAAGGCTATAGGCTGCTCACTAGGAGACCTGCTGCGGATTCGGTACGGAGTTGTAGGAAATTGATACTGCCTCCCAGATTTTCAAGGGCCATCAAGAGCGCTTCGGACATTCACGTGGGAAGTGAGCTTTTAACTTTCCATCCTTTCTCCGATAACACTGATTTAGACCATGTTTATGTATACAAGAAAAGAGAATCTTCCCACACCTGATGACGTCTCTGAGATCGCTTGTTTTACACCTTGTGTTGCCGAAACACAATTTCCATATTCAAGTTCTATGTAATATTAAATGATTCCCTTTCGCTTCAAGAGCTAAAATCAATATAACACTATTGCTAATGTCTTCACCTCTTTCTGATAACTGAATTACCAGATCTTAGGACCGACTAACCCATGATTCAATGCTGTTGACATGGACCTTCTCCACTTCGTCTTCAAGGATCTACTTGAATAATGCTACTACCCAATCTGGTGACCGTGACCGCTCACTTGACTTTAATATTTAGCCTTGCACAATACTCTTGATCACGCTTTGATATTGTAGATCAGGGCAGATAATGAATAAATTCAAAATCGTATTGCATACGCCATTTAAAGTATGCACTGTACTTGCCACGCAAATATTTCTTTCACACGACATAGGCACCTGAGAAAGAGTTTAATGCTAAGCCAAGTTGTATCCTGAAACTATTGCAAAATAGAATTGACCCGAAAAATCAATTCACATTGCTTACAACTCAAAATAGCATTGATGCATCAGTATCATGATACACTAATTTAGTTACGAGTTAAACTGTTATGAACTAATAATGATCCTTCCGCAGGTTCACCTACGGAACCTTGTTACGACTTTTACTTCCTCTAAATGATCAAGTTTGAGTGTCTTTTCCCATTCATAGAAATGTTGCCATTTCTTAGACCAGAATCCAACAATCTCACTAAACCATTCAATCGGTAGTAGCGACGGGCGGTGTGTACAAAGGGCAGGGACGTAATCAGCGCAAGCTAGTGACTTGCGCTTACTAGGAATTCTCGTTCATGCGAAATAATTACAATTCGCAATCCCTGATACGACAGTGTTTCACAAGATTGCCCAACTATTTCTAGTAAGGGATACTTGTTGGAACTGCCATTGTAGCGCGCGTGCGGCCCGGACATCTAAGGGCATCACAGACCTGTATTGCTCTTTTTCATTTAGCTAGACGCTATTTATTCTTCTAAGAAGTGATCATTTACGAGTTAAAATAAATACACTATTTAGCAAGTTAGAGTCTCGTTCGTTATCGGAATTAACCTGACAAATCGCTCACCAACTAAGAACGGCCATGCACCACCACCCACCGAATCAAGAAAAGAGCTATCAATCTGTCAATCCTCACAGTGTCCGGACCGGGTGAGATTTCCCGTGTTGAGTCAAATTAAGCCGCAGGCTCCACTCCTGGTGGTGCCCTTCGTCAATTCCTTTAAGTTTCAGCTTTGCAACCATACTTCCCCCGGAACCCAAAGACTTTGGTTTCCCGGTGACTTCTAGCAAGATGATAAATTATCATCGCTAACTGTCAGTTGGCATAGTTTATGGTCAGAACTAGGACGGTATCTGATCGTCTTCGATCCTCTGACTTTCGTTCTTGATTAATGAAAACATTCTTGGCAAATGCTTTCGCAGTAGATTGTCTGCTGATGGTCTCAGAATTTCACCTCTAGCACCAGCATACATATGCCCCCGGCAGTCTCTTTTAATCATTACTTCAGTTTCGAAAACCAACAAAATAAAACCGAAGTCTTATTTCATTATTCCATGCAACAATATGCAGGCATAAGCCTGCTTTAAGCACTCTAATTTTTTCAAAGTAAACTTGTCGGTTATTGAAAAATCCCAATAAAGTGACTTAACAATATACACGACGGTGAAGGAAGATTCAACACTCGGTCATAGACCTCATAAAGAATCATTTCCTCAATTTCAACTACGAGCTTTTTAACTGCAACAACTTTAATATACGCTTTTGGAGCTGGAATTACCGCGGCTGCTGGCACCAGACTTGCCCTCCAATTGATACTTGATAAAGTATTTAAAATATTCTCATTGCAATTATGAAACCACTAGGGCCCATATTGTTATTTATTGTCACTACCTCACCGAACCGGTATTGGGTAATTTTCGCGCCTGCTGCCTTCCGTGGATGTGGTAGCCGTTTCTCAGGCTCCCTCTCCGGAATCGAACACTGATTCCCCGTTACCCGTTACAACCATGGTAAGCTTTGATCTTACCATCGAAAGTTGATAGGTCAGCCATTTCAAGAGATTCGTCGTCAACACTAAGGTTGTACGATCAGTGAAGTTATCCAGAGTCATCAAAATTCTGCCTTGCGACAGGTTAGTTTTGATCTAATAAATCCGCCGCTTCGTGAGTCACGGCATTCTTTAAAATATTAGCTCTAGAATTACCACAGTTATCTTGTGGCAAATAGATTATATCTCTTAAATAATAGCTGTTATAATGAGCCATCCGCGGTTTCAGTTTATAAAACTGTGTACTTAGACATGCATGGCTTAATCTTTGAGATAAGCATATGACTACTGGCAGGATCAACCAGATATTTATATATATACGACCGCCTAAGCGAGTCATTTCGTTAATATTCAATCGCATAACTGCATATTTAAACACAGCTACATTAGGTCATTCGTTATAATTGCAAAGCAACTATTTCTTTATTCGTTAAACCCTCATAAATGATAGGTAATTAATTGAAATAATCAATTAAATCTGACAAGATACAGGCCTGGACAGAGAAAATGAAATTGCAACTGCTACAATGCTGCTGCTATATTCACCCGGACGAATATGTATAAACGTAAACAATCATAAAGATTATTTAAGGATTATCGCTGCGTTGGCTGTAGGGCTACTAACAAAATATTCTGTACTGATCCACAATTGTATT
>JACMZG010000320.1:5000-10000 GCA_018340805.1 Microvelia longipes | reverse complement strand
TTCGTAAGGCCCTTTGACTCGCGATCATATAAAACTCCTTGGTCCGTGTTTCAAGACGGGACGAGTAAGTAACCTACATACACTGCAGACTTTAGATCAACACATCGATCATGAAAAACATCAACAATTCAAATAGCCTATTTTAGTCTATTAAAGAATCATCAACATTAAACCAATCAATTTCTGTCAATCGCAATCACCAATAAATCATTTAACCGTGTAACCAGCTATAAAACCATTCCCGAAGGAATGATCACCTTCAAAATTACGACAGAAAAAAGACGCTATCGGTCGCAGTACTGTTATACAGAAAGTGCATCAACCGCATATAAGATCTCGATAAAAGCGATTCCTAGGGATTTCGCAAAAATCAAGAAAACACGCAGTTAACTGAATCCCATACAACATCTTCGGCTTCACTCGTTTACCTCTAAGCGATTTCACGTACTATTTAACTCTCTCTTCAAAGTTCTTTTCAACTTTCCCTCACGGTACTTGTTTGCTATCGGACTCACACAAGTATTTAGCCTTAGATGGAGTTTACCACCCAATTTGGACTGCATTCTCAAACAATCCGACTCATAGGAAGCATCAATAATAGTTTCAAACACTCCAACGGGCCTAACACCCTCTATGGACAACATCACAATCAAGTGAATTTGGAGTATCATCTTCAATTAAAAACGCAACCTTTACACCACAATTCCCAATATCAAAGATACAGGATTCGGTGCTGGGCTAATTCCCGGTCGTTCGCCACTACTGGGGAAATCCTTGTTAGTTTCTTTTCCTCCGCTTAATGATATGCTTAAGTTCAGCGGGTAATCTCGTCTGATCTGAGGTCGGGTAATAAATCAAATATGCATAATGAATGTTCCTTAAAATAAATTGATTATTTACTCTTACTAACGTATCACTAGAGCACAACTCATAAAGCCGTGGCTCCAGCTAATTAAAACCGAAAGTAATTTTAATAATCCAGAACATTCCACATACTCGATTTGTTAAAAACGCAATAAATTACGAATTCAACATAAACTCTATGTTTCCATAGAGGTGTACCGAAATACACTATCACCTTAAAGAGGCACTTTCGACAAAATAAACGCCAAAAGTGAACCCCTCAAAACATTACTATTGAACGTAATGATAAATACAATGCCGACCCTCAGACAGCCGTGGCTAAAGGTTTACCAATAGCCGCCATTTGCGTTCAAATTGTCAATGATCAGAGCGTTGTGCATTTTACATTAATTCACGTATTTTGCTACGTTCTTCATCGACGTGTGAGCCGAGTGATCCATCGCTTAAAGTGGTTATTAATACAGATGCTATTAGGCGATCCATACTCTTTTGATCAACTCAATAATGAAATCGAGGACCCGTATTGCTTTTGCAATACTATTATAAAATTAAATTATAGACGTTCTCAGGGCTCTCTTTCAATTTTGTAAACATATTTATAGCCAATCCAAGATTTATCGCAACAATTTCGGTATTAACCTACAAAGCATCAGGTAGTCGCGACTCGGACAAATACGTAAACAATCTTTACTGAATATTTAAGCCTTGCACAATATCTTGATCACGCTTTGATATTGTTTAGATCAGTGCCAGATAATGAATAAATTCAAAATCCGTATTGCATACGCCAATTTAAAGTATGCACTGTACTTGCCACGCAAATATTTCTATTCACACGACATAGGCACCCTGAGAAAGAGTTTAATGCTAAGCCAAGTTGTATCCTGAACCTATTGCAAAATAGAATTGACCCGAAAAATCAATTCACATTTGCTTACAACTCAAAATAGCATTGATGCATCAGTATCATGATACACTAATTTTAGTTACGAGTTAAACTGTTATGAACTAATAATGATCCTTCCGCAGGTTCACCTACGGAAACCTTGTTACGACTTTTACTTCCTCTAAATGATCAAGTTTGAGTGTCTTTTCCCATTCATAGAAATGTTGCCATTTCTTAGACCAGAATCCAACAATCTCACTAAACCATTCAATCGGTAGTAGCGACGGGCGGTGTGTACAAAGGGCAGGGACGTAATCAGCGCAAGCTAGTGACTTGCGCTTACTAGGAATTCCTCGTTCATGCGAAATAATTACAATTCGCAATCCCTGATACGACAGTGTTTCACAAGATTGCCCAACTATTTCTAGTAAGGGATACTTGTTGGAACTGCCATTGTAGCGCGCGTGCGGCCCCGGACATCTAAGGGCATCACAGACCTGTTATTGCTCTTTTTCATTTAGCTAGACGCTATTTATTCTTCTAAGAAGTGATCATTTACGAGTTAAAATAAATACACTATTTAGCAAGTTAGAGTCTCGTTCGTTATCGGAATTAACCTGACAAATCGCTCCACCAACTAAGAACGGCCATGCACCACCACCCACCGAATCAAGAAAGAGCTATCAATCTGTCAATCCTCACAGTGTCCGGACCGGGTGAGATTTCCCGTGTTGAGTCAAATTAAGCCGCAGGCTCCACTCCTGGTGGTGCCTTTCCGTCAATTCCTTTAAGTTTCAGCTTTGCAACCATACTTCCCCGGAACCCAAAGACTTTGGTTTCCGGTGACTTCTAGCAAGATGAAATTATCATCGCTAACTGTCAGTTGGCATAGTTTATGGTCAGAACTAGGACGGTATCTGATCGTCTTCGATCCTCTGACTTTCGTTCTTGATTAATGAAAACATTCTTGGCAAATGCTTTCGCAGTAGATTGTCTGCTGATGGTCTCAGAATTTCACCTCTAGCACCAGCATACATATGCCCCCGGCAGTCTCTTTTAATCATTACTTCAGTTTCGAAAACCAACAAAATAAAACCGAAGTCTTATTTCATTATTCCATGCAACAATATGCAGGCATAAGCCTGCTTTAAGCACTCTAATTTTTTCAAAGTAAACTTGTCGGTTATTGAAAAATCCCAATAAAGTGACTTAACAATATACACGACGGTGAAGGAAGATTCAACACTCGGTCATAGACCTCATAAAGAATCATTTCCTCAATTTCAACTACGAGCTTTTTAACTGCAACAACTTTAATATACGCTTTTGGAGCTGGAATTACCGCGGCTGCTGGCACCAGACTTGCCCTCCAATTGATACTTGATAAAGTATTTAAAATATTCTCATTGCAATTATGAAACCACTAGGGCCCATATTGTTATTTATTGTCACTACCTCACCGAACCGGTATTGGGTAATTTTCGCGCCTGCTGCCTTCCGTGGATGTGGTAGCCGTTTCTCAGGCTCCCTCTCCGGAATCGAACACTGATTCCCCGTTACCCGTTACAACCATGGTAAGCTTTGATCTTACCATCGAAAGTTGATAGGTCAGCCATTTCAAGAGATTCGTCGTCAACACAAAGGTTGTACGATCAGTGAAGTTATCCAGAGTCATCAAAATTCTGCCTTGCGACAGGTTAGTTTTGATCTAATAAATCCGCCGCTTCGTGAGTCACGGCATTCTTTAAAATATTAGCTCTAGAATTACCACAGTTATCTTGTGGCAAATAGATTATATCTCTTAAATAATAGCTGTTATAATGAGCCATCCGCGGTTTCAGTTTATAAAACTGTGTACTTAGACATGCATGGCTTAATCTTTGAGATAAGCATATGACTACTGGCAGGATCAACCAGATATTTATATATATACGACCGCCTAAGCGAGTCATTTCGTTAATATTCAATCGCATAACTGCATATTTAAACACAGCTACATTAGGTCATTCGTTATAATTGCAAAGCAACTATTTCTTTATTCGTTAAACCCTCATAAATGATAGGTAATTAATTGAATTAATCAATTAAATCTGACAAGATACAGGCCTGGACAGAGAAAATGAAATTGCAACTGCTACAATGCTGCTGCTATATTCACCCGGACGAATATGTATAAACGTAAACAATCATAAAGATTATTTAAGGATTATCGCTGCGTTGGCTGTAGGGCTACTAACAAAATATTCTGTACTGATCCACAATTGTATTAACAATTGATAGATTTTATATGAGCCAACAAATAATCAATCAGTATATTTCAACTAATCAACTATAATTAAATAGTCAGCTCACATATATACTGTGGATATATACCTTGGGTAGCATTCCTGAAACCGGCGACTTTAGTATTAATTTATTGTTTCCAAAATATATTTATTTAGATGTAAAACTGTTTTCTTAATATGGTTAGCGAAAAAATTTATCAAAAACGGTTAAAAATAAGAAATTTAGGGCATTTCTCTTTGAAAATTTGTGTAAAAATTTTAAAATTTTTTTATCTTTTTGTTTGTATTTATTATGTTTATTAAGCTCAAATTGCTTTTCTAGTATAATTTTTAATTCTCTGTTAAATGTACTAATTTTTATTTCAAATTTAAAATTTTTTAGCAATAGTTTAGACATTTATGTTGGTTCATTAAAAATACACGTGATTAAACATAATTATCACTTTTTGCTGATATTATTAAATGTTTATATAATTATCAGTTAGAGAAAAAAATTCTACATCGAATCATACTAAAATCTCTTATATATCTCAATTTTTACTAAAGTTATGACTAAATTTAAGTTTATGAGAGGTTTCCTTAATTTTTGGATTTGGCCGCTGGGAGTTTGAAGAAATACACATTGTACTGAATTGAATTATATATCTAATGAAAGAGCGTAAAAAGTTGAGTAGGAATCAGTTTAAATATACCAAAAAACTTTATTATTCACAAAGTTATTCGAGGTTTAAGTTTATCGGAGGCTGGGAGTTTTCCTTAATTTATAATTTTCTTAAAAATTATTATTTCTTTAATTTAAGGTGTATTAATATGATTACATATTATTAGAAAGAGCAAAGAAAGGGAAATCAGATCCATTCCTTACTTTTCGTATATGTCTCAGATGAAAAAAGTTATATTAATTTGAAAATTAATTAATTAAATTTTACTTAAGAATTATTATGCAATGATGTAATACTTGCAAA
>JACMZG010000031.1:145992-174687 GCA_018340805.1 Microvelia longipes | reverse complement strand
TAACCATTAAATGTAAGTCCAACTTAAACTTAAATATTGTTTCGGATCTAGAATCATAATTTTATGGCACATTTTAAGACAATTCTATTAAGAATTTATACTATCTTTATATAAGAGATTAACATAAATTATAAAAAAAAGTTAGAATAAGTTTAAATAATTCTTGAAAGTGCTGTATTTTTAAAACAACGTATTTTATTCAACAAATTAAGTATAAAAATAAGTTAATTAAAGGGCTTAAATATTAAGGCGGTTGATTAAAGTAAAGGGAGTCTCGAGGGGAGAGAGCCACGATAAGGCAAAATATTCAGAGAGGGAGGAAAATCGAAACAACAACGAATAATTATATAAAGGCTAGTTTTTAATACAGAGTTTTTATTGATAAATTCATATGAAAAAATAGTTTTTTAAAAAATATTGCATGTATTATTTATTTTCATCAACTTTTGATATTTTTTTTTTAAAAAAAAGTTATCTTCACCCTGAATTGAGCTTCAAAATACGAATACAAATTTTAATGACAGAAATAAAAAGATCCAATAAATATATTTTTTTCGAATATTTAAAGTAAAATTGTTGCTTATAAGGTTAGGGTTGTAGATGGAGGAGGGGTGGGAAGAAAATGTTTCTATTTTCTTATAATAACATGTACTTTTGATACAATACGCTTAATTTTTAAGTTTGACCAATCTTAAGCATAGTAAACATGCAATTTCACGACTTTCTGTGTGTACTAGGGGAAATAACTTAGTTGATTTTTGATGAACAAAAATTCAGATTTTTAACACTAGTACTCGTTGTTAACCAATTTTGAGGGGTTTAAACTTGATTTGTCACCAAAGTTCAATAAACCTAAAAAAAGAGCCTGTAAGGATGTAATTAAAAGTTATCACAAAATAAATTTCAACCATGTAATGATGACAAAACCGGCTTTCAAGCTAATACAGGTCATTTCCTCAGTTGCCGGTGAGAAGAAGTATTTTTCCTCTTGAGTCTTGTTACAAGATTTGAGACTGTATGCAGACGGTCTCAATGTCTTGTAACAAGATCAATAGGAAACATTAGCTTCTTCTTCAGGCACTGAGTGATGACCCTGTATTTAGGTTGAAAGCCGCTTTGTCATCATTTTTACATTGGTTGAAATTTATTTGTGGATAGACTTATTTACATCCTTATAGGTAATAAAATCCACTAGCGCTTATAATTCAAATACCCTTTAAATTGTATGTTTTAAATAAATCTAAAAAGTAACACCGCTATAGAGAGGAAACTAAATTGAAGTTATTTTCAGGACTTGAAATAAGGCCCAGTCAAACTCCCGATTTGAAATGGTGGGCCTCTTTATTTTGAATAAAGGGAGTCAAATGAGTCAATCTTAGAGCTAAATCTGTGGTGCTCGACTCTTCACGTGTTTCACACTTTAGACGAAGGGACTCAGTTAGCGCTAGTGTCGAATTTATAATCTGATTATTGGTTTTGTGTTAAAGAATATAGCTAAAGTTTGAATGTTTTTTGAATAACAGTAGCTGAAACAGGATTATAAATAGTGGGTGAATGGATAATAAGATGCGTATAGTTATATGGAAAAAAGACGCGTTAATAAATTTATTTCTTATTTATTTAAATATTTTACTTATATTTATGTTTTGTTTGCCAGCTACAGCGTCATAAGGTTTAAACTGGCATCAGGTTTATCGAATTAATTCTATTTTTGCTTCTTTATCTTTAAAGATAGGAGATTATGCTACTTCCAAGGAACTTTAATAATAGGAATGAGCTATGGTAGTTTCCCATATCGCCAACCTACATCCAATGACACGGAAATAATGCATTAGTGAATATTTCCAAAGGAAATTCGTTATAACCTATTGTTCCTTTTATATCGTGAGGTTATCAACAATAGAGCTAGGTTTTAGTATTTATTATTGCAAAGAGATTATTTACCGTTTTAATATTATCATGAACCTAAAAAAAGCTAAAATTTACAAAGAGTATAAGAATGTGCACATTAAAAATGTTGTAAATGTTAAGCGTGGAATACCACATTATGGGGTGCGAGTCCTTTTATTTTCATGGTTAAAGGGTAGTGGCAAATTTTGGCTGTTATGTTGGGCCACCTTGTTAATGCCCCCTCCCCCGTATTAACATCTTTATAAAATAAAACTTATAAAAATCGCTTACGAAATACCCTTTTCCGTATTACTTTGGGCCCCGACTGTACTCGACCCTCAGCATGTAAAATAACATCCATCTTCATTTTACAGCAGTCACCATTCGGCACGACCAGCTTCAATGCTGCTTAACTTTTATTTGATCTAACAAAATCATGGTATACTGGCGTTATTGAAACGAAACTTTGTGTTTCGTTTATTGACGTAAAAATATTACACTTGCCACCGAATTTCATTCAATCAGATTATTTCAAAAAACTAACACGTGTATTGAATAAAATCGAACTAATGCTGATAATGAAGAAACTTTGCTCATCATGTTAGTCTTATAGATGGCTACATGCTCAATGTCACAATCGCAAATTTTTCCTTGTTCCGTGCTTCTCTGAAATGTTTGAGAGTTCTTATTACGGGATTATGACGTCATAAAATTATCATCCGATAGCATAAGTAACCTATGTATTGATTTTGTAGCATGTTTTACTCTCTAGATATAAGTACACTGGGAGCTACGATGATAAACACACACACACATATAGACAGACAACTTTGTAAACACCACTAATGAGGCTTGAAAACAACTGAAAGGATAATTCCGGTTTCAGCCCAGTTTCGGTTTTTTTTGCCAACGCAATACTTTTCCTATATACCTACGGTATAAATGCGGAAAATTAAAAATAATACGGATAATTTAGGAAAAAATAAGGTAATGAATTTGAAGTGCGAACACAATACTTTTCCTATAAGGCCGCCGGAATAAATGAGGAAATGTTAATAAATATAAATAATGAGATGCACTATTTAGAAGCATGTTTACTGCACTGATTGCTTCTATTCCAGCCTCATCTCATATATCTTATAGGTTTTTTAACTAAAAAATATTAATCATTCTTAAACATGTATGTAATAATTTGTATCTTTACTGGTTCATTGAGATAATAAATAGAAAAACATGCATATTTGGCTTCGGTCCAAAATAATTTGTAGTATCACTCAAACGTTACGTTCAATGACAGCTGTCGGTCTGTCATTAAAACTGACAGATAGTAGCAGTAGTAAAAAAAAATAACGATTTAATTTTAATTTATAGCTTCATGGGTTAGACAAATAGGGTGTTTAGAATGTTTTCTATTTGTGATGTAGAGTAGTGGGGGTAAAATTTTAGGACTAGAGATGCATTGTAGGAAGCGAAACAATAGACAAACTTCATATAAATAAATTTAGAGCGCTTTGACTAGGAGGCATGTAAACAATCTTTACATGAAGTGTAAATTAAATTTTCGAGTATTGTTCTCGAAAATACTAAGTTAGTTCGAGTATTGTCTAAGTCTAGTCCGAGTATTGTCTAAGAGTCGAGTATTGTCTAAGTTCAAGTCCGAGTTATTGTCTAAGTCAAGTCCGAAGTATTTTCTAAGTTAGTTCGAGTATTGTCTAAGTCAAGTCCGAGTATTGTCTAAGTTAGTTCCGAGTTAGTTTCACATTCTTTTAACATTTTTTTGGTCAAAGCTCAATCCAGGTTTTCATGTTATACCTACATCAAATGATTATATCAGTAGACAACTTTCTTTCAAAACATCTTGGATTAATATCATGCCAAAAATATCATCAGCTGTTTATTTTTTTTTTATCACGGGAATACAAATTTTATTTTAATATTTCGTTTTTGAAATTTAGCGCCATCAGAGATCAATATATTTTCATGATCTTATGTTTTAAGATTTTTTTACTTCTCTTACCAACTAACATAGGTAGAGGAAACGTTTCACCCTAAATATCCGAAAACCGGGAATACCCGAAATTTATATTTCATCCTAGTTATCCGTTTCAGTGGTTCCTCAATGATTTTCACCCTGGTGTCTATTGTGTGTGGACGTGTATCTGTCACGCATAACTGCAGCCGTGTTCAAAAGTTGAAGCTAGGCACAGAAATCAAACTTCGAGTGTAGTTGTGCTCTGCCTGGAAATGAAAATATTTAGACCATGTTTAACGAGTTATCAAGCTCAACCGTCAATCTTAATTTAGAAATTAAGAGCAAGAGAGGATTGTAAGGTATGGTTCGAAAGTAGAACAACTCTGTAATAGGCAGGCACTTACAGAAACAGACAGACAGGTACCCGAGTGTAAGTGCCTGACTGTATTTTTCTGTAAGCGTCTGCCTATATGTTACAGTGAAGTCTGACTGTCAGCTTTTGTTAATGCTTGTCTGTCTTAGCCATTCAAAATACTAGGAAGAACCCTATAGTGAGAGCTGGCACTTACAGAAAAAGAAGGCTGGCACTTACAAAACAGACAGGCAGGCACTTCAGAAAGATTCCTTTAGTCAGATTCAAGTATAAAAGAAATTGTTTAAGACGGAATGAGTCACAAAATGAACACTAAAAACCTCATAAATCATATTTCATTAAAGATCGAGAACAAAAAACAATAAAACTAGAGACTGGTATCTGTTGCCATGTAAGAAATAAAACCAACCGAACAATTACTTCTTAGTAATAGTAACTTTGTTATTAAATTAACTTTAACATGCCTATAGTTCAGTTACGCCATTTTGAAAATAAAATTAATATTTTCATTCGACTTAGTGATAAGTATGTGGAGATTTAGTGGAAGTACTTAGAGATGGTAGTGTCTGTATCATACCATAGACCTTTGAATCTAATTTGTCGGTTAATTGCTTTAAAAACAAATGTAAATAATTTGCTGGTTCAAACATCATTTAAGCTGATTATAAATGAATGTCTCTCTAGATATAGATGCGGGTTAGGATAATTAAATAATCGTTAGTTTTGTGATTTCAGTTCTAAACGCCCGATACGCCGTAAATAAATTAATGGTTATTTGATGGTTCTGGAATTGAATATAATGATAGAAACTGACATAGAATAGATCTCATTTGCGATTTTTTTAACAGAAATTCGCTAAAATTAAACGATTAAAATAATGTCGTCAAAACCTCGAGGCAACACTGCAAAATTATCGGCGAGTTGAAACTCTTAACTGTTTTTACATAGGACTTATTAAAATCTAACTATTTCTGGTATGAAGCAATTTGAAATCCACGCCTATCGTACAGAACAATAAAATAGTTGTTTACACGAAAGGGATCAAAACATATTTCCGCATGACGTCCAGTTTCTCTGTAGAGAAAGACTGTATTTGCCCCCGGCTGTTACGCTATGGCAGGAAAATTAGTAAGCTTCCAAGGCTTGATGAAGAAGTAACTTTCCCGAGATTGTTTCCCGAGGAAAATATCCGAGCGTAAAATGCTTTAATCCATATTGCGTATTTGATTGTATCTACGACGAGTTAACTTGTTATCAATTGTTGCTTAAAGCTAAAATATTTTATATGTTTAACTAATAACTATTGCAAAGACTAGTTGGTCAATACACATGTGACCTACCTCACTAACAAATTTTCTTTGAAAAAAGATAATTTTTATTTGAAAACACTGATTCTTTCAAAAGAAGATAATATAAGCACGCATAAAAAATCCTTCAAAACATTTAAAATTTAAATTAAATTTTTATTTCTATTATAACTTTCTCAAAAAACGGCTGATTTAAATCAAAACAAAAAAATATAACATAAATACGCTGTATTTTTTTATCACTGTGTTTTCCTTCCCTCGGGCAAAGAAGTGGTATTTTACGAGCTATAGCTAGTGGCATCGAGCTATTTTACGAGTAGATGAACTAATTTTTTTGCTCAGCATAATTTGCTGACCATGTGTACAAATTTTTAAATCTCTGCAACAAATGGTGACAGAGCAATTTAGGGAATTTAAAAAAGTTTGGGTAGCACAGCTTCAAAGCATGATTTATTCCGTGTATTTTACCAACTAAGTTTTTTGGAGCAGCAAAAATACGAATAATATTTTTTTTACTAATTATTAACAAGATTGCCATATGATTTAGCCATATGACCATATGATTTAGCCATTGACAAGCGTTTGCCACACCCTATAAGAAAGAAACAATAAAACTCAGAAATAAGTTAAACATAAAACTCAAATAAAATATAAACTAACTCGAAAAAAACAAATTATTATACAAATAAGATAACAATAGCAAGATTTGTGTGCGTGGCATGGCATATTAAATATTATCTTGGCATATGACCAATAGGCTATAACTCAACAAGCCTTACAACTTGGCATCTCATGTTTTTATAACATAAATACTATTGTTTTAAATTATAATATATAATACATGAAAACAAATCTTGGCTCTTTATTTTATAGGTAGGTTTTTATTATGCATTCATGCAGTGAAAATAAATTTAGATTTCTTTATTGCAATGCTTTTTTAATTTAAATGAGAGAAAAAGAATTAAATTGTACGTTAAATGATGTGATTAAAATATTAAAACATTTAAGGAATCACCAAATCAATTTTAATTAGTTAGTAAATTAAATGCGAAATAAAACAAGCTGTGTACTGCTTATTGAATAATAAATTAATTAAAAGAGAGAACTATAAATCATTTGTGCAAAATATGAAGGCAATAAATAAAATAAATAAAGCATTTCAAATATTTCTAACTCTAAATCGCGAGAGCCAGAAATAAAATCATAAAACTCAATAAATGAATTAAACACGAATATAGCAAATTGAAAATAGATGGTCATTCGATTTCAGATTATAACCTAACGATGTCTGTTTATGTAACTATGAATTTGTTTAGCATTGTTTTTTAACTAATTCTAATGAGAATTACCAGTAACAGAAACTTATTTTTACCTAAAAAGAAACAAAAAACTTAAACGGGTCCTTATTTTATAAATGATACCAACAATTTTATTTGAATTCTCGAACCAACAATAAGTAGGAGTACTCAAAATAAAATATCTTTGTCTCCTTCAAATAAAATAAAAACAAGTATATAAAAATAAAAATCTACAGTTATAATTGTAAACAAACGCAGTGTCAACAAGCTCTGGTTCATTAGCGCAACAAGACGTAATATATATAACTCCTAATTTGACTTTTAATAATGTCTCTTAGTTTTATCTCTTCATATAATAATGTTAAAACTTGGAATTATAAATTATAATGTAAATAAGAGCAACAAGTTGGTCGAATTTATTATATTATAAGATTTCATTTTGTGCATTAATTATATTTTCACGAAAATTGCTTTAAAAGAGTTTGTAAATATATAAGTGTTAGTAACACACACATAAACAACTTTCAGTGTAGTGCTCAAAAGATTTTTTAAAAGAGGAATGACAACCTCAAAAATGAAAAAATTTCAGATAAGCATCAATAGACATTTTCCTCTACGTAATAATTTTCTGAATTTTAACCTGTTAAAAACTTTTAATTTTCCTTTATAAATTTATACCAATTGGTAAATAAGAAAAGTATTGTGCCTGCACTCAAATCCGAAACCGATATTTCACATGGATCACGTGACATCCCATCACGTGTTTCACGTTTTAGGACCTCTGATTGGGTGTTACAATAGATAGTATTATAGAGGAGACCTATAGGTTAAATTTTAAAACATCGAAAAAGAAACCTGACCACCTTTGATCATAAATTCAATCAAATAATCAGTACAAAATTATAATTATTGGAAAATGTTTAAAATGACAAATCAAAACACAAACAATGTGCGGGAAAGCCGAAATCAATAGGTTTATTGCAACCTTAACTCACTCTTGAAGAAGGTTTCAAAAAGGTTACACAGAGCCCCTGAGAGCCCAAAAAGGTGTTTCAGGCCTCTCAATGTATTGAGATAGGCTATGCCCCCTCCATATATCTCTGTTTACAAAGTTGTGTCTGTATTTATCAACGTAGGTCCCAGTCTGATAAAGCGAATGAGTTGAAACTTCATACGAAAATCAATCTTTAGGTCCAGTTGAGCTTTCCGCAAAAGATGATTTATTACGTCATTAACATGCCATAATGACTCATTAAAAAAATAGTTACAAAGTATATATTTTCGATTGGGTAAAAATTATCTATGATACTGCTAATTCGATGGTTTATTAGACTTTTATTTATTTATTAGAGGCTGTTGCTTCCTAACATAGATAATTAGTAATCGGTAAGCCTTTTCACAGCTAGGTGTTAAAAATAACTTCGCTAATTAATTTTCCTTACTTTTTCGACTTAAATTAAAAATTCAAAAACTTAAAACGATAATAAGTTAAACCAACACAATTTCTTAAACTGTTCTCTTCATCTTTACTAACACTACGGTTAACAAAATGTTAACTGGTTTTCAAAATTTCAATAAAATTTAATAACAAAAACCGAAAAAACCCCACTAATTACATAGAAAATAAACGATTCAAAAATGTTTTTTAAGTAATAATTTAAACTAAATAAAAATAGTCAAAAATATAGTCAGCTGAAAAGATATTACTCAATCTAACGATCGACTTATAATATTCAATTATATTAAATTTAGATTTTTTTCTGGTAGCTAATTTTTGAACAGAAAGGATATACAGAAGTTAGAATATAATTACATCGTTGTTCTTTAAAGACAGACAAAATATTATGTATGTGTCTGATTAGTTTATTGTGTTTAAAAATAAAACAAAAAATATATTTATCAAATCTAACGTTCGATATTTATTATCAACTTTGAAACACAAAGATTAAACTTTTTTTAAAAAAACAGTGGATATTTGTAAATAAGGATAGGTATTGTTTTAAATATGCTATTGTAAGTTTCAAAAACAAGTATATTTGTTTAGTTAATATGTGACTAATCATAACTTAAGAGTTTTTTTTTGTTTTATGGAAACAGTCTTGAACAATAAGCTGATTGTTTGAAATGACTTACTGTTTCCTATTGTTTAAGTTATGTCTGGGACCTTAAATAATTTTGAATGATGTCATTCAATGTCAGACTCTTTTGTGCTTTATAGTAAGTAGCAGTTGTTAGAAAAATATTCAAAATGAATGAATAAATAAACATTGATAAACGACAAAAAAATATAGGTTTTTAAGTTGAAGTTATATATATATATATATATATATATATATATATATATATTATATATATATATTATATATATATATATATATATATATATATATATATATATATATATATATAATATATATATATATATATATATTAAATTTAACCTCATACATATACTCTTGATCACCGAGTCCTCCTTTTTAGAGAGCCCTCTCTCCCTCTCCATAAACCCAATTTTAATAACAAATTTTTCCTTCAGGTATTCCCTAGAGTAAGAAATTTTCCTATTAATAAGTATTTATAAATAGATTTTTTTAAGCATCAATGCTTAACCCTCTAGAGAAATCAGGATAATTATTTTACTTAAAAAAGTAAGAACAAAAAGAATAGAATAAAACAGAATAATACAGTCTTACGTATACAAACCAACATTTTCTCTAATTAATGTACAAAATGCATATAAATTAACAAAAAAACCATGGATTTATTCTCGTTTTAATCTTTTAAGTTAATTTTTATTTTTAAATACAATTTACGTTTAAAGTAGTATATAATGTTTTCATGTTCTTAAATTGTAAGCATGTATTATTTTAAAGTACATATTTATTAGTTTATTTATTTTGTCTTTTTTTAATTTGTTAACTTAAACATATATATTTTCAAAAGTAATTTTTTTCAAAATGAATTTAAATTTTAGTATAATGAAGGTAGAAAATAAACAAAAGAACACGGACTCGGGAGTAAAGCAACCGGTTCTTTTTAATTTAATGCCTCTACAGTGTCTGGAAACTTTTTTTGTAACCTTTGGTTCGAATTCACTTAAAAAGTATGCTTAAATCTCAGTATAAAAATTTGCTTACACTTTCCACTGTCTGTTTTATACCAACACTTCGATAACTTCAGACTTCGATAACGGGAGGAGTAGTATTTGAAAGTGTGGCAACTCAATAATTAAATATATAATATATATATTATATATATATATATATATATATATATATATATATATAAACACACACACACACACACACACATAGATGTATGAGATTTTGTGCCAAGACGCTTACATTAGATAACATTCGACCGCTCTTCCTGATTTGAATACAATTTAGAACGAAAATCAAACTTATTTGTATCCCAAGCCGTAAAGTTTTTGAAGTTTTGTTACCTCACAATTATGACTCAGCTGAAATTTTATTTGGAGGAAAGGGTCATAAAAAAGCCTTTTTTACGCCACCGGCTATATGTTATAATTCGCGCTTTCGATTTATATCAATAGCTATTGGAAATATGAGATAACTATAGACTACAGACCTGGTTATCTACCAACTATGGGGATAGCTGTAAGGAATCCAGATCTACCACAACAATTAATTTAATAATTTAATTAATTTAAAAAAAATATTTTTAATTAAGTAAATCGGTCTGAAGAGTCGTATTCTTCTCAAGCAAATCAAATAACTGAATAAAATCCTTATTGTGTTTTACAAAAAAATCACCAAAACAATTTTGTTTAACTTTTAAGTATACCATTAGGGAAAAAATGTCTCGGTCGTTATCTAAAATATTTTATTACAATATTTTGAAGGTTTATTCTTACATTTTGTTAAACATAATAAATTTTCCTTTAAAATATTAAATAATACCTTGGGACAATTTTTTAACTGTCTCATGTTTCGAACACTCGGTGTTTTAACAAGATAATTTATTATAACCTCCACAGAAAATATATGGAAAATAAATTAAATAACTGAATAAATAACTAGTAAAATATAATAGAACTAAAAGCAATAAAAATATACCAATAGATGAGAAAAAACTAATAAACATAAAATGATTTTCTAAATATAACATAATGACATGAATAGGTTACATAGATCATAGTCCAAGAACCGGACTTGAAAAATGAGACACATTTTGTACTACTTCAAACCAAGTTTTTATGAAAATATACCTTAAAAATTATGAAGAAAAACATAGTCTGCTTATCCAGAGTGGAGCTCTTCATAGTTGCATGCATACAATTTTATAAAATCACACAAATTCTAATTTCTTGAAATAAGTGGTTCCCTATAGGTCGTGAGCAAAACATGAAGAGAACATTTTTTAAAGCTGATAAATGTCCTATACAATGAGTGTTTAATCATCAAAATCAGATGACTACAACCAAAGTAGTGACTCTTTCGAAAAAACCAAAAATGGTTAATTTACACAAAGTCAGCTAATTTCTTTGAAAAATACAGGCTTTATGTACATTTTTGGACTTAAAGAAAATATCCGGATAACTACATTGTAGTTATCCTATTTAGACAAAAAAAACACTCGTTTACAAGAAATTTTATCAGCTTCAAAAATATTCTCTTTATGTTTTGCACACGACCTACAGGGAACCACTTATTACAAGAAAACTGGAATTTGTGCGTTTCTTTAATATTTTAAGCGAGCGTATTTATATTAAGGGTTCCACTCTGGATAGGCAGACTATGCTTTCCTTCATAATTGAAGGTATATTTTCAGAAAAAATTGGTTTGAAGTAGTACAAAATGTCACATTTTTTTAGGCATGGCTCTTGGATTAGGACAAATGAAAATAAAGTGTTTAAACTTAAAACTCAGTTTGATTATTTAATGTTCGATTTAAATACAAGTTAATCAAAAACACTATCGGTTGTTTATTTTAACGGTTGTAAATAAATTGGTTTGTTTCGTCAAACTAGATTTTCATACATTATTGATCCAAGTTTTCATTGAGGGTTGCAACTCCCCTCTAGCAGTGGTTAAGAGAACGGTGTGAATCAGGGGGAGCTCCCAGCTCCAAGCTTTTCCATCCTCCACTTTCCATGCAGTTCTGCCTTCATAAACTTTCCCAGACCTTTAATACTTTCCAAAAACTTTTCACAAAAACATCTGCAACCTTTTAAACAATGCTTTTGATATTTAATATTGTTTGATTCTGATTTTTATTAGATTGCGGAAAGTTATTTTCATCTTCTTTATTTAATAAGAAGAAGTATACTTGGTAAACACTCTTTTAAATGGGATTTGATAAAAGAAAACTTTTTTAAATCCATCGGATTTAACATTGCAGATAAATGCACGTTAAGTAATAAGGTATCCTATATAATACTGTATGCATCAGTTGCGCATCGACATCTAGTTGCTTTTTTATCTACAGAAACAGATTTAAGTCAGAGACATAAATTTAGAAGAGTACATAACGAGAGAACATATGGTACCTTATACCATGGCTCAGTGTGTAATAACCCAAAGGAGTATATTTGAAATCAAAAGTTCTCCAACATATCATTCATGTTTTTGTCTTACCTTATGATTTTAAATCACAAATTCATTGGGCCACGAACCACGGAACTCCAATGGTTTTATCCCAAGATCGATAGCTATAACGATCACGTCGTTGGAGGCAGGCTACTTTCTTTATATATATAATATATATATATATATATATATATATATATATTATATATTATATATATATATAATATATATATATATATATATATATATATATATATATATATATATATATATATATATATATATATATATATATATATATATATATATATATATATATACACACATTACAACTACCTTAATCTGGCGATGTTAATAAAATAAAATTGACTATAAAAAGCCTTTACAAAAAAATAAATTCTAATAAAACAGTCTTTATGGGAAAACTCCTATTTCGATTCAATTAAACCCCATGCTAAACACAAACTGCTATAAAACTCAGACCATTACCGCAAAAAACCTAATCTGTTGATTCTAACAATTTAAACCTTTATCCAGTAATATATGTACACCAATAAGCGATAACTAATAATAAAAACAACGCAACAATAATAACACTAATAAAAATAAAAACAACCACTAAACCATGAAATAATATTTGAAAAAAGTGTTTTCGAATTACGAAGGAGTCCTTCAAGGAAAAAGAAAAGTGCATTTCTATTCATTTTCGAAGTTTAATTGTTAACTATATTTGTCAATTGTTGGGTAGAAACGAATAATGTTCTTAAACAAATGTTTTAAATATTTGTTTTTACTATGGATACTTATTAACGAGTTTGATACTCCAATGAGTTTAATTTTAAATTTCTAAGCTTAAACATAAAGGGTTTAAAGTTATGTGTTCGGTAAAGAGTTCAGCAAGCGAACAATGTTTCGAATAGTTTATGGTCTTTTTTCTCCCTTTTAAAAGTGGTTTCCATAGGGCAATAATAGTTAAAAACTCCCTGATTCAAATAATTTTTATGGCTTGTTATGACAAGGAAGTAAGGGAATAAAGTTGCTTTTAATTCCCCCTTGGAAATCTCCCCTAAGTACTTATTTTGAAGAATATATAGTATCCTATTTTTTATCCTGTCTAAAATATTTATAAATATGTCATTCAAAGAAACGAAAACATAATTTAATTTATTTTTATTATTTCATAATTATTCTTTTGTACTCATTGGTTTTTATATTTTGTAGTATATTGATTATTTTCTTAACAAAAAAAATTCTTCGGTTTCGTAGGACATAAATATGTTATGTTTACATTTTTTAAAAATCAATGATACATTTTTTTTACGTTTATAAAATTAGTTCTACATCATAAATTAATAAATGTAAAGAATAAGTGTAATTGAATTAAGTGTTTAGAGGGTTCATAAAGTTATTATCAGTCAGTTTAAAGGAGTAATCGATAACGGCTGACATAATCACCCCTTTACAAATTTGGTTAAATTAACATTAAAAAGCAACACCAAATGATTAACAATATTTCTAAAATCTTTAGCTGATCTTGGATCTGAAGTCACAAATTCAGAGTATGCAGAAATACGCAGAGTATGTTTAGAAAAATTTGTTCAATTTTTATCGAAAAAATATATATATATATATACTCTCAACTCAAATTGTTACTTTCCAAATTTTGAATAATTTTTAAAACACGTATATATGTATGTATATATATATATATATATATATATATATATATAATATATATATATATATATATATATATATTTTAAAAATTTATTTAAAATTTGATAAGTAACAATTTGAGATGAAATTTGGTCTCTATATTTAAGCAATAAAGTATTTAAGTAATCCTTAAGTAATAAATATGTATACCAAGTTTCATTCGATTACGGCCAGTATTTTTTATGACTAGTTTATATACGGCCAGTATATCTACTGTTAGTGTAACAAACAGAGTACATGTCATACTAATCAATATTCACATGAAATATTAAATTATAAATTAATCTGTTACTTAGATGTCTGTCATATCATTTCCAACAGTTTTTGTATCTACGGTTTTTGATTAATAATTTTCTTTTACTAGTTTTTTTAACTATTATGCTTTTTCAGTGAAATTATTCTATTCCTTATTTTAGCAAATTAGCTGGAATTGAAATTCCAACTCAACTCTCAAATTAATCAATTAAAATGTGAAAAGATGTCTTAGCCGCCTGTTTAATTAATAAGTTATAATAGTACGTTTAAAGCCTTGAAGCCCTTAAGGGATAATCCCTGCAAGAAGCACATCAGGTTGTGGGCAAACGTTACACTTCAAGTGTATTATAAAGTTGCCGATGATTTTTTATTAAGAATAATTTTATATAAACTGGGAGCATAACTTGGGTAGCGAACACCTGACACCTCCGTGTGGTCAAAGGTTAGTAAAATACTAACGCTTTAATGACCTCGTCCACATAGGTAGCATTATATTATAATATAAAGAAATAAGTAACCAATAAAAATAAATAATCAATAACACTATGCTTTCATATAGAATATTTTATTCACATTATTTATTTACTTTAGATTTAGAAAATTCCAAGTATGTTTATTTATTCATAATACATATTTGAATAAAGTATTTATTTTACACCTTTATGTAACTAAATCCCAGAATGGGTGTATAACAGGTTTAGCATAACGTTTTTAAATATTCACTTGTAAAGAATAGCGAAGAGTCGAAATATTGTTCCGAATATAAAGTATTGGAACAATACAGTGATATAAAAATCATACTCGAGGAAGAAAACGGGGAAACGGGTTAAGATATGGTAATGCAAGCGAATTTCTGTTGACTGATTTCACTTGTGAAAATTGTTTTATCTAAAAACCGACCATGAATATGTAAACAAATTTTAAGTGCGCTCATGTCATATCAGCGTACAGTAAGTCAGTTTTAAATAGAATAGAAAGTTATCATGTTTGATAAAGTAATAGGAGTGCACAGTAATTTATATTCATAATAAAATATAAATCCGCCATGTTTTTTACTGGAAAATTTTATTAAGATTTCATTCGATTATTTTTATCAAATTATTATTCCAATATGAAATGAAATATAGTTAAATCTTTGTTTTTTTATGGCAGACGTGCTATTTAACTCATCGATAGGAACAAATACTCTTTCAGACTTAGAGTTTAGTAGTCTCTGTCTTGTGGCCATTCCAACTAAATTTTTAAAATCTGAAATTCGTCCATCTAAAACGTTCGTTCTTGTAAAATTTTACGTTCTTCTTTTTCCTACGAATGAATATCAAATTACTTCTAGCTTTCCCTCCAGGAAAAGATACTCTGACTTACAAATACCATTTTTATTTAAAATAAAAAAGGAAATGGGAACTTGAGTAAAAAAGAGTATAAATGGGTTTTATGATAATAAAAAAAATGTGAATAAAAATAAAGATAAAAATGTTACAAAAGTAGTGAAAAAAATACATTCTAAATAAATTCCTTTCAAAAGGTTACCCTCAAAAATATATCTTAATTTATTAAGGTGTAGATAAATAATTAAAGCAGATAAAAGTGTAACATATAAAACGGATGTATAAATTTAACTTTTATTTAAATGTTACAATTGTAATGAAAAGTTAAAATGTATTCAACCAAAATTCATATTTTGAAGAAATCTCAAAAATATCCTTAAGTTCAATGATTTTTAAATAAATAAATAATGCATAAACAAACGAATGTTTTTTTTTAATTAATTAATAAATAAGATACCTTAACTCAACATGATATTACTTCAGTCTTGATACTAACCTGTAACAAACATTAAATTTATAAATTAATATTTAGCAAGAATTAAAGAATGACAAATAAAACTTACTTATAGGGGTAATTCAATAAATAAATAAATAGTCTCTCCACTAAAAAGTAAATAAATGATGACATGATGTGGCAGAAAGTCATCTCTAGATTAATTTTGATTATAATCTTTTTAGAGGAGTGACTATTCATTTATTTGTTATTAATAAATAATTTAACCAGCTAAAGTGAAATGAATAATTTAATGTGGTGATTAAGTTTTTCGTCTTACTCCTGCACTAAATACAGATATTACTAGATAAAGTATCTAGTTATATCTCTGGCAAAACCTTTTTTCGTCATTAGGGACCTCTGAAACGGATTTTGAGCACTCAGCCGCCATGCCACCCACTTCGTTAGCGATAATTTTTCAAAGTAAATTCACTAAGATTTGAAAGATGTTCGTATAAACGAACACCTGACAATACAACAATTTGCCGAGCATGAGTACAAAATTTCAAAACTCATCGAAAAATTAGTAACAGAGCAATCTAGGGATTCCAAGGTGCGGGTACAATTTGTAGCCTTAAGCTATTTGTCCTGTACCGTTTTTACAAGAAAAGAGTACACACATTCATACAGACATAATTTATTTCTGTTAATGGGATCTTTTAACACTGAAACGAGGACATTTAATAAAATAAAATAAAAATAAATAATTGTGTGCCATTTCTTATCGAATTTGCTTAAGAAAATGACGCTTATTAGCGTTATTACAATGCTTCCTTCTTACATAGAAGCTAGAAATCAAAATCAGAAAGACAATAGAATCGATTCCTCGGCACTCCCCTTCAATTTTGCCATACGAATTACCTCAAAAGCATCATATTTTATTTTTATAGAATTTTTATCAGAAAATGATAACCATCATAATCTTATAAAAATTCTTTTAAAAAAAGGATAAGAAAAACCCTAATAGAAAATAATGCAGAACCTAAAGAAGGAAATAGAAACCTTAAAAATGATAAAAAGAGAAGAATACAAAATAATGCAACTTTACGCAGAGGGGAAATTTTTTTATTTCCCTATACGTGGATGTAACTCCCTCCGTATAGAATTTTTGTGTTGGTTTGGTTTTTACAAAAATGATGAATTTGTATTTCATGTGAATAAGAACATCCTCATCTCGGGCTTTGAGGGTGGATTCTATCCTCTTTCCCAGGAAGAAATGATCTGATGTATCTATCAATCAATATTAAGGCAAGTGCCAAATGTCTGAAACTTTAATATAAGTAAAACTTTTAAAATACTTAGTTGACAATACTAGGAATAGATTGTAACCTTTAGTATCCCAATCGGCAAGCCCTTAAATTTCAATCTCTCATTTAGCTTTGAAGTACAATATTTTACGATACCCCTCCCTCGACTGGGTGAGTAGGGGGTAGTCACCTCACCTAGAGCAACCCCACACACCTTATACTAGAGACTTAAAACTTAGTCTACTTGTTGCTATGCGGAAAATAGTTTTTTAACAACATTAATTGGTATTAATTACTCAGCAAAAAATTCACTGAACTCGAGAAAATGTTTCCGATTGATTTGTAATTTAGCGAGCATCTCATTATCAGCAGTACTTTTTTTTACCGAATAACAATGTATACGTTTTTTTTTAATCTTAAAAAAATCAAAATAAGTTAAAATTTAGAACAAGTCTATCTCTTTATGAAGTTCCTTTTCAATTCGGCTAGTAATGAGTATCTATAGTTATCATCAGTTTCTGATAGATCACAAATGTTAAGCAGCATCGAGCGAAGTCAGTGCCTGGATTGGTGACCACGAAACAAGTTTTCTGGGGAATAAAACGTACGTATGCAGTCTTAGGACGAACGAAGTTCCATATTCTGAGAACCAACTAGCCAATGTGGTAGGGAAGAGCGTTGCAAATCCGATATGCTGAAAAAAGTTTCGAGGTATCACGAACCCGTATTTTTATTAAAAACTCGCTAAACCATACGTAGGGAATATAATTACGCTTGAGCTAGAGCAATACTTCAATGTGACATAGTCCAGACAGGGGACTTATTTTCGAAAAAAATCAATAAGTACTCGGCGGAGGGGTTGACAATATTAGGGAGGCACACTCCGTGCGAGGGGTGCTCCATAACAATAGCAATATCTTAGAATTACACACATACCATGTTTATGTAGCTCACTTTTATGCCTCTAAACAGTTTTGCCTTAATTGTTATCGCTTATAAGGATTTTTTTACGTTTCCTAACGTATTAATAAATACGGGCCTTCGGCCCGTAGCCGCTACGCGGCCTCGGCGCTTCGCGCCTCGTCCGCTCCGCGGCGTCGGCCCGCCGGGCCGCTTCGCGGCCCGGGGCCTCCCTGTGGCCGCTTTGCGGCCACATTGTTGTTGTTTTGTATTATGTGTTGTTTCATTATTGTTCTTGTTACATGGCATTTTGCCATGTATCTAGCGAATTTTCACAGCCTCTCCACACAGGCCCGCTTCGCGGGCCTGAGTGGCTTTCTCACAAACTTGATTTTACTAATTGAGATTTTATTAATACTCTATTATTAATAGTATGCTATAATATTAAAATTAAGAAGCATTATAACAAAAATATATTATTCATGATTTTTGTTTTTAATAAAAATACCGTTTCCGTCACTAAAGATTGTCTGATTGAGCTGAAACCGGTCGCAATGGTTTTAGAATGACTTCGACCATATAAAGACAACTTCAACTCTTACTTACATTTGTGATTGTTTATATAATTTAAAGAAAAATGTCAATTGTAAACAAATTGTTTATTTGAGTAAAATCTTAAGGTTGAAAAAAATATTTATGATTATTTAAAATAAAAATACCGTTTGCGTCACTTAGGATTGTCCGATTGAGCTGAAACTGGTCGCATTGGTTTTAGAATAACTTCGACCATATAAAGACTACTTCGATGTTCTTCCTCTTTACGGGTCTGCTTAGCTCGGCGTGGTTCAGTGGAAGCCATTTTTGCCCTGTCTCTCAGGGACAGTAGGCTTACCATGATGGAGCAAGAGGTAGAGGCTCCTCTAATATACTACATCCCCACCCTCTAACACTATTGAACCCAACAGATATCGTACGAGTCTTTGACCTAGACGTATACATATATACAAGATATATATATATGTATACCAATTGCTCCATTTGTGATGGTTCGATTGAGCTGAAATTGGTCTTAATCGATTCAGCTAGCCGTCTACCTAAATACTAGATACCTTGTTTTAAAGCCATTTTAAGTTTCAAAAAAATTTTTTTTTCATGACGTCATAACTTTTGTTGATGACGTCATAATGTTTTTATAAACAATAGGCCTCGTAACCTCCTCAACATCTCGCGATTTGCAAAGTTTCGTTTTCAATTGAGAACGCCTTCGAGAGTTATCGTTCGCCATACGAAAGGGTAGAAACTCTTACATACTATATATTATATATATATATATATATATATATATATATATATATATATATATATATATATATATATACATATATATATATAACTTTTTTCGGACATATATTTTTGTTATCAGGAAGCCAATAGGAACCGATTCCACTCACTCCCACCCTCAACTTCCGTCATCCGAACAACCTCATAAGCGTCATTTTCATTATGAAAATTCGCTAAAAGTGTTGTATGGTTAAAATACGGGCCTTCGGCCCGTAGCCGCTACGCGGCCTCGGCGCTTCGCGCCTCGTCCGCTCCGCGGCGTCGGCCCGCCGGGCCGCTTCGCGGCCCGGGGCCTCCCGGTGACCGCTTCGCGGCCACATTGTTTGTGTTTTGTATTAATGTATGGTTTCACTATCGTTTCTTGTTACATGGCATTTTGCCACGTATTTAGCGAATTTTCACAGACTCGTTTCACAGGCCCGCTTCGCGGGCCTGAGAGGCTTTCTCACAAATTTGATTTTATTAATCCTCTATTATTAATAGTAAGCAATAATATTACAGTTAACAAGCAATATAAGAAAATAATAAGTATATTTAAATACATAACTAATACGTTTTTTATAGAGGTATAAAGAATACAAGGAAAAAATCCACACGTTGCAACTGTTGAAGTAACCTTGTATAAAGGGTAAGAAAAGATTATAGTTTCATCTTTCATCAGCTTTAGTTATCGTCCACTATACAAAAGGGTATAAACTCTTACTTACATTTATGATTGTTTATAGAATTTAAAGAAAAATGTCAAATTGTTTTTGTAAACAAATTGTTTATTTAAGTAAAATCTTAAGGTTGAAAAAAATATATTCATGATTATTCAAAATAAAAATACCGTTTGCGTCACTTAGGATTGTCCGATTGAGCTGAAACTGGTCGCATTCGTTTTAGAATAACTTCGACCATATAAAGACTACTTCGATGATCTTCCTCTTTACGGGTCTGCTTAGCTCGGCGTGGTTCAGTGGAAGCCATTTTTGCCCTGTCTCTCTGGGACAGTAGGCTTATCATGATGGAGCAAGAGGTAGAGGTCTCTCTTTTATACTATATCCCCACCCTCTAACACTACTGAACCCAACAGATATCGTACGAGTCTTTGACCTAGACGTATACATATATACAAGATTTTATATATATGTATACCGATTGCGCTATTTGTGATGGTTCGATTGAGCTGAAATCGGTCTTAATCGATTCAGCTAGCCGTCTACTTAAACACGAAATACTTTGTTTTGAAGCCATTTTAAGTTTCAAAAATAAATTTTTTTCATGACGTCATAACTTTGGTTGATGACGTCATAATGTTTTTATAAACAATAGGCCTCGTAACCTCCACAACATCTCGCGATTTGCAAAGTTTCGTTTCAATTTGAGAACGCCTTCGAGAGTTATCGTTCGCCATACGAAAGGGTAGAAACTCTTACATACATATATATATATATACATATATATATATATATATATATACATATATATATAAACTTTTTTCGGACATATATTTTTGTTATCAGGAAGCCAATAGGAACCGATTCCACCCACTCCCTCAACTTCCGTCATCCGAACAACCTCATAAGCGTCATTTTCATTATGAAAATTCGCTAAAAAGTAAAAGATTGCGCTTAATTAAGGTTAATTTGTGTCGCCATACAGTAGATAGAAAAGGAGCGTCCGAGAACCGCCACCTCCTTATTGCTAATTTCTAATCAAGAGAAGAAATCTCTCTCTATAGTTCTTGCCTTTATCATATTCTGTGTGTGTCACGCATAACTCCAGCTGTGTTTATTCTAGAGAGTTGAAACTAGGCACAAAATTCATTTACTTGAATTTAATTTAATTTGTTCATTTACTTGATTAATTTAATCATTAAAAAACTATTAATAGTACAGCTTAATATTGACATAAATAATTGTTAGTTACATCTTAAAGTGAGTATCAAAAAGTGTGTTGCAAATAAAGCCTATGCAAAGGTTTACAGGCAGCCTCCTCCCTCTGGCATTTGCCTTGAGGAGGCTCATCTTTTGTTTTTTCATTATAATTAAAAAATAAAGAAATTACTAAAAATAAAAAAATATGACCAATTCAGTTTAAATTTAATACACATGTACGTACACCTTTAAATGGTCAATCGCTCCATAAAATTTGTATTTTTGTATTGTAACCAATTTGAAAATATCGACTGTTAAATTTTAGTGCTCTCACGGCCTGTAGCTTTTAAATATCGTACTGTTTTTTGAAACACGCTACCGCAAGACAGCGTAACGCATAAATACCTAGTGGTCGGGTTTTAAATACTAATAGCGTGATCGTAGAACTAAATTATATTATTAAATTAAACGAAAATTTTTTTGTTCACACCATACTGAGATATAAAACTTACATAGGGATGACATTGAAATTACAATATTGACAGGCTATCGCAGACGTAGGGAAACCGACTTTAAACTAATAATATAACTACATAGAGATGGCAGTGGTCATCTCATACCTTAAATTAGTCTCAAGCAAAATAAGACTACTAGATGTAACTTAACTCCGAAACAACCAGTACCAGTAACGCAACCTTCTCTTAGGCTGTTGCCAAATATTATTCTTTAGTATTTTAAAACTCCGTCATCTCTATGTACTTTTTTACAAAACTCTAAAAACGTAAAAAAAACGGTAACTTATTCCGGACAAAAGCTCATTTAATTTTCTATATCATCACATCTGTTTAAGTAAACCGAATGATCGATCGTGTTCAAAAATTCATCAATTACGCTGACAGTTTGGCATCAGGTGTGGCAACCCCTCTAAACCGGATTAAAACCAATGACAAAGGCTCCCTCCTTTTTTTAAACCCCCCGGGAAAAAATCAATACTTCTTTGTAACAAAATTAAGTTATCAATCATCAAACTCTGTCGATTTTGTTGCCCCTCCAAGACAGAATTTTTATTAAATCATATTAATAATATGTATGTATATTAATACTTCATTCATAAGAAAAGGTCTACATAAAGTTAGACTTTGTTGTATTTGTAGGTCTAGTAACTGTATACGTTGATTTCTATAACATCTTTTGTCAAGTTAAATAAATTTAAACTTTATAAAATTGCTTGCTTCTATTATTGCAGTGGTAATAATAGAAAAAAATAAAGTTTAGTTTATTTTTTCACCGATAGGGTGCGTTAAATATGTCAGTGTTTATGATAGATCGAAATCCATCAACAGCTGCTTCAAATGTTTGATGGATAACGCTTCAACCAATTTTTTCCAGTTTTTCTTTCTAGCGAATTTCCATGACAAGAAGACGCTTATGAGGTTATTTTACTCAAATATTACTCATGCAGATAAAACATTTCCAAGTACTTGTGTAGTATTTGTAAGTATTACGTCCACCCTACATATTTGACAAAACATTTTTTAAATTCGTGTCAAGCATTTGAAGAACCATAAAGTGTTATGGTTCATATATATATATATATATATATATATATATATATATATATATATATATATATATATATATATATATATATATATTCATATATCCATTATATGAATATTCATCATAGTGCCTGTCTTTTATAATACAGACAGATTTACGCACCACTCTAAAGTTCGTACTAGAGAATTCACATTTGAATTCCACTTACGAATTGGATGACCATGACAACGACAATTAAAGCAAAACCAAAGTTGTTTAGAAAAGTTCCAATGTACTTCGGCCCCAAGTTTGATAACACGAATAAGTAACATAGATTTTTTTAAGTATAATGTGTGCGTCATACTTATTCTGTTCAAAATTCAGAATTTTATATTTTCCTTTAAATCATAAATGATAAAAACTCATATTTAATCAATTTTTTTCTCTAGCCTGCATATCAAGTCTCGAGTATTTTTTAACTTGCACTTTAAGAAGCATCTCCCCATGGAAAATTAATTCAAGAGCCCTTAAGGAATTAAGAGACCTGAAATAAAAATTTTATACTGACACTTCCTTGCTTCTGAATTAGTAAAGAGCAAAATGACTCAAGCAAAAATAATTTCTTTATAAATGAGGTTAACTTAAGAATATTTAGAGTTGTGAGATGTGTTTCTACTTCCTCCGCCTCCTTTATTGCTTGTAATAAGGAATATATTAACGCAATCTTTTATGATATATTTTATTTTGCTACATACTTATTTGTTATTAATGTTATTTTCTATATCAGGTCTTTATTTATTTTGTTTAATTTCCTTAGGGAAAATGATCTTATGAGGCCGGAGACATGGTAGGTAGGAGAAAGGGAAATATTTTACACACACACACACACACCACACACACACACACACACACACATATATATATATGACATAAACTCCCGGCGACGAACACAATCCTTACGTATACACCTACATAGTAGATATATATTGAAGTCCTAAATTTTTAATTCCAAAAGTGTGTGATTATTCGGTTTTTAAGGGTAATATTTGATTTTGTTTTAGATATGATGCCTCATCATCTGTGAGATTAATAAGTCTGACCCTCAACTCTGAAAATGCAACTTTAAATTTTAGCCCCGTCATTAAATCATGTAAAATATCAGGGGATGACACGAGGTTTATACTGTAAGTTTATTTCTTTTGTCCTCTATTTTTTAAACTCCTTTTAACTCTTTTTAGATTCCCTCCTCTAGTACTTGACCTTCATTTAGCCACTTGTCTTCTGCCTTTTTTAAAAAAGACAAAAAAAGGGACGCTCATTTAAAAAAGAAATAAAATACTTTAAAAAGAACTCAAAAAATTATGGACGCTGTTTTGTAACGTCATCCTTTTTGTTTTAATGAACTAAGACAAAGCAAAAAATAAGTTAAAAGTAAGAAATGTATAAAAAAACTAGAGGGATTAAACAAAATTGAAGACAAAATAAATGTAAATGAAACTAAATAAATAGAAAAATTAATAGAAAAATCAATTAAAGTTTATTATATTGAGTTATTTCTGTTTAATTTTAACAATATTTTAATTTTTTATAAAAATAATAATATTTGTATTTATTTTTTTAATTTTCCTCATTTATACTGTAGATATATACGAAAACTATTGTTTGAAAAAAATCCGAAATGGGTTTCACCTGATGGGTGACCTAGGAAGAAAAGGAATTTATTTACTACTGCTTTTCCGTCGTATATTGCTATTCCGAGGTTTTCTGAAGACGAGCGAAGCAAGGTAGTAAGGATGAGGCAGTGAGGTTGACCTCACGAAGTAGAGAGGATGAACTTTAGCGGATCCGATCCGGGATAAAAACGTCCGATGTACCGGGTACCCGATTTTTTAAATAAAAATATTTCATTGATGTTCTATTTTATCTTTAGTTTTTAATTTTATTTTAATATATTTTTGTTCAATTTAACTTTGTCAAGTTCTTATGACTTTATATTGTGACACACTTGAAATTTATATTTCATTAAAATATTTTGAAAGTTAAACAACAAAAAATTTGATTAAAAATATCACGTCAAGTTGAAATGTCAAAGATATTTTTCCCAATGCCAAGCACGTATTAAATTCATTTTATAAATTAAATGTGGAATAAAACAAAACTACTGAAGTATTTTTTACAATTATATTCTATACGCTAAAAATGTCACAACAACCACAAAAGTGGTCACAAAATCTCTTACGGGTTTAATTTTACAGGTTTTTTTAGTATGTACAAAATTAGACTTCTGTAACTAAAAAAATCGTAAATTAAACTGCATTCAACAAAATGTAATAAAATATATAATTTGAGACAACACTTACAAAGTCTGCGGTACATCCCCTAAAATAGGGGGGGGTGCCCTCCCCCTAGTGATATAAAATATTTGATGCATTTTTATCGTCATATGACGATAACATTACCTGGAGATTATAAAAAACCGAAAAAAAATGTATTTCTATAGGGTGGTATTCGTCTGAAATGCATCACACGAAATACTTGCGATGGAGCTACCCAGATAAAATTGGTGTCTACCATAACCAAATCGGCTGTGTGTTTCACAGGGGGATCATAAAAGCAAAAAAAAGTGTCGCCACTGTTTTCAAGGAAAATAGATGAGCAATGGACAACTTGTCCCATATAGAGTTTAAAAGTATTGGAGATGCGTATATAGTTTGTGTTTTTTCACTTTTAAGATCTCACACGCTTAAAGTCAACAGACTTAATTCTAGTATTTTTTTTATTTTCTTAGAATTCATCACTTCACAATTTTAAAAACAAGTAGGAATAACGATAATAGTGTAACTATTACCTACTACACAATAATAAAGAACTAAGGCCCGTATTTAAAGAAATCTTCCTAACATCCCTAACATTTTCCTAACTTCTCCTTGTTCCTTAAGGAAATGTTAGGAAGATGCCTTTGAATACGGGCCTAAAACTTTACTCGGCGTGTTTATAACCAGACGATCTAGTAGTGCTACGAGTGCCCGAGGGAGTAGAGGTGGGGTTGGCAACACTTATATTGTAAAGGCCTGATATGTCCCTTCCCTCTTATTTAAGTTCCTTGGTGAGTTCATGCGTGTGCTCTTAGAAGTTAATTGATAGCACTAATGCGACGTTTATTCTGATAAATTTTTATTTCCGATTTGTATTTTCAGGATAGATATCTGTATGAACTCACGTGTATATAAACGTATTTACATAAAACTTATTTGTTTGAGTTTCAATAAAGTTAGAGGGAAAAGAGAGAATAATATTTTTTTTATTTTATTTTATTTGATAGAAATGGAATTGGTAGTTGTTGGACTCAAACATTGCTAAATGTTAGAGGTTTTAAATAGAGGCCATGCAAAACTAAATTGCATTAATTAAACCGGAATATGTTCGTTGAAATTGACTTGGTTATAATTTAACACGACTTCTAAACTTACAGTTTTATTTAAGAGTCGATGTTAAGCAAGCGGATATATAATAAATTTCTAAACATAGTTTAACAACAAAATTAATTTACAAATGTAATAAATTTATTACATTGTAATAAATATTTAAAACCATAAATATTAATCTTTATATGGTGTAAATACAAATAAAATAGTTAAAAACATGTTTTATAAATATAATAAATGAAAAGAACTTAAAAAAAAATAATGTCCATAAAAAATTAACTTAAATATGTATATTTTTTTACCAAATATTCTAAATTGTTAATAAAATTAAATTTAAAAATAAAACAAAATAATAAGTAAAGGAATCACGAAACATAAAGTACAGTAATACATAACATAATATAAACAAAAATAAAAAACAGAAAATAATAAGTCGCACATAACTATTTTAATAAAAATATAAAATAATAAAGTTAAGTACATAAATATTAAAAATATATGAAAAGTATGTAATATGCAATAAAATATATATTTAGTTAATAAAATCAATATAGTTATGTTTAGTCAATATTTATATTTTTTTTTTTTAATTTAATATAAAACAATAAGCTATATTAAATAAAAAACCATATATTTTGTTATAATAAATGTCTTAAATAAAACTGCCTTGGCGTTTTTTAACTTCTAGCGTTTAAAAAAATATATATAACAACAGTGTTACCTCTTTTTATTGCGTGATAAAAAATCATTAGTAAAATATGACGGGTGTACCAACATATAAAAATAAACTACTTGAATACATGAAGAACAGTATATAAATCTAATTTGTATTAATTTCTAAACATAGTGTTATTAATCACAGCTTTTTTAATTTTTTGTTTTCCTTTATTTTGAATAAGTATTTTATTTTACAAGAATAACTTAAGAAATTACTTTCACTGGAAAAAAAATGTTTAAAAAATTTTAAATTGTGAGGGTCGATTTTTTGTTGATATGACAAATGGTGGATTACGATTGATTTAATATAAGTTTAAACTTTAAAAATAAAGAAAAAGCAAGCTGAGATTTCCTAAATATTTTTATTTCTTACTTCCATGTTTTCTTTTCCTTGTTGATACCGTAAGTAAAAAGAAAAGTAATTAATCGTCACTAAGGACTCAGCTAAAATTTTAAAACTTTATAAAACACGAAAAAATTCACGGATCAATTTTAGTGTTGAAGGTGCCACGATCATTCCATTATCAGCATTAGTTAAATAGCTTGTGGAAGTTTTATAAGAACACGGCTGGTATATCTATGGTTTTTGTTAGATCATCAACGCTAAGTAACATCAAACGAAGTCTGTGCTGGATAGATGACCGCTTGGAATGAAACGAACGATTTAGCGTATTTCAAAATAAAAAATGAGCTTATAAGGTTAGGGTCATGAAGGGAAAGGAGTTGGATTTCTTACTGTCTGGAGACGAACGAAGCGAGTCCGAAGCTAAAGAGTTTTGAGGCACCCAGAACCCAATCTCATACATATAAGACTATAACATAAAATATTTTATTATTTAAAATTTACTAAATAATGCATACATATGTTTATTTAAAATTACAAAAGATGATAGAATTCATATCAGCACATGCAGAGGACGAATCACAGTCGAGATTAAATTAATTATCCAGCGTATGACGTCAATAACCCATGACCTTCATTAAATTCAGCAATTAATTAAAGATAAATATTAACTAGATTGTATATAATGGTCTAATAAATGCATAAATATTTTATTATCAGTGTAACTGTGAAGTATAAAAATTTAACTATAATTAATAGACTCTTATTATCTAATTTAATGATTTTTTGTTATAAATAGCTATGCAACAGTTTAAACAAATCAATACATTAATTTGACTCTTGATCTTCTGAATATTCGTATTTGATTATATTTTTTAAGATTAGATTCAAAGAATTTGTTCAAAAATAGAGCGTGTTTAATATTTGTCTCTGATGATGACCGCTTAGGTTGCCAAGCCGGTTTGAAATAGGTAAATAAACAATGTGGAGAACTTTGCGTACTTATGGTTATCATAAACACCCGCGTTGCGCCTTGGCGAAAGCGCAAACATAAACAAGGACAACATGTTCTTGAAAATCATGTAAAACCACATATGCTAGTAGATGTCTGTTGTAATCAGCTGTATCAATAGTTATCAA
>JACMZG010000031.1:0-145855 GCA_018340805.1 Microvelia longipes | reverse complement strand
TCTAGTAAGATGTCTGTTGTAATCAGCTGTATCATAGTTATCAAAACAAACCTAATCATACGCGGCATAGCATATATTCTTAACATAACTAATTAACTGGTGAAACAATCATATCAATATGTATATATCCATACGGTATGCAATAACAACATAAACAAAATAGTAGATAGTTTTTAAGTAGTTAAGTAATTATCCTTACTAATTAAACTAGTCTCACTTTAAGTTTATAAATTCACACATTTTGTGAATTAGAACAATACTTTAATTCTATAAGTTAATAAGCTATAAAATTAAGCTATGGCCATTTCACCCAACACTGTGGGCAATCATCAGACTTATAAACTAAACACTACATTAAGAACTATAAATCACAGAAAACAAATAAAGCACAATTACATAAGACTAGAATTAAATAAATATATAATCACAGAATTTGCTAAACTTAACTTCGTAACAAATAAATAAACAGAAAATTGCAACAAAATTTAATTCTAGTCCTTATGTGCTTTATTTGTTTTCTGTGATTTTTAGTTCCTGATATGCCACAGTGTTTGGGTGAAATGCCATAGCTTAATTTATAACTAATTAACTTATAGAATTAAAGTCATTGTTTTTTAATTTATAAAAAAGTAAGTAGTTTATAGAAATTAGATAGAAATTTAGCTTAAGTGAATTCATAAGAATTTAGTTTATAGAAAGTATAGCTTATTAAATTAGTTAATAGATTATGAAAGAAATTTAGCTTTAGAAAAGTTAGATAAAAATATAGTGTATAGAAATTAGATAGAAATTGTAGCTTAGAAATTTTTTAATCGTTGTGACTTTTGCAGCAAAGAAATCAAATTTTTAAAATTATTTCATGCAGATATATCTGGATTCATGGTGAAATTTCACCTTTAACAGTAATAAACATTTTTAAAATTCTAAACAAAACTTTTTCCATGTGTCACCCTAGAGTTTATCTTAGAATCAACTCCAATAAATAAATAAAGGACAAGGAACAAAAGACCTTTGAAATGATTAATGAATTGGGTGTTTTTTTAGCTCAGTAAACTCGTGTAAAAATAAGCCTAAGAATTTTTCGACCCAAACAACAAAAAGGGATGTCCCGTCCTATAGAGAAAAAGGCCTAAGAGAAAATGTCATAGTTAGCGAATTTTTTATAGAAAATCACGCACATATTGTTCTAAAGTGTACATGTTTTAGGATCAAATTTTATTATTAGTAAGTTTTCAAAAATCAACATTAGATTCAAAACCTTTAAATAAGCACAACTTGAACGTTGAGTATTTTAAAACATAAGGTATTGGTTGACATATATAGTTTCAAACAGAATTAACAATACATAAACATTACATGTCAGGTTCTCAGAAGAAATGTATGTCGAAGGATAAAATGTTTGATATCGTCACGTTTAGAACAATTAACACTATGACATAAAACTATTAGCTGAGTTCTGTAAGTACTGCTTAAATATCTGTTGATTTGTAATATTTCTCATACTTTCTGTTTGATATATATTACTCAAGAGTTTCTGGATATAATATCTAAAAACTTGGGGATCGATTCGATTTTTCAGAAAACTCGTTTTTATGTTTGATGTCGAATAAAGCCTATTTTTTTTTAAAAAAAGCTCTCCTATAATATGAAATATGAGGGTCAAGTTTCTACTCCAAAAACTGTAAAGATATAGTTTGTTTTTTCGATTTATTTACGAAGTAGCGTTTCTCAATGTTTAAGGTGTTTTTGTTTTGATGAAAATTGAATAGACTGACAATAGAACAGGTTAGGATTCCCCACTATTGGATCGCACAGTATCATGAGAAGATTGTCATGTATCATAGAGAATTGAAACATAACCATAGAGATTGGTATATTAGCACGGAGATTGGACATTAACACGGAGATTGGTATATTAGCACGGAGATTTATATTACCATGAAGATTGGTACCATTTCCATGGAGATTTTCTGGTTTCTCTCCAAAACCATTTTACAAAATATTGCTTCCTATTGTCTTATTTTAACTCGTACACGAATATTTACCTTAGCTCCTAACGGCCCGGGGACCATGTTTTTGGGCAACCATGTCGTACAACATGGCACATGACTTATTTAGCGTCCTATAAAAATTTCTCGGTAATAATGATAAACTTGCTGTAAGTATGAGATTAATGATTGCAAGGAGTCTCGTGGGAAAGTGCAGGTCTGGCAGAAATTATATCTCTCACTTGATACGATGCAGCCTCGCTGTGCAATCTGACACATTTCTATACATGTATTTACACTCTCAATACAAATAAATTCTTTAAAGAAACTCAAAACAGCCTGAATCATCGGTCTGTAATTGAAGGTAAATACGGGCTTTATCAGTCAAAATTTACGATTTTGAGGTAGGCGAGGGAGGATAGAGGATCTATTCTACTTGTATGTACACACACACACACAAATATATATGTATATATATATAATATTATATATATATATATATATATATATATATATATATATTATATATATACATATAAGAAGTATTAAGTCGTATGCTTGCGTGCCATCGCAAGCATCCCACATATTAGCGAGCTGTTACAGAAATATATAATGGTAGAGGTTGGACAGCAAATTGTAAATAAAATTAGGAATAAATGACTCTCTAAGTAAAATCAGTTTAAGGGAATTGCCTTTGTGTAAAATTTACAATTTCCCTAGATTTTCAAAGGAAATGCGGACAAACATGTTATAGAGAGGCACAAACAGAGATCCGTATGTGTGATCCTATGTCGCATGTCTGTTTTATTTGTTGCGCAGAACTAATAAAACAAGTTAAGGCAAAGTTATGTGCAAACTTTTAGATAACTAGGCGCAGTTCCTTTAAAAATACATAGGACCGGAGAAACAAGTAAAAGTGCTATTGTTCCGACTATGAACCATAAACCGAATAACCATGCAACGACTGAATTGGTGCACCTAAGTGAAAGCATTCCATGAGAAAGTCCCTTAACTTTCGAACCTACGTGCCAGAAATTTTAGTAAATAAGAAAATTGTCATATCTCTTAAATTATATATTTTGTTTCAATTTGATTAAATTGATTAAGAACTAATATAAATTCAAATAATATATTTTGTATTCTTCGATTTCGATTGACACATTTGTAAAACTGTTAATGAAAACAGAGAACACAAACTTCAGCAGTGCTCGGATTAAGCTCAAAGCGACTGTTAACACTTTTCACCGATTTTTAACTTTTTGGGCGGACCGTTGTGCATTGCTCTTTCGAGGGAGAACATTAAAATAAACATGAAACCGTTAGTTGGTCTAAAAATATTTTATGATACGTATGAGGTTTTTAGTCAAGAAATATCTAAAATAATAATAGGAAGTAGTTGCGACCTAACCAAGTACTGACCACATCTAATATGCTTAAATTCTGTGAACGATGAATGATTTATTAGGGCTGTCAATAGTGTAGGCATGAATGAACATAATAGATATGTTGATGGGGTTTAACCGAAGTTAACATAAGTTTAACAAATAATAGGAGTGGCAGCAGAGGTACTTATTAGACAATTAGGACCAATGTTTACTTAGGAACTTCATAAAAAATGCTTAATAGTATTTTTTTATTTAAGGCACAATGCTTTGGTATAAAATTAACAAGAACCCAGGTAAGGTAAGAATAACCCGATAGAAATATTCTAAAACTAGTTTCTAAGAAAAAACAATCCCGAAATTTATTCATAGATAGAAAAGAACTTATATCTCCTGCGAAGTTAAGTTGGGCCAGAGGCTAGATATAGAAACAGATATGAGGCTAAACAAGAGTAGTTTTCTATTTAATTAATAAATTATATCTATTGGTTATTTACGTTTATAAGGAACTAACAATAGAATAGAATGAAATAATAATTATTAAAAATAAATTATTGGAACAAAAATAAAACTTTGAGGGGGGGGGGGGTTCTAAGTCATGAACTCATGACAGGTATACATGAGTAGATACATATATCTTCTAATATTATATAGCTTCTATTATTATTATTTATCTACAATATGCACTTGCATATTGCATATTTTTCTATACAATGTTAGAAAAATAAAAATAAAAATATTTATGTACTTAAATGAACTTGGAGCAAACTTGTTTAAACTTATCACCCATGCTATTAAGCTAAAAATGTTAACTTACCTAATAAGTCATTATTCTTTCACTGATTTCGCGTGTTCTTCTTGTATTAGCATGAATCCTAAAATAAATACAAAATAAAATTAATTGACTCGGTAAGAATATAAAAGAACAATACAACAAAGAAAATGAAGAGAAAAATAGTTTAATTAAGTATGGAATAATTAAGAGAAATAAGGCAAAGTAAAAGAAAACAAAGGTGTACGATAATGGTAGTATTAGATAAATTTATGAACAGTATAAAGGGAAGAAGTAAATAAATAAAGTAGTATAGAAAATAAATGAAACAAAATAAATAAAGGAAAAGGTACATTAAAAGTAAAAAACGTTAAAGCCAAGATTTATATTTGGATTTTGTTATCTATATAAAAATAAATATACGATTTTTTTTTTAAGATAGCATGACTGCAATAGGATTGCGGCAAGGATTCGTACGGGGGCTCTGTGTTTTTATTCTTATATTAGATAGAAGGTTATAAAAAGAAAAAGGTTTTTATTGGTAAAGGTTATGTGGACACCTGGGACCCAATATTCTTATCTAGAGCTAAGGGTTTCTAGAAAGATATAAAAATAAATATTCCAATAAAGTTTCAAGGAAGATGTGCTGACTAAATAAAAATATAAGGAGTAACAGAGTAGTGGCGAAGGGTTTTTACGCCTTAGCCACTACTTTATTTTAGCCACTACGTATGTAGTGAGAAATATGTAGTAATGTAGTATTGAGTAAGGTTCTTTTTTTGTTGGAGTTGTAATAGTTGTTTTGTTATCCCTTATTGTAGTTTTGTAGCTAGTGGAAAACCCAGAAATAGTATAGAGGAAGAAATAAGAGTAATAAAATGAACTAATGAAAAATATTAGAAAAGAACTATTAATAAATGTAGTAAGTAAGTTGTAAAGAGGTAGGTTAAAATAGAAATATTTAGAAGGAAGATGAAAAATGCATAGAATGAAGAAGAGGGAATAAGATAGCATTAAATGTAGTGAAAAAAAAATTAAACAAAAAAAAACGTATGAAGAAGGAAAACGAAACAAAATCAGTAAAAAAGGAATAAATAGTAAAGGAGAATCAAGGAAGAAAAATAAATGGTAAAAGAACACAAGAAACAATTAACGGGAAAAAAGACATAGTGAAGAAGACGAAAGAATTAGTAAAAGAAAGTAAAAGTGATAAGGAATAAAAAAAATCAAGAGTGAAGAAGAAGTAAAAAATAGTAATAAGATAAGGAAAAATAGGAAGATTGAGAGGTGAGATAGCAAACAAAAAAGACTTGGTGACTTTTCTAATTTTAAACCATAAATAATTTGTGTCAAAGAATGTTCTGCATGGTATAAAATGATATCAGTAAGTTTGATCTGTCCCTAAGTTGAAGAGCCCCCTATATTTTATTTGCTATGTTTAGAACCTTATGTGATCTTATCAGACCCTAACAAAAACTTTTACCTGCACTTATGATCTTTTTTAAAGTTTTTAACAAAAAGTAAGTATTTAGTGAATAATTTTTGTAAGCATTATGAATAGAAAGCAACTTCTTATTTATCATTTCAATTGAGAGCTAATTTCAATCATCTAATCGAGAAAAGAGAACGAAATTGTTTAATTATTTAAAAAAAGTTAAGTCTACAAGGCAAACCTAGTCATAATATATTATTAAAAATCGGGTACGGGATACCTCGGAACTTTTCCTCCTCATATCGGATTTGCTACGCTCATCCTCTCCAGCTTCAGACTAGCTTAGCTCATCCTCAGAATATACTAGTTTTTAATTCTTACAGCAAAACGTATTCAGAATCACTCGTCGTAAGATAGTAAATACATCCATTTTATCCCAGAAGTCACCCATCCAGGGTGACTACGCTTGATACTGCTTACTTTTAAAATTCATAGATATACATGTTGTATTAAAACGATACTTAGAGTACTTATTTACTACGTAAAGGCATATTCTTAAACCAAAATTCAACCTAATTACATTATTTTCCGATTTTATACAATTATTTAAAAAACGTACTCAAGTCATTCCATAACAATTGAACTAACACTGATATCGAGATGGAATTTGGCACACATGCTAGTACATGGCTTCATGCGTACAAAACTTCAATCGGATCGCATCATTTTTTGCGTTTTTTATGATTTTCATCATTTTTGCTGAGTCAATATTACGGGTAAATGACGTCATAAAAAATATCTGAATAGCACAACGACACCGGTAGACTGACTTTTTGTACGAAGTTTCAACTCTCCAGCATAAATACTTTAAGAGCTACAATGACAACAGACACACACATCAGACAGAAAATGTTGTAAAAACCACACAGGAGGCCTTAAAAACGTCTGACACGGATAATTCCGGTGACATCCCGGTTTCGGATTTTTTGTAAACGCAATACTTTTCCTATATACCTACGTATGTATAGGAATTTCCTAAATACCTACTTTTCCTCATTAAATAAATGAGGTAAAGTAAAAAACAAATATACCCGAAAAATAATAATTTTGTATCGAAGCAGTATATTTCTCTTAATAGCATTAAACCGATGTATTGTTAATTAAATAAAAACACAATTAAAACTTTTAATCTAAAATAATATCAAGCTGTTATTTGAGATGTGAAGCCTCTCAATTACGTCGAAATTCAAACAAAAACTTGTCAACTGCGTCCAAATATACTTAACATTTTATAGGGGGAACTCATTTAAAAAAACGACATTTTCCTGTAAAAATTCGCTTTAAGAGATTTGAAGGTGGGATTAAAAACACTTATCAAGTTGATAAGTGACGCCCCCCGTCAAATATCTGGTAGTGACGGGGCCTAATGGATGTGCCGCCTCTATGGCCCCCGACCCTTTAGGTATAATATTACTGATACGTCTCGTATTTCAATAAGGGTCAGCATTAATTGTATTGGCATAGTGTTTTTAGATTAATGTGTCGTTTGAACATATATTGCTTCCACGGTTATGGTAGAAATTGTGGAAATTATTGAAAAACAATTTATTTATGTGGCTTTTTTTATTATTATAAACATTAGAACACTTTAGTGTTACAGCCTGTTACATATATATATATTAATTAAAAAATAACAAACAATATCAGATAAAGCAAAAACATTAACTCTATGCTAATAAATTAAAATTAACTATCTTATTAATTATGAAAAGAAAATTAAACAAACAGAAATGTAAAACTAATAAAAATCTAAATTCGACTATGGTGGGCTTATTTGGAAAAGAATCTCAACCTGATTATTAATTCTTATAATTATATAAAATTATCTCCTTTCTTGAAAATTAAAACATGTTTATTTATTCTGTAGACGGAAAAATTTGATTAATTCAGATACTGAAATGAATAAGGTATCAATTACTTGGTTGAAGATAAAAAAAATAAAAAAAACACTAATTGTAGGTTTTAGAGGGATTGGATGGCCAAGGGGCAATTTTAATTTTTTATTATGTATCCGCCTTCCTTAGAAAAAACTTAGGCTTAAAGTTTCTTTATTGAAAAAAATTCAATTATATATGTTACGTATGTCCATAGCAATCCGATAGCCAAATGTTTTAATACGTTTTTGAAATATATATTATTATACTTAAATAAAATGCGATCATATTGGTATTTTATTGGTATTTTATGCTTAGAAATTGATTTATAGTTAGACATAAGTAGATGATTATATATTTTTGAAATTATTTAAACTTAAAAAGTTTAAACCGTGCGCCATCTTTAAAAAGAATCTACCTATTTTGACTTTTCAACGAGGATTATTAAGCAAATTTATTAACTTAACTTATTTTCCATTTTAATCTGAGAATCAATTTTTTAAAGCTATTGACGAGGGGTATAATTTTCGAATAACATCATAAATGCCTCTTTGTTTGTTTATTTTTTCATTATTCGGATATTAATTTGATAATATACGTTATTACTTTTTTTTACTTTTCAAAATAGTTGAATCAAAAGAAAAAGTTTTGGGTTCAGCTTTATTAAATTATATTCGCGATCATTTAATTAATTTAATAGAAATAACGAGTGAATTAAAACATTTTAACAATTAAATATTTACACAAATACTTAATACACAAACACCATAATAATCCAATTAAGCCTTTAATTTCATAATGCTTAACCGGCAAGACACTACCTGCTTGATGAAGAAACCTCTTCTGGCAGCTACGACAGTATTTTCATTCAATTCAAACTTGAGGCACAATATGCTGTATGACTGTATATATACTCATATTTGAATTATATTTGTATTTTTATAGAAAGTTATATCTATAAAAAATAAATATATATATGTATTTGTATATATGTATTGTATAATTGTATATATGTATTATGGATTTGTGACGTCAAAAAGTCAAAATTAGCTCTAACCGAACCATTGAGTTCGGTTTTAAGGTATCGGTTCAGGTTTAAAGTATATAATATATATATATATATATATATATATATATATATATATATATATATATATATATATATATATATATATATATATACTATACTACTATACCACATCGTATAGTGTTATTTTAATATATTAAAATAATTTAATATATTATACTTTAAACCTGAACCGATACTTAAAACCGAACTCAATGGTTCGGTTAGAGCCAATTTTGACTTTTTGACGTCACAAATCGTGAAGTGTATCAAAAGAAAGAGTTAGTGGGAACCGGTAGTATTGGAGTTGTCGGCTTGAAAATATTAAACATTATTTTTTCTAAAAAATCATATAAACAGAAAAAGGAATTATCCTTGCACACTAGAAAATACCGCCAAAGGGATCAAGGAAAACTCATATCTCCCGCCTATTTGTATTAAAAACGCAGGAGTTATAAAATCGGTATGGTTACACAAAAAAATGAAAAAAACATAATGCGGTAACTTCCGTGGAAAATGGTACAAAAGTAAAACACTTAACATCAAAAAGTGCCGTAAAGTTTACTTTACCTAACAGGTGCTAACAAGGTGTCGGTGGAAAAAAATAAAACCATTATTAAGACTGTCTTACTAACCGTAAAACACTTGGTTTTAAAGTAACTAATTTTTAGTGTTCTAGTGTTTGTACTGCGAACGCTAATGAATAGAAAATGTACGTCTTCCAGCGTAAAGACGGGGAAGAAATAAAATAAATAAAAATTATAATATTAATTTTTAAATTGTATTTTTCTTTGTACGCGTAGCTTTATAGCTAGCGTTCCTAAATAAAAAAACTTAATAGAAATATATTATAAGCTTTCCACAATGAACAATATGAACTTTAAAATAATAAAATACAATAATCGATATTAAGTCATTAAATAAAAGCTTAATGCATTTTCAATTCTTTAACATAATTTAATCTCTTAGGTTTAACCCTACCTTCACACTCTTAGAGCATGAACACTTTAAATTCAATGCATATTAATTTGCACTTTATTACACAAAACAATTTAAATAATTAAAAACAAAAAGGGATTATAAATTGACAAAAAAATAAAATGAAAAAACATTTTAAGAAAAAAAAGGATAAAATAAATAAAAAATCTCGTCAAAAATAAATTTGAACCCAATTTTCCACACTTAAAAAATAGAATTGTGAAGGAGCTAGAAAATTCTTATTTAGAATGTGAGAAAGCCTTAAAGCTATTTGAAAGGTATAGAAAGCTACCTTTCCAAAACCCCTTATATTTGAAGAGGGGAGGGGCTCAAATTCCCTCAGGAGTTATTGGGGTTTATTCAGCAATTCTAAAAAAAATACCTTTTTTCGGATAAGCCCAAGAGTAGAAAATTAACTTTTTAGTATTGCGATACATTTTTCACCCAATAACTTGACTTTTACCCATATACTTCTATTATTGTAAAAAACAAGCTGCCATGTATGGTCTATTTTGCCTATTATATACATCAAACTTAAAGCGCTTCGTGTTATAAACTTAGAAGTAACCACTGTCCTAGCAACAGATGTGGATTTATTTGAACTAAAACTAAATTCTACATTTCAAAGATGTAATTCATAGTATTCCTTATTTATTTAGCACAAGAAAGATATATATATATAATATATATATATATTATATATATATATATATATATATATATATATATATATATATATATATATATCCTTGTGTGTGCGTGTGTTGTGCGTATTAAGACCTTGTTTTAAGACACTAAATTGGATATATCCTAAAATTTAATTGAATTTTTGCTTTCGGGACTTGATTTTCTGTACGAGTTCAAAAGAATATCAAACTTTTAGCCCCGTATCGTTTCCACAAGAAAAAAGTTCAAAATAGAGCATAATACCAATTATTTGTACTTTCTGTTTCGTGGATGCTAAACGTAGACACTTTATAGAATTTGTATTACTTTTTGGCTAAAGCAATGCTTTTTAAATATAGCAGTTATGGAAGAAAAATCTTTCTTATAACAAGACAAACATAAATGAGAAAATATAATAAAAAAAACTTAAACAAACCAGAAGATTTGTCATTTAGATTGTCTCAAAGCCATCTGGACCTCGACAAAATTATTTTATTTTTTTACCAAATCTAAAAATACAACCTATCTACATATTTTTCTTATCTACCTGATCTTTATCAATTATTTATGTTTGTTTCTTTTTTTTTCATCGTTTAAAGATGAAATAAGAAAGATAATAGAATAAATTATTTAAGATTTTAGATTTTGTTCGTTATTCATGTATGTAGTTATTTATCTGTATTTGATACGAGCTGATGGTATATAAGATAAAATGCATGTGATAAATAAAAAGTGATCGAACATATGCAAATCTAAACATATTCTCTTACTGTAAGCTAACCTAAGAAATAAATACTTAAGCGATTTTTTTTTGAACAACTACACACTACATGTTTATTTAACGCTTATAAAAGAAATTGGAATCGATCCCCCTACTTTCTTCACTTTATGTTATCATGCAGCACATAGAAAACATTTTCTTATGCTATTAATGTAGATGTAGTTTGTTTATTTATACATACATATATATCGCTTTATTATATATATATATATAATATATATTATATATATATATATATATATATATATATATATATATATATACATCGCTAGTATGTATGTAGTTTGTTTATTTAGAAACGCTAAAGCGTTTACGTGGTTGACATGATGAAAGCAGAAACGCTGGCGGGATCTGGATCATTGTCGCTAATGACTTGCTTATTTCAGACATAACAGCTGCGTCCACAGGTTATACATTAATGTATTTGTGTTTTTATATAGAAATAATAGTTACAAATAATAAAAGTAATAAATTTCTTATAAAATTCTAATTATCAAGGAAAATTTTGAAATTTTGGAAAGTGAAATACATATTCCACACCACTTGTAATATTAATTAATTATAATATCTATTTATTTCGTTAAATTTTATCATTAAATGAATAATGATGACCTAGTATTCCTAGGTGTCTCTCACACAATTATATTGTGTCAACTATTCAAGTTTAGAAAAATTCGGTAGTATCAAATGATACTATAATGAAAAATAAACTTTTATTTATAATTTTCAATAAATCAAACTAAAACTTTCAAAATTAAACTTTTTATTTTAATTTCAGACTTGATTAAATAAATATAATAATTCTTAATAAGGCAAAACTTTTATTTCAATTCTTTCTTTTTGCTTTTTATTTTGTTTTAATTATTTAATTTTTATTGTAGATAGAACCTTAAAAAATAAATTAACTGTAGAATGATGTTAAATAAATCTTTTACAATTTAATGATTTGATCAAATAAGTTAATTCTATTTCTTAATAAATCAAACCGATTTCAACTTGAAACTTATAAATTACTTTAAGACTTTTAAAAATTGTGAATATTGATAAAATTTAAATGAGCACAGATTGTAAAAATGTTAAGTTGAATAAATTTACTTAAAAAGAACGTCTAAAGTAATTAATTTATTTAAAGTTTAATAAATTAATGTTTAGGACTTATTATTTGTACTTAAACGTATTTTATTGTTATTGTATTTAAATCATAAGTAGGTAAACAATACATAATGTAGTCAAACCCAGATATATGCCCACATAGATAAATATTATAAACCCTTATATAACTGCACATATAAATAGATATTATATTTACACTCATACTTACAAGATAAGCAGGTACATATATAAATACATGGAGGCCTATTCCATTTATAGGTAAAGTATTAATAAGGTTGATTTTTTGCATTTTAATTGCGTCTGGCGACGATTAATTACAGAGTAGTTTTATATTTAAATTATTTTTAATGCTATTAAAAAAATAAAGATTGAATAAATGAATTAGTTGTTAAATAATTACTTTTTAGATTAGTTATACAATTAATTAAAGTTACTCACAATTACTAACATGTCCAGATTATTAAACTGCAAAACGAGATGCTAAGAAAAATATAAATTTATACAGGAAGTGAAGCAGGATTTTATTGCTGCGGTAATAATATATTTCTAAAACAATAAAAAATACTGCTATCTTACATGAACCGTTTTTTATGTGTTCGTTAAGGGCATTTAAGACCTAAAACTAATATATAGGGGTTTTCAATCTCGTAGCTTTTACTTTTTAGCTTCAAAGGTTAAAAGTAACTAATGTTTGGGCTAGGTAAGCTGAAACAACAATTTAATGACAAGGCAATAAAATAGCACTTTTATGTAAAATTAAGGTAAAAAAATATATTTGTTTGCTTTTTAGGCAACTAAATAGCACTTTTCTGCGTCTTAAGCAACAAATAACACTTATCTGCTTTTTTGCTTCTTAAGGCAATATAATTGCACTCTTTTAATTTTTAAGGCAAACAATTTTTTTTTTTTTTGGCACTCTTCTGTTTTAGAGGTAATAAATCCAATTTTTGTGCTTTTAAGAAACAAATTCTCACTTTCTTCTTACTGAAGGAAAAACGTAATTATTGCTTCATTTTATTAGGCATTAATATAGATTATTTTTAAATGCTATAGTCAAAACCTTTAGAAGATACTATTCGATTCATCTATACCTATCCATTTATTTAATAATACGCAAATACATAATTATTCCGTAAATGAAAAAGAAATGTAAAAGATAAAAGTGAAAAAAAAATGTAAATACAATGTAAAAAACATTTACTTTGTTCTATACAATAAAAGAGGAAAGGCTGTATAATCAATGTTGTTTGTCTATTCTAGGCAGCCATGTAAAATATTACTTAACTATTTTAGGCAGGAAAAATTACTATTCGAATTTAAAAACAGGCAGATAATTTAAAGTATCAGTCTGCTTTAAGATTAAAGTTATATACTTAAAATACATGGGTTTTACTTTGTGTCAGGAAAAACTTTACCTGACTGATATTTCTGACCAATACGGTTAGAATTAGTCATGAAATGAAACAAATATTGCAATATTTGTTGGTATAATTACACTCTTTTTTAAATTTCAATAATTTTAAGTTGTTATTTATTTAATAATTATTTAACTCGATTAAAAAAATATTTAAGTAGATCTTTGTTCAAAAATGTTTTTGTTTGTTGCCAAGTGTTTGGCAACACTGGTGCGTAACTTGTATTTTACTAAGTTTATTTATTTTTCTTGGTGCATTTTTGATAAATGCTGGTTATTAATATTTTTATCTACTCCTTGTATTGTAAGTTCTACTTTACAGTCTTGTTATCTCACACTGTAAATGTACTTTTACTCCTGGGGACAAAAAGTGAAAGTGTTGCCAACTTGACAGAATTGTTTTAATTTTTAGGAATTTAGGAAATTTTTAGGATTTTTTTCGGGTGTTATGTTGGTACTACGGGTAGAATATACAATATACACACGCTAATGTTTAAATTACAAATATATTATTACACATTATTCTATTGACAGCTTACAATAAAATAATGTGAAGATAGTGGGTTTATTCTCTCTTCATCAGAGTGATTGACATGATAACAATAATAACAATAACAATTAAGGAGCTGAAGAATATATTAATAGTTGTTAGTATTATTTTCTAGTCGTAGATAAAATTTAATATGCAACAAGGGATGAAAGTTTTTCAGCTCTCATATTATCTCCCTCGTCAAGCCTCGGGAGCTAACTAATTTATCTCCCTCGGCCTACCGGCCTCGTGAGCTAATGAAGTTTCCTCCTTCGGCGCTGCCTTAGGACGAAACTTTGACTTGAGCTGTAAAACTTACTTTCATCCCTTGTTGCATAATAACTATTGTTTCGATTAAATTATTATTATGTATTTTTTTGTTGTTGTTATATCGAAATAACAATACATATACAAAATAAACAATAACATATATTGAAATAAACAATAACATACATCGAAATGAACAATAACAAAATCATAGATTAAATATTGTCGTTGTGATTAATAAATATTTTTTCCGAATGAAGTGAGTAGATAAAATATGTATGCAACAAGGCGGGAAAGGAAAATTGACTATAGTATGATATTAACCGCGTAACTTAATAATTGAGTTGTTGAAAACTACAAATATGGCTTGAATGTAGCGTACCTCGAAAATATACACCAAGTATCAAATTATCTCCTTAAAAATAAAAAAAAAATTATATTCAATTAAACCCACATTTTGAAGAAAAGAAAAAAAAATTTAATAAATTAGTATTAAACAAACTATCATAAATATGCAGAAAGAAAAAAATAATAATTGGTAGGTTTGAAACAAGGAATAGTTTGTTGGCATTGTTAGGGATTATTGGATAAGGTTGTCTAAATTCTTCTTTCGTAGAGGTAATGTAGAGTAGTGGGGATAAGATAGGAGTTTCTCATGAAATTACATAGAGATCATAACATGGGATGTCTAGTTTTCCTTCAAATATTTGCAATATTATTCTCAGTATATGATCTCTTCAATTCTATGTAATTCATAACCTAGAGGTGTCTTATCAAACTACTAAACTTTTAACCCCCACTACTTAACATTACTTCTGATAAGGTATGTACACATCCTTAGTACATAACCTGATGGTTATTTTAGAAGATTATAAGGTAGAAAATTAATAGTTTAATCATCATATAATATTAACTGTTATGTTCTTCCACTTTGTAAAAGACATGATTTAAAATAAAACTTAATTAAATAAAATATAAAGTAAACTTGTGTTTCTGTAAAATACAGGAGAGTAAAAATAGATCCTAAAATATTCAAAAAGGTGATATCAAGGCTACTCTACACTAGGGTTGTTCAATTCAGGTAATGGTATGGTCTCACTAAACTATCTCCAAGTAGAGTTATGTCACAACAAAGTTTTGTGAGGGTTAAATAATTGTTCAGTTATCATAAGTGAACGAACTACAAAATAGAGTCCACGCTTGTTACAACGTAGATATTTAGTAAAAAATAGTATCCTAAATTTCGCTAAATAGCTTCACCTTATAGCATATAAAAGAAAACTAAATAGCGTAGAGTATAGATAATTAATTTTAAAACCTGAAATAAATAGAGAAATAAAATTATCTTTAATGCGACAAAATACAATCACTAAGTAAAAACACTGTAATAAAATGAAATAAAATGAACTTTAGAAAAAGAGTAAAAATCCAGTTATCCCTCTTAAAAATTTCAAGAATGTCATTGAAATAAAAAAGTTAATTACGGAAAATTAAAGGCGTTAAAAAATTTAAAATATTTTAAACTTATTTAATTTAAGAAATAAAATCTTATTTCTAGAAAGAAGATATATATATATATATATATATATTTGTGAGTTCGTGTATATGTTACGAGATTTAGTTCTTGGTTTTATCCATTCGATGTCTTAGCACTCAACAATAATACAAGAACCTAATTTAAAAATAAGATAATTGAACATTATGGCAGTTAAGAGTGTTGTAGTAGACGTAGTAGTAGTAGTAGTAGTAGTAGTAGTTGAATGTGTAGGACGTAGGCGAGTTAGAATGTAGAATGTACGATTAGAATGTAGGACTGTAGGATAGGCCATATTCTGTGGGGTCTTGTAGAAGTATAGAAAGGAAACCACTTGGCTAAAACCTAATAACTAAGCAGCCTACTTATTTAGGAACATTTGCACATCAAGTGTCCCAGCCTGCATTCGACATCTCAAAAACTAAACAAATCTCAACAAGTAAAGAATACAGGATAAAAAACAAGTAAAATAGTTGTTATATGGGAATAAAAACAAAAATTAAAAATAAAAAGTAAGAACATGAAAATAAACTAAAATGACAAGTAATCTTAAAGGCGATAAACAAGAGCAAGATGCCAACAAATAAAAGAAATAATAATTAATAAAGTATAGTTCTGATGAAATTCACTAATAAATAATTAAACCAGCAACAATCTAAATAAGGAATTAAATATAAAAGTAAGTTAAAAATATACAATGAATAAGAAAAGAAATAGAATCAAAGATGATGTAAATTGATGAAAGAAATTATTAAATAGAAAAATCAACAAAGATTGGTTACAGTGTCGACGCTCAGGTTTCTCTATTTGATAGATTTTTTTATTTTTAAATTTAATAATGAATTATAACCGCAAAAATTAAATAACATAGATACCAGCAGAAGTTTTTAACAATAGACGGAAAAAATCTTTAAACATATAAGGTTTATTATTTTTTTAAACTATTATTGTTTGTCATACATATTAATTTGAGGTATTAAATTAAATCAATTCTTTATTGCAGTTAAGAAAAAATTATAGGAACTCGTCGAGAGATTAAATGGGCGTTACCCGTCATGAATCTTCGGCCAATTATTTCCCTGGCGTTCTTTCCTCAAGCAATCTTGTTAACTTCTTTAAAGTATCTTAAAAAAGTTTATTTACTCAGGTCTCGGTTTAAAAAGGCCACACACGGTTTAACTTGTTTAAGGAATTCACTTTTTATTTTTTATGTTGGCTAAACTGAAAACCTGATGCTACCTGTCAACACTCTATTAAGTAAACTACTCTTCTTCTTTTTATTTTATTTTTTAAATTACTTCCTTTATTATTGTTGTTTTGTCTATTCTTTGCTTAGCAAATTACCATTTTTTAACACAACTTCATTTTGATTCTTAATAAATAAAAATTAAATGCGTAAATTCATAGAGTAAAAATTAAGAACAACAAAATAAAAACTAAACGAACTTAATTATAAAACATAACTAATAATAAACAAACGTAATACAGAAAAATTACAAGAGGAAAGTGGAATGATAAATTCTTGAGATAAAAATTAAAATTTATGAGTTTTCGGCCAGAGGTTACATCTAATTAGATGTTAGATATTGTATAAACTTGACTTAAAAATAAATTAGATGAAAAATGGAGTTTAGTTAAAGAAAGAGTAATAAAACAAAATACTAAAAATACAACAGTGAACATTGAAAAAAAGGGTTCATTTTTATGTTACCAATTATTATTATTTTTTAATTCTGATATTTTACATTATATTTATTGCTTTAAGTATATTTGAATATTTATTTAAATTTTATGTCATAAAAATTCATATATATACTTATTAATTCATGAAAATTAATAAGTAATGAGTAATAATAAAGAAAAAAATCTAATAAAAGTTGCAATGATCTGGCTGAAAAAGTAAATAACAAAAAATCCTTGCCGATTCGGACTCTGTGCGTTCATCAAAATATATAAATCACGTAAATTAGAGGGTAGTTGGTCTTCGGACATGCTTTGCTCGTCCTCAGCTTAGACATTAGAAAATCAGTTTTATTCCCAGCAGTCATCCATCTAGAGACTGAGCTTGCTCGACATTAGAGCTGCTTAATATTAGTAATCAAACCAAAACCATAGATGTACGTTATAAATGAGTAAAAGTAAAAAAAATAAAAGAGGATGGATTTTCAATGACTCAACAAGCATCCGAAATGAAATTCGCTCTGCTCGGGCTTTTTATATCAGTATTATTATTATTACTAATGTTTTTCATACTTCAATGTGTACAATCTAGTTAGTGAAATAATTAGTTCTATTAAACGGGAAACTATAATAAGATAATACAGGAGATTAACAATATGTAAGGCTGGATGGGAGAAATTAAAGATTAAAAAAAAACAATAATCTATTGTTGTTGGGAGTAATGAGAATAAATGGATTCTTTATTATGTGAAACTGATCACAATAAGACAATGTTAAAAAGGATATTCAAGTTGTTTAAGAGATCGTCAGTTAATAAGCACGGAAACATTCGGAGAAAATCTTCTTTTTAACAATCTAAAGATCGACCAAACAATTTTAAAAAAGAGAATAATGTAAAACACTTTCTTCCGGCATAATCACATATGGATATATTATTCAAGAGGACGTAGCCAACCTAAATAAATAAGGATGCTTAAAACATCTTATCAGGCCTCTAAGTAACCTCCTTATAACTCTAATATAAGAGTGTGTTTAGGTAATAAAATATCAATTGTGTTCGGATTTTAGCAAGTTACAGATTTAGACTTGACGGATTATTCGTGGGGGTGACTTGCCAGATACCCGTGACATCGGCTCGAACGTTAAATCTACGACTACAACGAATTCGGGTTGGCATATTTACTTTTTAAAGTTCACTTTAAGATTTTTAAAATAAAGATTCTTAAATGTATGTATAAATCAGAGGATGTTATCACTCATATTTTAATATGACCAATAAAATTTAGCTTATTGTTAAAAGATATAACTCTTATCATTTTTATCACTTGCATCACTGCAATAGCTCATCCCTTATCAAGTGATACTTAAAAAATTCACACATTTATCGAGAGTTATCAGAATATTTGATTAAAAAGAATAAGAATCGCTTATTGCAACGCCAACCATAATAACGGTCATTGTACTCGAATTAAAAACAAGAATATATATATAAAAAAAAATAAGAAAAAAATAAAATAAATACGCATAAAATCATGTTGCAAAAGAATGTAATAAATATTACTGTAGAACTTTTTATACAATAGTAATAATTGTTTTAAATCCATCAATAATGACATTTTATCTTTTGACATATATCTAACTCTCGAATTCGAGATAACATTGTAATACATTAGTGTATATTTATGTTTAAAACTGTATATGTCAACTAATAAATCTAATACAACCCATATTTCATGAAAATACCATAAAAATTTGAGAAGATATTAAATTTCAGTTATATAATTAAGAATTGATTGTTTAAAATTAGCTAGTCATTATATTTTATAATTTATTAACTCACACATCAGAGAATATAATGTTGATCTTAGCTACCGGTCTTATATGTTGATCTTATCAATGTTATCAGTAAGTATTTTATGAGAGTATTGTGTGATATAATTTATTGTAAAAAATTATTAACAATAAATGTTGAATTGTGAAAGAGGATATTGATACTAGCTGTGATTTTTAACTCTGTTCAAATTGTGGTCATTTAATATTTTTATATAGGAAATATCTATGTACACACTAAAATAATATATTGTGGAGCTGTAAAAATCGACTAATTGTCGATTTAAGCTAATAATAAGCCGCGTATTGTAATATTTATAAATAAATGAATACCAAGTAGGAAAACAAACGCGATTTCTGTCAGACCTGGTATGTAGTTCACAGGGAGTTGGCTCAAATTTTCTTATGGGCCTGCCATTTTTTTACTCTTGTAAATATAAACAAAATATTTACGGTACTAAAATTTTTGTTTTTATTGCATTTTATTTGTAAAATTTTACATTTTTTACATTTGTGTAAGAAATATGTTTCTTCACATTAAATACAGATTTAAGTGCTTATCTCTAAATACTAGGTTTGTTTAAATTACTTAAAATGAGCGGCTAATTGAACTTGATTTTTCGAGTGCACTACTAAACTTAGTACATTTTTCCAAGTAATATTTGTTTCCTCCTTAAAATATTAATTGTAATTAGTAGTTTAACAACTTTAACCTAAAACTTATAAATATAATAAAAGGAACCGTAATTTTAAGTTATATTTAAGGTAATATATTGTCGTCTGTATGTTAATAATCTTAATAAAAACATGTGGTTTACCTTAACTATAGTTTCTCTTTTTCTTTAACTAAATTATTTAACAATTATTTCACAGAAATTAATACAAAATGATTAAATTATCACGTACATATTAAAGTACGAAAACACGATCAAATGTAAAACTAACCTAATGTTATCAGGGTTGCCAATAAAATTAAGTAAATAACGTAAATTCTAAAAGGGTCATGGGGAGTTAATCCAATTTTAGCAATTTTTTTATTTTTGAGCCAGATATCAGCGATCACGCAGATTGTTTTTACACAGGTTAGTATAGGAGTTTCCCTACTTGGTTTATATGTTACTTTAGTCCACACATATAAGCACGTTAATGATAAGTGTGAGTTATGAAAATTATGAGAAAAGAAATGAGTACACTTATCTGGTGGACGTGGACATACCTGTGATGTTCTTGAATACCAAAGTTATTATATTCTGTTTAACATATGACAAGCCGTTGCCGTAACCTACACATAACTTGTGTATGTAGACATAGCATAAACCGTACTGTTGTTCTTAAGTATCCTCTTTAATACTTAGCTTTCATTTATTTAGTTAACTTCGTTAAGTATTTAGTATCTTTTTCGTTGATTTTCGTCATGTTTGCAAATTTCGAAGGCAAAACTAGAAGAAGCAAATATACCGACTACCACGTAAATGGTTTTATAGTTGACAAGCATTATTGCTCAATATCATGCTGAAGGAAATGTTTTAAATACAGAAAAGCACGGTCAGCAGGCCGACTATAACCGATTGCGCGATGTAAACTGAAAATTTCTAATTTTTGTTTAATTTAAAATGTATACAATTTAAATTTCAAGTTATGTTGTTAAATATTTTTTTTAATTCAATAAATTACACATTAAATAATAAAATGCATAAAAAATGGAAGCTACTAAGTGCAATAGCAATAAATAAAATGTAATATTGTGTAAAATAAATTTTAAATATTATGTTTAAAACTTGTATGTATAAATGATGTTTGTTAAGGATACATACCAACATGTATATTTGGCAAGCACACAAGACTAGTTTCTGGAGTTAAATGAATTGTAAATATTATTTGGAAACTCAGTTCTACATAGAATTATATTTCTAGCTTTATTCTATGTATTACACAAAGATGAAATATTTAGGCGCCTAATGGCGAAAACATTAATATCTTATTAATGCATTAACTTCTGCTTCGACTAAATTTTTACAATCCAGAATTTGAATTGTTTAAACAGAGCTAAGGAACAAAATATAAGTCACTTAAAAGGTAATTTTTATTATGAAAAAATACGCAATAAACAGAGTTTTACGTTTGTGTAAATAAACAAACTGTCAAGTATGGATCTGTGGGGGCTAAAATACGAACATATGATAAAAAAAATTTGGTTTCATTTTATTTATTACAATGAAGTAATCATCAGTGGAGACGCACCATTTATTTTAACTAATCAACTCCACATTTGAGTAATTTTTTTTTGTTAAATTGTCTTTTTATATTCTCTCTTTATCGTTCTTTATATTTTTAGTGAACAATAAACGTACACTATTCTCTTACTGCTTCGTATGCTTGTAGAATTTTTTGTTTGTTTATTCTCGAATCTTTTAGCTCTATTCGTTAGTCAATAAACATGTTTATTGATGTTAATTTTGAATAAACATGGAAGAAAAATTCTTTTAAGTTCTTTACTCCTAATTTTAAGCCTGATATTATAACACGTTTTAGAAATGTATTTTTTATTAGAAATTATATCTGATATAATGAATTTAATTAATAGCATGATATGATTATTAATCTTTGTTATTAACCAAAATAGCTAAGGGGTCGAAAAAGAAGAATTGAGTTTGCCTGAAACGTAATTATACAATATCCATGCAGGTTTGATTAGATAGGACAACAAAACACAATAACAAGCAATGAAATGTTTAATTTTGTTTATATTTCTTATTTGGTTTTTATGGTCTATCAACAATCCATATCCTAGCTAACTCGTCAATGCTTATGGTCCTAGCTAACCTCACAAAATATTTTGATTCCGACTGCAAATATGGCGAAACTTTTTCAATCCAATACCAATAGAACTTATAATCTCTTACGTCTTAATCCTCCTCTAGGCTACGAAAATGTTACACTCCTCCCCTGTAGCTTTCATCTCCTCTATAATACGAGAGCTAAGATTCCCCTTTTCGGGGGGGGGGGGGACACACTGGCCTAGGGCCCATGTTTTATAAAAAGCATCAACTTTTCATTATGACGTAGTAAGGTTTAAGTGATTTTGAGGAACTATATACAAGGTTTGGACGAAAGCCAACTACAGAAAGATTTTGACTTGACAAGAATGAAAGACACCATATTCAGCTTTAAAATCATCTGCCTCTAAGAATAAAATATAAATGAGATTGATAATTTTTTTTTAAATAATTTATGTATATTGTGTAGTTTATTACTTTATTTATTCAATTTAGTTTTATAATTATATATAATACGACAGGATGGTCAAATTGTTAAGTATGCCACGTAATAAATATATTTTTTTATTTCATCATAAGCATTGAAGATAAACTTTTAACAATGATGGTAACATAATATTCAACGCGTATTCTATATTTTTTCAAACATTTTATCTGATTTTCTAAAGGCTCTACAGTAACATTTGTATTAGATCATAAAAAATAAATAAAAAGAAAAGAAAAATCAATTCTTTATTTTAGAAACAACATTGTAATTTTTATCTCTCAAAGACTTCTACATCAAAACACAACACTATTAATTCTATAAAAAAAAAACTTTTTATATAACCTGGTCGCACCCAAAACTTGAAAAAGTCATCCTAAGTCAAAATAAAAAGAGATACTATCAATTACTATAAGAAACCAAGACTATACGACCCAATATATCTGTCACTTTACAAGGCAGAGCAAGGGACAAAAGATCCTAAAGACACCTTTAACGTTAAGTTCAAAAACCAGTCTTAAAACAAGTTTTAAGTATAACTTAATCAAAGCCTATATTAACTATACACGTCACTAAATAACTTGTAAACAATCATAGTTATAAAATAGATTAAAACATAAAAAATTAAATTCGTCCAAAAACCCACAATTTTTCATTAATTTTCTTTTTATTGAGTTTTTACTATGTCAGTTAAAATTTATCATCCATTTTCAAGTAGGAAATAAGTTTTATTTAATAAATTAAATTATTACGATTATATATGGTACTTGATAAATTCAAAGATTTATAGGTTAATACATTTAGAAAACAAAAATGTTTTATTAGCATTAGCTATTAATTTTATTTTATATTTTTTAATAAATTTATATTTTGTTTATTGTTTTAATTTTAATTTTTTCTAATATTTTTTAACAGTTAAAAGTTTGTTTTAAGTTAAAGTTTGATTTATTAAGTTTAAAGAAACTTTAACAAGAAGTACTATAGTATGTTTTTCAATGTAACAATACGAGCTATTTAGAATTTATTTTTGGAATATTTTAACCAGACATCTTTTCATTGGTATATCACGCCTTCTAAAATAATAAATAAAATTTATAAAAGAGTTTAAACAAAAATATAACTTATAAGTTTACTAACAAAGCTTAGATGTCAAAAAGGGAGAGTCAAAAATAAAAAGAAAATGAAATGAGAAATAGACATTTGTTATCAGGTAACACTAAAACAAATTATAATTAGGCAATACTATCACAAATTATAATTAGGCAATACTATCATAAATTATAATCGGCATCAAATATTAGAAATTATAACTAGGAAACACTATCAAAAATTATAATGTGACAATTCAGATCAAAAATTATAATTTGAAATACAATAACTAATTAAATCATGACAATCAATTTTTAAGTTCAATTTTCATTAAGTAGTCTAATTTAAAAAATAAATTTTTAATGATAATATTGAAAACACAACATGATAGACGGTGATCTTAACATAACACTTAGGGACAGAAATTATTAATTAAACTTCAAGTAAGTTTAAAGCTCAGTTGCATTATAATTACTATTCTTCTAGGTTTCTTGTAATCCAAAATTAAAATTGATAAAATTGCCAACAATAGAATGGTAGTATTTTATTAATTGTGAGGGTAGGTGTAAAACCTTTTGCACTGCGACTTTGAGTCTTTTGTACAAAGAATGGTTGTAAGTTGCTCAAAATATATTATAATTATTTTGACCGGTGGACTACTTACATGATTTATTTTGAACTTAGTACAAATTTCACTTGTTTAAGAATTAAGAAGTGTAATTTACATTTTATTAGAAATGATTGAGTCTAAAAACAATGACCCTACATAATCCAAATTATAATATTACACTTACTAAATAAGAATTCAGTACTTACTTATAAGATGAAATCAAAATTAAAAGTTATCTTAAACTCACCTGTAAACATAAAACAAACAATAAGAATAAAAATTTTATTTAAAAATCAATACTAACTAATATTAAAATTAAAAAAGTTTGTTTTTACCGCAAGTTGAAGAAGCAATCGAAGAATCAGCTATCGTCGAACAGCAAGTATCGACGGTAGCTGATTCTTCGATTACTAACTAATATTTCAACTTAATTATTAATTTGGTACCAAATTTAATTAATTATTAAAGAATATTATAATTCGTTATACATTTCTTATTTGTAATAAGAAAAGAAATTCGTTAATAGCAAAGTACTAAATAGTACTCTATATCTTGTTTTAACCAGTTTCCTAATTAGTAAATATCAGTTCTCACACCTTAACTATTTATACAAAATAAAACAACAAAACATATCCTTAAAGCGATCTAGTTTGAGAAATAAGACCTACTTTGCAACTAAGCATTTTAAAGAAGTATGGTGAAGTTCATACTTAGATAAATGAATCAAGTTTTTTTTTCTACATAAGGTGACTTAGTTTATATTTTCTATTTTAAGAAACTCGATCTTTATGGTTCGAGGCTAGGCCAGATTTATGTTTCTTTTAAAGGAAAAATACCTATTCTACAACTATATGTGAATCTAGATGTTAACCATGAACAACAAGTGACACACACACACACACAGATATATATATATATATATATATATATTATATATATATATATATTATATTATTATATATATATATATATATATATATATATTTATAATTGTAATTCTAAAGTTTCTAAGGATTGAGATCTTGATACAAAGCAAATACATTCGTTTTATTTTTTAAGTAGTTTTTACTTTATTGGCAATGGAACGTCAGAAATGTATATTTTCATAGTAAATTCTAAATACAAATTAAAATGCCAAGGCAAAGTAATAAAACCTAGAATATTAATATCTTAGTACCTTAAAACAAAAAATACCATAAAAAGTCCATAAAATATCTAACTTGTGCTGAATCTATGTTCTTTATAATTGAAAAGTGCAATGATTTTATAGTTATTACGATTTTATTATTGAAATTTGATTTTATAGATGGTGAAAGAAATCAGCAATATACCTATTAGTTGTTTCCTACTTGTAAATTCCTTTGGAAAAAAAACTAATATATATTTTTTTATTTTTAAGAATTACTTCATTTTTTTAAGTTTTAAGGTATTACCTGTACAAAGATAATTGCAATAAGAGCTTTCAGAAATAAATAGAAATGTATACAGATTGTATACATTTTCTGTTATTCTGAAAAGCTCTTATTGCAATTATCTTGTACAGCTAATATCCAGAAAATACATATTCTGTAGACATTTTCAGAATAAACAGAAAATGTATTACAATCAGACTTATGACAAAAAAATTGTGAGTTGTCCGACATTTTATTTTGGAATAAAGAATGAAAAAGAAGTTTTATATCATAAAAAAACAAGAAGAATTATAATTTTAATTTTATATGACGAAGTTATTTACTGTGTTTCATAATAATACGCGTTTGTTTGATAAGCTACATTAAAAAAAAACAAAGCGCATAACTCCTGGCCATTTTGCGGCAACAATTTTTTTGCAGTGTATTGGGTTGCCGTATTATAAGTCTTATAAGAGGCGTAACGCCATAATATAAACAAATTTCCCAATGTATTAGTCAAACACCGGGAGTTATTTAAATGAAATATTGATAAATGTTAATTGATAAAAACAAACACTTTTGATATCTTTGCTTTGCCATTGTGTTCACCTAACATAGAATGTGTGTATATAAATTTATGTTTGATCATTAAGTTTTCGAATTTTAGTGAATATTTTGATCAGTGAGTCCCCCCCCCTTAGCAAACCCTTCCTTCCCCACTTCATAAATCCACACTAATTTCCTTTAGAACTTCATTAAACTGTAGAAGAACTTAATAATCCAAACAATACTCACAAAACTGCCATAGTTTCATACGTTCTGCTAAAACTGCCAGTCATTTATTAAAGATAATAATTAGCTAGGGGCTAAACCTTAAAAGAAACGAACTGAGCATTAATATAGTGCAAATAATGGTGAGGACTGCCAATATTAAAGGCATAATAGTTTTGTGTAACTGACAGGATAATTGGGCGCATTTTACAAAAAAATTCACAAAAAATGAGTTATATAATATTTATTAATAAATAATTTAATATTATTAAAATGTAGTATGATTAAACTCTTATTATCTTCCTTATACAAATTCGCAATTTTACATGCATCAAATACCTGTATCCATCAAATGCTGTACATTGTTATACGAGCAGTGATTGATATTGAGTAATTGCTCAAGTAATAAAGCATAAAACGGAACCTTTATATTCTCACACACCCAGGTTTATGTTATTATTTATTCAATTACAAACAAAGCGATGTAAAAAGAAATCTTTCAAAATATATTTATGTAATTTTTAATTTTGCAAAACTTAAGAATAATAAAAAGGTCAAAAGTAAACAAAAAAGTTTTTAAGGAAGGTAAAATTTATGATAGTTGTAAAAGAAGGGACGTATTTATAAAAGATTTATGAGCTTATTGGACAAAAGTCTTTCTAAAAGGTTAAGCAGGTAGTTTGGGTTTAGGGAGGGGGGGCTTGAAAAGTGAGTTTTTAATAGATTTATACAGTTTAAATGCTGGAAAGTGTGCCCTATTCATTTGACTTCTGTCTTGAATGGTTTTTGAATTGTCTTTGCTATCTCAATAAAAGGTTTTCACTCAAGAAAATGTATAAATAAGATTTCACTAAAGCAGGTACAAGAAATAAGTATTGGAAGAACTGTAGACGGGATGCTTGGCTTCTTATATTGAAAATAAGTGGCCCTCTTGGCCGTAACGCGTTTGACAACTGAGGACAACTTCGCTGCCCCCGAACCTCATTGTAGCGTCGAAACTCTATTATAGTAACTTTATAATCTATTCTATAGTTATATATGGTTAAAACTATTTAAGGATTGAAATACCAAATACCTCACTTGTGAAATATCTTTGAAAATTCGCTAAAACACAAACACTGAATTATCTCTTCACCCGTGTTATTCATTTCAGCCATTTTAATTAAATAAATAAAAAAAACAAATCAACCCATCTAAAAGTTGATCTTTTCTCATAACAAAGTCAATCCAAATAAAATATCTTATAAATTAAAACAGATATTAATTACAGAGATATCGGTTAACCGCAGATGTGTAGGTTACCCGTTCTACCTAACCTCGTGTTAAATGAAACCTTTCAATAACCTCGCAGCGGACCAGTCCTGTAGCAATCTATTTATCTCAGTGTTTTAAATCTAATTAAATTTTTATTTTTTTATTTTTCCATACAACTAAATTACAGTTTTTTGCTAAGAAAAATAGGTCCGCTCTGAGCCATATAGTGGTAGTTCAGAGGCAGTGTAACGCATTAGTAGTAGCATACTACGAGTGTCATACTACACTAGCACGATATAGAGAATTTCTTATATACATTTTTAAAATAATCGAAAAATAATTAGTTTAGATAAAATATTATATGATAAACGATACAATTAGAACTGATGACGATAGTGAAATTTTAATCTAGTTCTGTCTATTTTATCTTATATAGATACATATTAGATATATTATATCCATATCATCTTATATAAATATAATCTATCTATATTGTACATGTGTATGGAATGGTATATCGATCCATAAGAATGATCAGATCATCCATAATTATCCATAATGGATTAAGAAAAGAATTTTTACAACCCAATCACACAGCTTTATTGTATAGAGCTAAAATGCCTATTCTTGTAATATAGATTTATACCCTTACTAAAACCGTAGGTATATAGGAAAAAATCTGCCTCCGTGGCTGTGATCGTAAAGGCGTTCGATTTCGGCACTAGAGGTCCGGGTTCGCAGCCCGGGCTATGCTCAAAGATTTTATGAATAGTATTTGTATTAAAAGAATTCACTAACTTTAATTAATTCTTAGAGTATGTAAATGCTACCCACCTGAGGTGGTTCCCGCAGGGTGAGTACCCTGATGGGCCGATAGGCCCTAAAACGGGCATTTATTTTTATTTAGGAAAAGTATTGTGTTTGTAGTGAGACTCTGAAGTTGAGATTTCACCTGAATTATCCGTTCCAGGTGTTTTTAAGACTTCCTAAGTGGTTTTCCATAGTTGTCTGTCAGTATGTGTGTGTTTATAAGTGTGAGTCTGTTACCATTGTAGCTTTCAGTGCGTATATGCTAGAGTTGAAAATTGCTGGAAAAAATTAATCTTAAAGGTCTATTGTTTAAAAAAAATATTTTTTTTATGACGTCATTAACAGGTAATAACGATTTTTTCAAAAAATTCATAATAGGCGGAAAAATGTTTTGATCAATTTAAGATTTGGCAACATTATCATTAGTTTATTTTTTTAATGACTCATATACCTTTCTTAAAAAAAAATTATAAAATAATGAATTATTTCATTGAGTTAAAATTTAGTTTAAGTGTGTCCATTTTGCATAATGAGTAATCTTCGAAGTTTTGTTTTAATACGCCAAGAATAGCTGCGGTCTTGATTGAATTATATAATTTAAGCAGCATCGTGCGAGGTCAGTGCTTAGATGGGTGTCCACTGGTTTTCACATTTAATTCATTGATTCTTGTTAGCAATAATAGCTAAAAACAAAATATATATTTGTTTGAATCCCTCCCTTAGAATGGGGGTGTCTAGATTATTATGAAGTCTTCTTTTCTCCAGTAATGTTAAGCGCAACATAACAAAACATAAGGATTTTCAACAAAAAAAAATAATAAGCATTGGTTGATTAAAAGTTTTTACTAATCAACGACTACAATTAAATATAATTTAAAGAGACTGGGCTTTGTTATTATAAGGCTAATTGCAGGCAGGATAACGACGTGTGAAAGATACGTCTATTTGATTTAATTATATAACTATGTGGCATGGAAACTGCTTTACAACGTATTGTTCGGATTAACAAGCTTTGTTAACAGTTATTCATAATTTGAGGAATTATTAGGGTACGTCACGGAACTTAGTCCGGGCCAGGACCGAGCTAAGAACTTTTTTTAAAAAAAAGGAAAAATTGAGGTGTTCTGCTTCAAAGAGAAAAACGGGTACAAGGTAAAATGTAATGTCATAAAGAAAATTTTAAAAAATTATAGCCGCTAAGCAAATTCGTGGATCCAAATATTTTTTTTATTTTATTGACTCACTCTTAACCAAAATATATTATATGCCACATAGCTGGTATGTAATGTATCTGTATGTATATGTAATGTACCTAGTTTAGCTAAGTATTTAGTGATTAGGTTGAAAAATCAGATCTTAAGATAAAGCGGGGGCCCCCTTAACCAAGACCAATTTGAAATAATTTGGAATAAGTTCACAATCAAAAAGAAACTTTTCAAATACAGTTTTGCCTTGAAATTAAACAAAATAGATAATAAATATCAAACGCTTTCAAACCATGTTTGTGTAAATTAAAACTTGTATGCGGCGAATCCCGACTTGTTTAATCCAGTTTTCAGAAACAAATTTGCTTTAGTTGGTAGAGATGGTTTATGTTTGAATTTTTCAAAGTTTATTTTTCAACTCCAGAGCACTTTGAACTGATATTATCAAATTTGTAAAACATTATTTACTCATCATAATTCGAAAAAGGTAAATTATTTTTGTTTAAATATGAAGAACTCGGTTTAAATTAATTTATTTTGGGAAGTGTGACATATTTAAGTTCATATTTATGGTTTTAAATAACTAATATTACCCAATGGAGTCGGAAAAATATTTGTTAATATAATATAATACTTAATAATTTTGTCTTATTAATAATTAATTTGTCTTTGTTAATTAAAAAGCAATATATAATATTAAGAGTTATGTCTAATTCAGCTAAAGCTGGTCTCATTTTATTCAGTACTTAAAAGTCATTGTATTTAATTATATTAAAAACATAAATTTTGACGAAACTATCAATTAAGCAATGACGCAATAACGTTTTATAAACAATAGTCCCGTGTAGGTCCATATGATTGATTATTGATTATTCGTTAATTAATGATGCTAAGTATTATTTCAATCAGAGAATGCATTATAAAAATAACTGACGTAAATAGCGTCTAGAAACTTGTTAGTACATTTCACACATGCATATATATATATATATATATATATATTATATATATATATATATTATATATATATATATATATATTATATATATATATATATATATATATATATTATAATAATATATATATATATATATATATATATATTATATATATATATATATATATATATGTATATGTATGTACGTGTGTGGGTTTGAAATCAGAAGCCATATTTTTCTTTATTAATTCACTCTAAATTAATCCACTGGTACTGCTACGCTTACACCAAAATATTTCACCACTTAAAGCTGTATCATTTTAGCGAAGCCTAAATTGCAAGTGTGTTTTCAGTATTTTATAATTAATTATACACATTTCATCTTCCTCCAAATCAATGTGATTTTAGTTTTTATATCGCTATGCAGCCCCCTGCTTTATGATAAACAATTCTTTATTTCCTGGTTTTAATTTAATCTGATAAAGAGCATACCGGATGTTTCAATCCGTATGCAATCCAGACCAGATAAAAAAAAAACAGGAGGCGAAGAACCCCAAAATTGAGTTTCGAACAGATCTTGTTAAGCTTTTAAAAGCCTCCCCCCCCCACTGTCCTAAATGCAATGCCTTTTCTCTTTTTATAAAGCTAAAACGATCCTATAAAGTTTAGCTTCCTATATTCATTCTATTTCAATGGAATGTGTAGATTTCAACAATAATAGTTGAAATGTAGATTCTTACTGTTAACATTGCGAACATTTTTCGGAAACAAAATAATTATAGACATATATATATTTTTTTACAAAGGGATTGTTGAAATAGATTTTCCACAAAAAAATTACATTATTAAAGTATTTATAGCGGGAAATGGTATCACTAATCGTAAAATCGTATCTGGTTTTAATTCAATCGTTGAAGTTATTTGAACTCTTAATCACACAGGGTAGCGACAACGCATCCATCATTTTCCGTGGAAATCGAGTTTGTGAAATGTATTTTGTTTCTCTTTAATACGAGAGAGAAGCATTTTTATGGGCAAAAATAAAACCCCTTTTTATCCTACGTGTACTTTTTGGCTGCTTAGTGACCGATAAAAAATTAAACCAAATTCAAAACGCAGTCATGTAGGGAAGAAAAGTCAGTTTTTAATGACATTGTACTCCGTCATGTTATTTGCAATGAAACGATTAGATTGCTCTAATGTTATTTATTTAGTAGTCTGTTTTTTAAGAAACAGAAATATTTATTTAATTTTCTCAATAGCATGTGTAATATAGCTGGCATACGTAAAAATGTTACTATCGCCTTTGCATGAAGTCCTTTCACACTGACATTTATAAGACAGTAAAGTAGACACTCTACGAGGGTAAAAGATTTAATATAATTTATGACAGGCTTTAATTCAACTCTTGAAATTCAGCAAACATGGAAATCTTGCAATCTTCATATTTGGGTTAAAGTTACCAACAAAATAATGGTTAGTTTAAATACACGAGCCTAGTAACTGAGGATAGAGAAAATCAATATTTCAAATTATCGCCATAGTACAACATATCTTAGAGGATGTAATACTTGAGCATTTAAAATGTTCTATCTGGTACATACTTTATAATCTCTAGGGACTAAAACGTGGACATTTTAGTCAGCGTCAAATGTTTTACAATCACAATGCTTTCCTCTTATGTAGTTCTATTATACAACATAGGAAAGTAAATTAAAGATGCAACATCATTACAAAGCCAGCTAATCTTTTGTATGACTTAATCTGGTTTTTATGATAATAATATTTACATTATTTTTGGTGGGATTAACATTTTGAAAAAATGTTTTCTTCATTTCATGAGATTATCGTCTAAAATATACTAATTCAACTATTATGTCGTTTTAATCCTCACAGCATTACATTTTTAAATAATTTTGCTGAAATATTTAACTAGTTAGAAGTCGATTTTAAAACAATTCGGGAAAAATATAATCCGTTTTATTATAATAAATGAACTGGTTTTCTTTCTTCTTATAATTCAGCTTAGCAAGGCATGCCGACTTTACGTTATAGTATTGAACTGATAAATATTACATTTACTTCATTTTTTATGAAGAAGCAAAAATGTGATCACTTGATACTGCTAGTTTTTGGAAAACATGAAGAGTTAACACAATATAATTGTGTGAGAGATGATGACGAATGTCGAATAATGGAACAGTTCCCAGATGTAGCATTGTATTTTTTGTTAAATTTCCTAGTGTCTCTCGCACAATTATATTGTGTCAAATTCATATATTTGCAAACTCGGTAGAGTCAAGTAATATAATTTTGCTTGCCAAGCATGATGGTGGCTAAATAGCAGCGCTCGTCTTTAGTAAATGCTTCACATTATATTCTTCGGAATCAATTGAAGGTCAGAGCGAGTTCAGGCTTTGTCGGCGCCCTGATGAGTTAGACGTAACGAAACAGAGTGGGACATGACATTATGTCGAGCTATCAATGATGACGAATGCCGAATGATGGAACAGTTCCCAGATGTAGCATAGCATTTTGCTTGTTACATTTCCTTGGTGTCTCTCGCACAATTATATTGTGTCAACTATTCATGTTTTGCAAACTCGTAGTATCAAATGATATATGTTTTGCTTGCCATGCATGATGGCGGTAAGAGAGCACTACTCGTCTCTGGTAAGTACTTCACATTATATTCTTCGGAATTAATTGAAGGTCAGAGTGAGTTCAGGCTCTGTCGGCGCCCTGATGAGTTAGACGTGACGAAACAGAGTGGGACATGACATTATGTCGAGCCATCAATGATGACGAATGTCGAATGATGGAATAGTTCCACAGATGTAGCATTGCATTTTGCTTGTTACATTTCCTAGGAGTCTCTCGCACAATTATATTGTGTCAAGGAAAACATTGATTGAATGATAGGATTTCATGATTACTTAGAGTAGTTAACTATTTTTGGTCTTAGTAGCACTGAAATTATTTGTTACTACTGTTTTAAGATCTTGTGAGTATAGACGTTACCAAGTTTCTATAAAATAATATTTATCACTGTATGTATGTGTTTTTTGTAGCTCCTAGTATGTTAATAGAGCTTTAAAACTTGGTAAAAACCATTCTTTATGTCTAGTATATATCCGGAAAATAATTATTTTTAACTTATTTTCAATAGGATTGACTTTGATTGAAAGAGTTTCGAAACTTAACAAAACGCGGAAAAATGTTTTGACTCATTAGAAAGTTGGCACCCATGCATCTATATATAAAAGACCAATAAATGTGCCAAGATTCAAATAACCAGGTTTGTTTAATTTATAGACATGTATACGTTATTATCAGGATAGGTGACACCTGAGAATATATAGATGTTTTAACTTTCTGAGGACGGTAGTCCGTAGTGAGAATGATATGGTGAGAAAAAAATTACGAGGTACTACATACCCGATTTTTTTCTTTTGAATGCTCTTTTCTGTTGTTAATCATTTACTAAAATTAATTATTTAATAATAAAAAATATTAAGAAATGAAGAAAATAAAAATAAACAATGCATAACAGTTTAATTACAGCGTTAATTCATTTTACCTTTCAAATTTGCATAATTGGTGGTTATGATACAAACAAAGTATATAGTATACTTAACTTACAAAAAGACAAAAAAGAAAATTACATCTTCATATACTTATAAAGATGCTTAAATAATAAGCACATTTATTTAAATAATAAGCAATAAATTATTCAATAGAATACAATAATAGTATATATTATATTGTTGTATTTAAACATGTTTAAAAAACTTCTCAACGACTTACAGGATTTAAGCTAACTATTGATATAAATTGTTAATAAATTTGTTTTATTATAATTAAAGTATAATTTTTAACATAGGCATAGGTATTTTTTGGATAAATATATAAATTATGATATAAGATGAAAATATAAAACATATTAATTTGTGAAAATAAAATATGCATAAAAAGGATATAAACATTGTTTATGTAATATAATAACTATATATTATGTTTTTAACAAGCTTGAAAATTGTTAAATTAAAACAAGTAATTGTTATGGAAAGAATGTTTTTTTTTTTAATTTTTGAAGGAAAAAGATAAAATCAAAGGAAAACAAAGAACGAAAAGAAAAAAAAGAATTAAGTACATAGAGACTACAATATTGTTTGAAATTAATTGAAACTTAATTCGATGTAGCCCTTATTAGTTAGTAAAAATCAAAGTTTTAATGTCTAACATATTTATTTAAGGCAAAGAGATATATTACTAGAAAGGGCATCAAAACATTAAGAGTTCTAAAACATCTTTTTGGGGCTCTCAGGTGTTCTGAGAAACCGCATTGTACCTTACTCCTACTATAAGTTAAGGTTATAATAAATCAATCGTTGTTGTCTTTGCGCAGGCTTTTTGTGATTTGTTCTGTATTGTAAACGTTTTTGTCACATGAGTTAATTTAATTATAAATAAATCAAAGGTAGTCAGTTTCTTTTACTTTTTAGATTCTAACGACACATTGCAAAACAAATCTGCTGCGCAGCAAAATAGCCGCTAGGATCTAGAGTTAAGGCAGGAATCCTTGCGCTCTAGCAAATTGAACATATGATCGATATATATATACACATATGATCGATATATATACATATGATCGATATGCTTTTACCGCTACATACTTCTCAGTTACCTTATATCTATTTCTATATATTGTTGTATTATAATTTTACTGTATTGATGTTCTGTTGTATTAATATTTATAAAAATAACAAGCAGGTACTTGATTTTAACATACTTTTCGCCACTATCAATAACTTTTATCGATACTTAGTAAAACGTAGCGTAACGTTATATTATAATGAACGTATCAAAATAAATTGTTACAGCGTTTGCAGGATCGAACCAGAGCACGTGAAGCAGCTTTGTTTTGCTAAGTACTGTAAGAGATGCCGATCATTTCGGAAACTGTGACAACGTTTAATTTTTAATTATGGGCCTTATTTTATTACAATTTCATAGTAATTTCTTATAGATATAGTTCCTTGGAATCCAGGATAAAGGGACCGAGAGACATGTGGTGTACTTGTGTAGGCTAGAACGTGCTTCCCGCGTAGAGTCAGGGCTCTTATTCCGGGAAACCCCCTTAGTCTAAAAACCTTTGGTCTGTAGTTTTAGTTTTATCACTTAGGTTCATTGTTTTGCAGTTTTTATGAACTCGCACACCCATTTTGTGGAATGTCGTCTATGGGTTTCTAGTGTCTGTGGCAAAGAGACAAACCTCTTAGTTACGTCGTCGAGGTTTGTTAAAGCGTTGGTATTCCGACACGACGGAGGTATTAAGTTCGCATCCCACATTACGCTCTCAGTTTATATAAAATTATTGTTCAAATAAATTGTCGTCCACATCAAATAACGCTTTGAGCACAACAGTTTGTAATCAGCACCAAAGATGGTTCTCGCAAGGGATACCTCTGAGCTGTAAAGTTTATAACTGGCATTATTAATTAATATTAAAAATGACAGTTTATATAAATTAATACTTATAATTAAGTATTTCTCAAAATTTTATAATTTTATTGTTAAATAACAATATTATATATTTATTTTATGTTAATATTTCTTCTTGAAATTCATTTAACATTTTATTTTAACTTTGAGCTCTAAGGCCAAACTTAAAGACAGCCAAAACTTAAATAATTAATTTCAAATAATTGATTCTAAATAAATAATTTAAATTTCAAACCGTCATATATTAATATTTAAATTAGCTAAGTAAAAACAATGGAGTGATATAAAAACAACATAGAGTTATAATTACACTGTCAGTACTCAGGATACTTGTAATCACGTGGTTGGAATGATTAAATAGATAATTTTCCACTTTAATATTTGAATGATTTTTAAAATGATAATTTCAAGTCGTTTTGAATACAATAGGTATCGCCTATTATAATGGTTTTAGCAAATTACTTATATTAGCTCCTATTTGACGTGGAGACTAAAGATTTGTACACAAGAGACTTGAATCTTCAGATTTCCGATAAAGTGCTTTAACTCACATTCAACCACTAAAAATAATTCATATTTTAGACCTGTTACAATTTTACAGAAAATTGTAACCGCGGAAAGTGAAATAGAGATTTACCGTAATTAAAATGGAGATGTGTGAGGTCACCTCTAAATAACTATACTAGATAATTATAATCAAGCAAAATTAAATGAAGAACACAAAGGGTAATAATATTACCAGTACTACTATTAGTATTACTATAGCAATATTTTTTATACATGTCTTTTAGATTTAATAACCTATTTCTTCTCTTTAGTTATAGTTTTAGTACATTAAATAATTAATAGACAAAACACTTTTTAGGTACCTCTATTTTAAAGTTTTAAAGCTTTTGAGAACGAATAGGTCCAAAATAATAAATAAAACTAATTTTGCCTACTGAACTAATTTTGGCAAAATTAGTTTTATTTATTATTTTGGACCTATTCGTCCTCAAAAGCTTTAATAAATATTTATTAGTATTTATTTATATCTTTTTTGTTCACGTTGTTGCTTTTTATGCATTTCTGTAAAACAAACATGATAATACCCTTACCCTTGTATTTGTTTAAACAATAAATGAAACTATTTGTTTTAGCGTAATACTAAGTTTACTCTAGAATTTCTAATAATAATACTAGAATTACACTATTAATTACTATTACTAGATTAATACAATAGTATTAAGTTTGTGTCATTAGGGCAATAATGTAGTATTACTGGAGTAATACTTTAGAATTACTTCTAGTATTAGTAATATAATCAGTATTACTAAGGAAACATCTAAAAAAGTAAATAATCCATTTTGGACAAATGAGAATAGTCATACATATGGTATTAAAAAGTAAATAAAATGACAAGGAAACGAAAAAAAGCCGACAGAGAGGCGCCCCGTCGGACGATCAAAAACACTGATAAACTTTGATAAGGTTTTCTGTAGTTTACCGCAAATCTTAAACGCTTATAGCTATTTCTTTATAGTTAATAATATTATTAAACAATAACAATGTTATTGCATGAGACAGAAACTTATTTTCATAAAAATGAAGTCGAAAAATAAAGAAAATAGAATTTATTAATTTTGCTCTTTGACTTACAGTTGCTAAGTTGATGTTAAGAGTTTTCCGTTAACAGTGTGGATAGTGGTATAGCTGATTTGTAAATAATATCCTCTTTATTTATTTGTAAATAAAATAATATAAAAAAGTATCTATTCTTATAATCAGTTCGTAATGGGCAATGCTTAATAAGGCGTTGTCTAATGCGACTTGGTGTAAAGGCGTCTAGACTTGTGTCTTTTTGAAGTAGTCAAACCATTTTATGACCCTATGTAATTTTTATAATAGTTACAGGTGAAAGTTAATTAATGAATTTATTTGAAAATCAGTCAGGAAAAATATTTCTAGCGTGAAACCGAACAAAGAAATTTGTGGCTTACATGCTTGAATTTTTAAGGTCGTGGCTTTATCGCTTATATTGAAAAAAAATTGACCGTGTACGTCATAATACAACTCGTACTGAACCTAATTGGACCCTACGTACACACAAAAATACAGCCCGGACCGTACACATTGAAATACAGCCCATCCGGAACGTAATTACACCGTGCACGTTGTAATACAACCCGTCCATAACGCAGCTCGTCCCTAAACGTAGTAATACAGCATACAGACTGTCAGGAATGTAATTAGACCGGACACGTTGTAATATAGCATATCCAGAACGTAATTTGTCCGTAAACGTTGTAATACTGCCCGTCCGCAACGTTATCAGACAGATAAACACACTTATATAAATAAATATATGCCTATTTATTTTTTTATTTATATAAAGCTTCAATTGATACTTGTTACAGACCTACTTCACAGAATTATTAAACACTATACTATATATATGTATAGTATATATAAGTATACTAGTATATTTAGTTATAAAAATTAATTATATTAAATATTTAATTTATCGTAAAAATATAACTAAATTAATTATTATTAAACTAAATTTAATCAGCATTAATGAAATAATTATAATATATTAATAATAATCAGAACTAAAAAACTTAAAATAAATACGTCTCGAAGTAAATTAAAAAGTTAAGTTTAAAATATACATACCAAAAAATTTTATATCCGTTTTGTTGTCTTAGAAATCCTACAACAAAGACGAACTTTTCTTATAAAACTAAAAAAAATCACTGAACTTAAAAAAATGATTACTTTACGGTTAAAAACGTTTTTGAACGTATCGGTGAAATTGTTTGTATTGGTTAATAAGAACGCGTACGACCCTAATAACAAGACGGATTGTAGGAAACTGATGCCAATGAACGACCGGCTCCCCCACTATGAGTTAGTTCGTAAATTGTCCGCTCGCCCCCACTTTAGCGCTAGTATGCATTATATTCCGGTATACCCTTTAAAAAAACTACCCTTATGTGGACAGTCTTCAGCGATTGATGTTTTTATATATGTATTTAAATAATACTTCTCTATCTTATGAAGATGAAAAATTAGTTTTATATCATATTATTTGCAAACATGCAAGCATATTATATTTATCATTATGTTTACATTTTTGAAATAAATACTTATTATAGATCGACATATATAACTTAAGATAGTATTTTATAACATTTAGCTATTTGAAGAAAACCACTCATTGACATTTTAAAAGAATGGAGATTATAAATCAAATATTTCGTGAATGTTAAGGTGAAATGTGAAATGCAGCGGTGAACCAATAAAACATGCTTACTCGTTAAGATTGGTTAAGTACCAGTACTTGTTAATCTCCAGTTCAAACTTTATTATATTTTACCATAAAATATGAACCTAAAGTTACTTTAAATTAAAACTTTTTTTATCGTTTCTTATTTGAACCATAAGAGTAAAGGAAAAGTATTGTGTTGACACTTTAAGTCCGACACGGAGGTCTCACCTAAATTACTTGTTTCAGGGGTAGTTATGACATCCAGTGTGATTTTCATCATGGAAGCTCTCAGTTAATTTATGCTGAATAATTGTGATTGAAAATTAACTAAAAGGTATGAAATCAAACTTTAGGTCTGTGCTTTCCGCATGCATTTTTAACGCTTAAGTGTTATTAATGATCACGCAAAATTAATAAAAAATTAAAAGAACGCGGCAAATGTTGGAATTTCATAAAGTCTTATGTGCGAGTATAACCAGCAAATGTCCTGGGATTTATCAGAATTAGTTTTTGTGTCAACAATCCTTTCTGAATACATAAGTATATAAACAAATAAATGTCATAAAAATAAATAAAAATTAAGCCATACCTAATAATTGAACTATTCTACGCTGTGTGACAGTTTGGATTTCTTATCGAATGACATACATACGATTTACGTTAAAATCGTTTTATCGTCCGACAAGTATACAAAAGTTTTATTTTCTATATCTTGTTTATTAAAGGTTTAGTAGTTGCCGCACTATGTTATGCTGCATCGAGGGAGGGATAAAACGGATTAGTTAACTATGTGAGGACGAGCGAAGAGAATCCGACGACAAACTGCTTTATAAACTAGGCAATTAATTATTTGAGGTCGAGCGTAGCGAGTCCGAAGTGGATGGGATGAGCTTAGTCAGTCCGATAAGGGAAGGAAAAGCTCAATTTTATATATTTTTAAACCAAATCTACCAAGAAACAGTGTAAGTAGTGTAAAAAATTCACGCAAATATACAACAAAGCGTTTTAAATGGGAGCCATTTTAGATTTTAAGAAAATATTTCTTATAAATTTAAGAAAGTATAGAAAAAGTAAAAAACATGAGAAACTTTATTTCTTATGCCATTTTGAAGTATTTAAGTTCACTAAAACCTTATTTACATCCGTGGCTTAAGAAGTTTTCGAGATATCTAAGTTTTAAAATACTGAGGTTATAATATCGAGATGGCATGGGTAACTATTTATCTCTAATGTCAAATGGTACGAAAAAAGCAACCTTCATCTCTATGTACTCATATCACTTTTCAGTTATCTAAAATATACTCTTCATTACTCGTAAATTCTTTAGATTTTAATTTCTAAAAAGTAGACCTCTCATTTAGCTATCACAGAGCTTCCTATCCTAAAATAATAGAGGCAAAATATGAGTAAATATTTTATGAGGTACTTAAACTATAATCCCTTCGATAGACAGTAAAACTGTCTGCCAAGCCTTCAGTCACGGAGTACTTAGAACCAGAGGCCCCCTATATGGGAGATTTTGGTAAGGCTAGTTCTACCCCACCCTCACATTTCTAGAAAATTTTCTTCTGTACAGTGTCGCTCTCAGGTAGCAACATGTTTAACTTTGGATAATAGAAAGAGACAACCAATTTTGCGATATATCCATCTTTGTCTTTAGATAGTCTCTGCTTCAGTTGTCTGTAGGTCATTTTATATCCCTTGAAAGCACTTAAAATTTTTGTGAATTTATCTTTTTATTATTATATATATCTATTGTTAATTTCAAATACCGGTCATTTTCATCAAATAATTAAGTATAATACTTAATTTTTATTTAATATATGATAGCATTTATGTTTCATTTTTATAATAACTATTGTATATTATCATGTTATAGAATGATATATATACATACACATAGATAATTTTCAAGAATAAATCTAGGTAAAGGGTTAGGTTAATGACCAGTGGTTAAAAGTTGTAAAACTTATTTTTGTACTGTCATATGGTTGTCATTTAGTTACTAACCTATTGACCGGTTACGGTAATTAACGTATGAAGGATCATTGACTTATCCAAATTTCCTGACTCAACTCTTGCAGCCTGTCTAATAAATAGCAATAAATAAGCATCACCATACGTGTAAAAAATCATTTTCGCCATTTCCTTTGGAATGATTGCTTTCTTGCTCAGTAATTCATTTCTTTACTTAGTAATTCATTTCTTGCTCAGTAATACATTTCTCAGTAATTAATTTCTTTACTCAGTAATAATTTCTTACTCATTAATTTCTTTACTCAGTAATACATTTCTTCTCAGTAATTAATTCTTTATCCAGTAATTATTTTTTTTACTTAGTAATTCATTTCTTGCTCAGTACTACATTCTTGCTCAGTTATTAATTTCTTTACTCAGTAATACATTTTCTTACTCAGTAATACATTTTTTACTCAGTAATTCATTTCTCGCTCAGTAATACATTTCTTACTCAGTAATTCATTTCTTTACTCAGTAATACATTTCTTACTCAGTAATTAATTTCTTTTACTCAGTAATACATTTCTTACTCTGTAATTCATTTTTTACTATTTTTTTACATTTTTTTACTCAGTAATCATTTCTTTACTCTGTTATTCATTTCTTGCTTAGTAATTCATTCCTTGCTTAATTTGTCAGCCTACTCTTTATGGTCTGAACAATAAAACTTCTAGATGTGTGTCAATTTACCAGGATATTTTAATGAAATGCGCAAATTTACGCCATTAATTGCAATTTTCTCGCTCTTCCTAAATCTGTTTTGCTCAGCGCCTTGTGAACATATAAGAAACAGTTTATGCTAATGTTTAAAATATTTTCCCTTAAAAATCACGAAAAATGATAATAACACAGTTCAGTCTACTGGAAAATTGAGTAAAAAATTAATTGCAGAGCAGGGAAGCAAGAATTGGGAAAAACTTGGCCTGGCTAGAGGACCTCCACAAAAAATTGATTTGTAGTTATAAACTTTTGAAAGAAAATTTATAATAAATTGTTATTGTTATTACTATAAGGTCAGAATTAATGTCACCTTCTTTTAAATATAAACTGAGAGGATTGCAATCCTCATCTTATTTTTTAGCATAACATATTTTATTTAGGTTTTCAATTAGAAGTGAAGTGTTACATCCTATAGGCTTATGTATTATATATAAATACTACTATTATATATATATAACAAATAAAACTCTACAAATTTTGTTGTATTTGTATAGTTTCACCAGCTACTCAACCATTGCGAATGTTTCCTATGGTTGAGTAGCAGCTATGTGCTCGTATGCTCATAGTTATATGATCGGTTTCATTGCTGGTTCAGCTATTAATAATAATACTAAATAATATATATGGAGATACATTCTTCCGAAACAGGCACCTCTTGGTCCGAATGTTTGGCTTCAACTTACGCCATGCGAATCACATCATGTCTTTAGACACAAGGTTAGGACTACGTCAGGTGAAACTTACGGTGATTGCTTTGATTAGTTTAACAAGGGATTATATATTTTAAATAATTACTCATATAATAACAGCCGTAACTGACTCTTAACCTAGACTTGGAATTAAGAGTGATCGAAAATACCATCTAGATACTTCTTGTCGTGTATTGTACGCCAGTGATCAGACTGTCCATTGATAGACTTGCGGGGGAACTGCCGTCATTCCCCTCGATAATAAATACTACATTTAATTATGAAATCATAGTTATCACATGTCTAATGTCTTCCTCATGGATGATACATTTATATGCATACATGCATATAAATGTATACATACATTTATATGTATATGCATACATGCATATATATGCATGTATGCATAAAATGTATGATATGCATATAAATGTATTTAGATGATACATTTACATTTAAGGTGAGCTTCATTTCCCAAAGCACACCTTACGCTACTGCGAATAAAGTTGCAGGACCGGTTTTTAACATAATCTTAATTTTAAACAATAACATTACTTAACGAAATCAAATAAAGTCTCTTGTGACATCTTCTCAATGCGATAACATGGCGTATAATTGTATTTAATTACAAGTTTCACAAGATTACTAAATCACAATCAAGAGAGAATAAACCCAAACAAATAAAACTCTTCAAACCTACTCGAACTAAACATCTGTACATCGTAAACAACTCAACTTGATTACTTTACAAAGCCAACTTTCCTTTAAGTATTCATAGAGAATTCTAGTGGAGAACAGACAATGACACTCCCACTTTGTTATCAATTGTTTCATTTATTTATTAATAATATATTATATTATATATATATATATATATATATATATATATATATATATATATTATATATATATATATAAAATCTTGCAAACTCTTATAGACCAGCCTTTAGGTGCTTATACTCCTTGAACATCTTGTAACCCCCCCCCATTAATTTTATATTTATATAATATAAGATGGATGAATTAGTGCCACACTGAACACGATGCTCTGTGCTGGGGAGTGCTGGGCCCATTATACAGGGTGACTTACTCTTAATGGGACAAAATAAAAATCTTGATTCTATGGACCAGGATAAACAAAAAATGTCATGTAAGCATAGGGTCGATTCTCAATAGTTCTCTAGAAAAATCGATATATGGAATTATTCGATACTTTACTATCTAATTCTCTAAACGATCTACAACTTGAAAACTACTAAAGCTAAAGAGATGCGGTTTTCACTATACTCAAGGACATTATATCCCTTTAAAATGGTATACTTTATGTCGCAATCATCACAATTAAACTTTAATTTATTTGCATTTAAAATTTTTATTAGTACTAAAAATGTAAAAAATTTTAAATGCCAAAATCTTCGATATTGTTCACTCATAGTTGAAACCTAAAAATCTTAAAAACAGCCTCATTCCATACCCTTTAAAATGATATAACATAATCTATGGCTTGTTTTTAACTTTAACCGAGATATTCTTAAAAAACTTGATGTAAGTCGCTTAGATTCTAAATTATTCACTATGTAAACAAAGACATTTACATTTAATTATTTCAATTTAATTTACAAAATAAACTTTATTTTATTAGTTATAACTATATTATTAATTATTCTATGTTTTGTTAATCATAGAAAATAATCAACCCCCTCCCTCCACTCCCATATAGCTTAAAAAACTTAATTTAAGTCTCTTATAATAAAACAAATGCAACAAAAACATTTCTTGAAGAATTTTGTTGAAAGAATACAAAGTAATAGGTATATTTATACATAATTGAATAATAAATAAATAATTAACTTTTTACTGCAAGGGGAATTAAAAATCATTCTTCATGTAAATCATAAGAGAGATTCAAATCTTCCTCCTTCAACTCTAATACATAGTCTACATCTTCTTAACACTGATTGTGTAGCTTTTTCAATTTTGTTGCAGTTATTGCAGCGCTTGACTCATGCACTTTTAGCATCAGGTAAAAATGTTTATATTAGATAAATGTTAATAATATTTTATATTGTATGAGAACAAATAAATAAAAATAAAATAAATAATAATAAAATTGCATTTGTTGTATTTACTATGGCTCCTCCCCCTGTATATATTATTTATTATTTAAAAAGTAAAGGAATAAGTAAAATTAAATCCTCATTTAGGGAAAAAATTATTTACTAGCTGTAATAATTACTACAAACTTAAGTTATTAAATACTATCTGTAGTAATAACATACTAATTTTTTAAACTATCTGTTTTAAATTGTATCCTCTATTACTATCTGTTTAATTTTATCGATTTAAAGACTTCTATTATATATGCGGACAACTTTCTAATTTATGTAAATAAAATGTTTAAAATCATAAGAAGACTTGTATAAATATTAACAAGTTTCTATAATTGATTTATTTATATAATACGAAGTGACAAACAAGGGGCAGTGGGATGGCGTTTGTTTTCCACGCGCAGGTGCAGTTATGGTGGACTAGTGGTTTTGAAATTTTTGTTGCTTTCCTGTTCCTAGGATAAGCGTGGCGGATTCGCTAGGCTTATTCAGCAACAGCACGAGACACTTTTCCATTAAGTTTTCCTCACATTTAATGATCAAATTATGCTCACATGTGGTGAGTAACTTTTTCTTTTCTTAAGGTGAGAAAAAGTTCTGGTGTACCTCTTATTCCCAAGTTTATATTTTTGAAATCAAATTCACCATGATATAGATATAATGTAGATAGTAAAAAATAGTATGGGTAGATAGAGGATACCTAATACCCGATTTTTTATCGTAATATTATTTTACTTCATTTAATCCTGGTTTGTCGCGTGGAAGAATATCATCGGCTAGCTTGACTCTTCTACCGCGTATCGCCACTAAACGCGTAATATTTATAGCAGTGGCACTCACTGACGACATTAAGATTTATTACAAAGGATCTTTATTTATTTTGTATTTATCAAGTTCTTCCTACGCCTCTGAATTTCATGTTCTTGCAATAACAACTTAACAACAACCAGCTCTGACTTATAATAATTACCCTTCACTAATCCAGACACATTTCTTCTGTTGCATAAAATACTTCTTCAAGTAGCTACTTAGAATTTACGTCCACCCACTTTACTAAAAAAAGTACAGTACTTCTGGTAGGCTTTATGGATGCCTCTGGGTCGCGCAGAGTGGCCTACTTGTGGCTGCTTGTCTTAAATTATACACACACAACACAACATACATACATACATATATATATATATATATATATATATATATATATATATATATATATATATATATATATATATGTATGTATGTATATATGTATGATATATGTATGTATATGTATGTATATATGTATGTATATATGTATGTATATATGTATATATATTATTATTATTATATATATTAATATTATATATTATATATATATATATATATATATATATATATATATATATATATATATATATATATATATATATATATATATATAGACACACGCAAGTATTAATAACTATATTCCATATACATTGACACACAGAAAATCAAAGAACTGGACAATGCAAGATAATCAATTACCAATAAAGTATTTTTAAGGTAAAGGCAATGCCACCTGTAGCTAAAAAATGAATGCGTAGGTGCTTGCGAGCACAAAATAGCTAAGATCAGTTTTACATTGCTAAAAGGATCAAACAACCCTCCTCGCCTGATTAAAAATCGGTGGTTAAGAACCTAGCTTTCATTCCCGTAAGCAGTTTTGAATTCATTTTGTAGCTTTAGTTTACAATGGTCTTTACCTTCTCCGATTGCAAGTATTTATTGGTACCTGATCATCGTGAACCAGTTCTTCGTTATATATATATATATAATATATATATATATATATATATATATATATATATATATATATTATATATATAATATATATATTGAAGAACTGGTTCACGCTAAGCGTAATTGATCCTATCAACTCCTCCACTTACGGACAACGTCATAAGCGTATTATTTTTATTATGGACTAAACCTTTCTCATAGATTCAGATAGTGCGTTACTGAACCTATAGAAACTAATGTCGTTTCGATTCCTGGAGGGGCCTCATAAGATTTTATAACATGGATAGTATAAACGGACTACTAGGAAGCTGAGAGGCGGATCGTGGAACGAAGCCCCGGGACCGCGTAGGACCCTTAGGGGTAAAATACTTAGTTCATAAATGACATAGGAGGAAGCTTTCAATAAAAATATAACTTTAATAAATAAAAATAAAATTACAGAACTAAATGTGTAATTACTTTTATATGAAAAAATTTTGACGTAACTAAAACATAAAGTTAAATAAATTTAGTGTAGACATCATGAAATTAAGTCTTTTATAAAGTTAATGCTTTGACTCAATACAGTTTTAAAAAAGAAATAAGCTTCGAATAAAAAGAAAGTATAAAAAATTCACTGATTAGAGAAGGAAATGGGGTAAGACGGTAAGTACGTGATTTTGAGAAGTAAGGTTTTAGAATGGTTATAGGTCGTAGAGAAAAGTTAGATTGCGTATCTGTGAGAGTAGATACTGTACTAGGTGGAAAACCAAGAGAAAAGCTTGTATCGCTGTCTGTAGTAGCACCAATACGACTAGAGTAAAAGGTTTAGGATGAATGTTTCTAAGTCAAGTTAAAGCAGTACGCAATAATACAGTAAGAATATGCGTAAATAGGATGGGAAGGAATACTGCAACCAGTCCAATACTAAAGCTTAAGATAACGTTTAACATATTATAAATATGTTAATGAGGAAAGTTTGTGTCTCTTTTGTTTCTGTACCTCATTGAGATAGTACATTATGTTACTAAATACTGTTAACGCTCAGCAAAAAAGTAGGACCGCGTACTCCCGTGAGGGCTATTTGGGCATTTCCACTGGCCCCCTCCTGGAAAACATGTCGCCCCTCTGACGAAGTAGTTTCCAGTTGAAATCTCTTAATATGAAACATCGCCCCTCCTGGAATTGGTATGTGCAGGCTGGGGCCTGCACTTAAGCCTGCCCACCGAGTTCGATACCAGTCGGTCTCAGTATTTTTAATACAAGGAATGAACTTGAATGACTTTGGTTCCAAATTAGAGTGGTAAAGATTGTAGATACTCTTAAAGATTGTATAAAAGAACCTGTGTTTAAGTAAAATTTACCACTCTCAATAGTAGAGCTCAATTGTAGTAGCTTTTCATACAAAATATATACCTATATGACTACATGACTTTGCTTAATGGTTTCAAGAGCAGCAGGCTGAGCAGTAAGGCTTCGTCTGCATGCTACTTCAAATTAAAAAGATCGTGTTCGGAGTACCCTGAATGATTGTCAGTTTCAGTAGCACAAATACTACTTAAATGATTTGTTTGTATACTGCGAGTACATTTTAATTAAAAATTAAATTAAGGATAGTTCCTTTTGTGTGTCTGATCAAAGCAGTGCCTGTACTACTCGCATGTTAGCGTTAGAATATTGTGTATCTCTGTGATTACGAGTTAGAAAAAAGTTAAGGATGAATGGTTGGGTATTTGTTCAACCTTCAGCTCTACAACCCTTTTAAATTAACCCTTTTTAGAGTTTCACCTCGTGTTTGAGAGACCAGTTAAAACTTTCGACTCGTTAGGAAAGGGCTCTTCTGGATAACTAAGTAACTCTAGTCCGTAGATTGGAAACTTAGTTGTCTAGACTTGAAACTTAAAGTGTTTGGATTTATAATCAGTAGCAAATTGATTAAGTAAAGAGTTTTTTTTACTTTCACTTTAAACTCTCTGAGAGAACAAACTGGAAAAGTATCTGAAAGATTGCTCATATAGTGAAGCATACAAAGGAAGAAAAAATGTGTTTTTTGAGGTTGAGAGTTTAGGCTCACTTTAATTCGTTTTGTCTTGGACGTGAAATGCAAAATTAACTTCCATGCTTATATATTGTAAATTTGACTATAAAAAAATTAAAGCCAAATACTTAAATTCAAACTTGAGGATCTTGACTTTCAGTTGTCCATAACTTTGTTATCCGTATCGACTCCGGAATAATTCAGCAGGACGAAATAGTTATTCAATGCAGCCCTATAATGAATAGAAAAGGAGACCTTTAAAATAAATAAATAAATAAATCTTTATTTCCCTTTTTATAAATTATTGTACACAAAAAAAAAAAAAAAAAAAAAAAATTCTTTTAATACTAGGTACAAGTTTTAGTAATCTAGAATATGACTAAGGACATCAATGGCATTAACAGGAATGCATGGCATCTGATTATGTTATGTATGAGAGTGGAATGTGCCCAGCTGCCTCTACTCTTGTGCAAAAGGTTATAGTCAAATAAATAATTTGTGGAAAGATAGATATTAGATTAAATATGAAGAGATAGAGATTTGAAGGTAAATATATAAAAAATAGATATAAAAAAATAATGATGATTGTTAATAGATATTTATTTAATTATTGTCAATAATTCAGGGACTAATTCTTCCTTTGACAGAAGCCACTCTTTAATGGCTTTGTTTCTCGACTTTATGGAAGCTTTTGTAAAAACTGAACTTGGTATTTTATTAAACAGCTTAGGCGCAATGTACAAAAAGCAATTCTGAAATATAGTTTTATGTATCTTAGGGAGTTTGTAATTGTTTGCTGTAACATTACGAGTTGTTCTAATACCGGCATACTTGATTTTAACAAAAGAGTTGCTTCTGTCAAAAAACTCTCTTAGAACCTGAAAATAAATAGATTTTTTAATGGAAGAATCTTTAATTTTTGGAAAAGAGGAAAGGAGGATTGTCGTCTTTTACTGTTAGTGATGAGTCTGATAGCATGTTTTTGAGCAGTCAATAGATAGGTAACTACTTTTATAGCACTACCCAAAGTTGTATCCCATATTGTAATTTGCTGTGAAAAAAAAGAGTAATAAATAAGTGCATCGGTGTTGAGAATAAGTTACCTTACTCGCACTTATGTTTATCGACCGTATTTTAGGTTGTCTGGTTCTTACCACGGTTTATTAAATGTTTCGATTACTAGGAGTGGCCGCATCTTATGCTGACTGACTTCGTTCCATTTAGCACCTTAGAACTAAATATGGGACTCTTAATTACACTGATTTCACAAAGGACGACAAAATAACCTGGCTTACAGTAGAGTTCGTGTCCTCCCCAAGGTCTGATCTGATTTTGTACCAAATTTGTTTTAATACTATATATCTTTCGAAAAATAGCGTATTTACAATATATATATATATATATATATATATATATATATAATATATATATATATATATATATATATATATATATATATCTTTAGTTGCAAAGTGCTTTACACCCAACAAGATCATCAGTAGTTGCAATAACATGGAAAGGATTTATGAATCTTTACAATCAGATATTACAAACAAAGTAACTAATTAAGATTACTATTGTTATATTTCAAGATGTTTTATAATTACATTACATTACTTTTCATTATTATTGTTATAACATTTCAACTTTTATTTTTGGTAAATCTTCTTTTGGATTCAGGGTTCTCGGGTTCGATCCAGTTTGAGTTCACACCGTGCTATTTGGAATATTTTCCAAACAACCAAGTTTTTACCTTACTACTTAAACTTTTAAAACATCTTTTTCAAATTCTAAAAATAAACCCCTAAATAGGAAGCAGAGTTGAAAACAGACTTCTGGCATTTTTTTAGTTTTGTTTATTATTCTACCAAGGTCTGGAAAAAGAGTTTACACATAAGACTGTATAGAAGGATATACACGTCTAGCTTTTAATATATAGCTCGATTTAAAAACAAACTTTTAAACAAGTTTATGTATTCGTTTATAATTTGTAACCCTAAAGATATATAACAAGAGGAGGCGTACCCTATCTCGATGCATTGAGAGGTTTGAAACATCTTTTTAGAGTTTTCAGGGGTTCTGTGTAACCTCATTGATACCACCTCGAAGATTAAGTTAAGGTTATGGTAATTATTATTTGTATTTCATTGCGTGTGTTTCATTTATTTGTATTTTGTTTAGATTGTAAAGGTCCTACTGTATAGGTCCCTGTAATTTTGATCTGCATGCCATTGCCAAATATATGTTTATTTAAAGTAATTACTGCATTAATGAATAATAGCACTTACATAATTTTTTTAGAGTGTTCTAATTATTTTTAATTAATTTTTAAAATTTACTGTTGTTGTTGGGGCGTGTTATTCAAGGCGATACCGTATCGCACCACAGCGGATTTATTTAGAACTATTCGTGGGTTATATTTTATTCCTTAACGTACCTTTTATTTTCAGACTCCTAACTGCTTCATTCTATTGAAAACCGCTTCACAGTTTTTTTAGTAAACTCAAGTTCTGGCGGGAAATCACTCTTATCAAACGTGATAACAATAATTTATGTGTTATCGACGTATTTCAACTTTTTAATTATAATATTATAATTATATTTACGCTATTTTAAATAATTAAACCGAAACATTAGTGCTAATCATACTTTGAACAAAATGTAGGTGAACAACAATCAAGTAAAATTTTATTTTTTTCACTGATGACTGGCTTTGCCTAAAACATTTTAGACCCAGGTTTATATGATAATATTGTGCATAGCAGGCTTAAAAATAACTAGTAATACAATGAAAACTGGTATAACTAAAAAAAGGGGTTGAACATTTGTTAGTTTTAGGACCTAGAGATTTGAAATGAACCAATCAAATAAAAAACCCAAGTGACGTAATAGCTTTTTGCCGCCAATCTTACTTTTTTTAATTTTTTTTTTTTAATTTTATAACAATTTTTACAATTAATATTTTAATTTTTTTCTTTGAAGTACATTTTTTCTTACCTCGATAACCTAAAAAAAAAAACCATAGGTTAAAATTTATGCATCTTCCTAATCAAAATTTAAGGTGGTCAGGTTACTTTTTGATGTTTCAAAATTCAACCAATTGGACCCCCTTTAATATTTAATATTTCTAATATTAAATATTACAAATTTTTCCCTTTATAATATTCTCTATGTTTGTAACCTAGATATCAAATGTAAGAAATGATATTATTTTTTTAAACTTTTAATTAGTAATTTCATATTATAATTTTATTTTTTACTGGTAATAAAGATTCAATAAAATAATTAAACTTAAATGAAACTAAAGTATAATTCGAAAAAAAATTCAAGGCAAGCGAAGTGAGTCTAAACGTTTACCGTAAAACTGCATGTTAATAATTTTAATAACTACCTTAAAATAGAATCCTTAATTTTACACCTACATACATACAAACATATACATTCACATAAATATTTATATATATATATATATATATATATATATATATATATATATATATATATATATATATATATATATATATATATATATATATATATACTTGGTCAAATTCGGAATTGTGTCAAATGTCCGGTATTCAAAGGTTCCTAACCATAGGAAAATTCGTCTTTTGAGTAATGTAGATTTGTTGCTTTGATTTCATTAAGTAGTTTTAAGAAGACTAAAACAAAAAATATGCCCTAAAAGGCTTATAAGCTTACCCTGAAGGTGAGCCAGGCAGATGGGATGTCCACAAGAAGAGAAATATTTTCTTTTAAAATTTGCTATACAAAAGTCCAACGACCAAGTGAGAACAAAAATGGCTGTTTAGAGGTAAAGGGGATGAAGACCCCTTATTTAGAAAGAACCATAATTCCTTGAGGAAAGATGGGAGAAATTTTTATTTAAAAGTATTCTCGTTTAATATTTATTTGTGTAAAGATGATACATGAAACGCTTTATTTAAAGAATAATTTATAAGTACGTCTCAGGTATAATAAAAGCAATTTATTACATATATTTTATAAGTATGATTAAATGAAGTTAAATATGGTAAAGTATAAAAACAAAATATGCAAAAATAATTATACGTCATAAATTTTTCTTTCTTAAATGCTATATACACATAATGTGAAAAGTTGTTTCATACCTTAAGAATAATAAAAGCAAACATAATGCTTAAAATGATATTCTATAAACGTTGAATATGTTCTTTCTCTTTAGTCACAGACTTACAGTCATTTTACCCAACATTATTCAAATAGCATTTATTATGAGAGTAAACACCAAATTTATTTTAGCTAAAAGCATCTTTTGAGTTAATTTTAAACTCCTGTTCAAATAAAGAAGTGACATTTTTTTAATTTTCGTAAAGGCATACTTAATTGTTTGCATTGTTCGCTCGTGTATTTTTACAATATTTCTTTTTGGAGTTGTTTGTTTAGTAGGTATTCTGGCTTCCGTTTATTTCGTAGGCTTGTGGTTATTTTAAAATATTATACTTTACTTAACTCATAATTTATTATATGAAAGATACAGCAGCAATTTACAAAACGCCTCCGCGTCACAGCATTTTAATATTTAGTAGTTTATTAAATTATTTCATTATTTTATTGTATATCTGTACTAAAATTGATTATATTGTTAATAATCAAAGTAATAAGGTTCCTATATAATAAAGGAATTAATAAGAACACAGCGTACAATTAAGATCCAAAAATAGTCAATTAGATTAAATAAAGTTATAAATAATTGTGCAATATTTTTTTATTTATTTTTTTTTTTGTCAACGGAGGGGAAACGCGACGGCCTCTAAGAGAAAGCTTTATCCCTCGGAATCAAAGCAGCCAACACCCCTAAAAGGGGATGGCTCCTGATCATCCGAAGGTTCGTCACCTTCTTTCGGTGACGAAGCCTAGCCCATGGCACCGGTCCATGGAGTGTGGGGACTGACCGACTTTTCGACTGCCCAGCCGGTACCGTAGCAGCGATTGTCAGGCCTTACCCCACTATAAGTCTAGAGGTAAAACCCCTCCGCCAGGCGCATACCCCCAATTGGCAAGGAGTATTGCACCCTCGCGTGACTAAAAGTCTTCACCACGGTCCCAACACATGGTCGGCTAACTTCTGACCAGTGAGGGGGCGGCTTCTCTGACTTACCCTTTCCTCCCACTTCCTGCCCAGTCAGAAAGGAACAGGCTGAAGACCTATCGATGGTGGATGCTTCGTTGACTGACGGTGTAGCGATGAAGTGCCTCCGAGTACTCAAAAGAACAACGGCAACTAGAACAGACAAATTGCCCCAGGGGGAACCCGCCCATGTGGTGGACCCACCAGTCCATCCGGTCGCCCTGAAGCTCTCTCGCTCTTCCAGCTCCGAAATGAGAGAGCTTTCAGCCAAGGCTTCCAGACGACCAACGGATCCAGCCGGGCCGCAATACCCCCCTATACAACTCCCCGCTCGCAGCACGCGCTAGCCCCGTCACATCCAAAGACACTCAAGATGGTAGATGAACATTTATTATTATTTTAAAGATAAAAACATAGACACAAAAACTAAAAAACATTTGGGAGCAAATACAAGGTACATAAGAAATAATGACAAAAGAAGAAATGATTGAATATAATTACATTACAGAAATTTTCCTGGTGTCAGTGTTGCCACCTTATTTAGGAATAAGAAAACTAAAGCTCATTTTAAACAACCAATAAACCACTCAATTGTAAATTAAGTGTAAATCTATTACAATAAAACCTTTAATCGATTTGTAATGGCATTTAATCATTCGTAGTTTATTATAAGTTGTTTGTAATTCCTACAAACTTTCAGAATCAATATCAAATTTTAGACTAAGATATTGTTAAGTGAGACACCACCAAAACTGCTAGAGAGCGCCACCTTTAAAGATGCTTTGTAAAAGGTATGGTACTCTCTTATAATATATGTATGTCTATAAACACAAAATCAATAGTGATAAAAAAATTTGAAAATAAGCTAATTTTATGGCATTTATGGCTTAGAAGAAATGTGTATTGTTACTTTTTAAAATTATATGTAGGACGTAATAGGTACATAGAGAATAGAGGATATTTTGATAGATTACTAGCACCGAGTGAGAGATGGGAATTTGCTACTCTAGTTGGAAAAGTTAGTGTTATTAGTTTGGTCCATGTAATACTTGTGAAACACTTTACAACTTTGTGGAATTAATTTTACTTAGATTGGGGGAACTTGAGGGTGGTAGAAGATGTAAATCATGAGAAACATAACAGAAATTGGGTTTTAGTAAGCGGTATGTTTTATAGCTGAGTACAAGATGGCGGAACAAGGCTTCTTTAGCATTTATGTAATGTTGTAAAAAGGCGGAGTGTTATATATAATATAATAATTATATATATATATATATATATATATATATATATATATATATATATATATATATATCTGTGTTTGTGTATTTATACCGTAGGTATATAACAGGAATTATCCGTTTCAAGTGTTATTACGGCCTCCTGAGTGGTTTTTCTCAAAGTTGTCTGTCTGTGTGTGTGTCTGTTATCATCGTAGCTTCTAGTGTATTTATTCTAGAGAGTTAAAACTTTGTACAAAAATCTGTCTACTGCTGTAGTTGTGCTATTCAGAAAAATATTTTTTTTATGACGAGTCATTAACCAGCAATAATGTATCAGTCGAAACTTACAAAAATCATAAAACGCGGAAAACTGATGCGGTCCAATTGAAATTTGTCACGTATGTACCAATGTGTAAGACTCACATACGTTATAAGTTTTGCGCCGCATAAATATTGTCCTATATCAATTCATCAATTATTGGTATAAGTAAGGTATATCAGTTCACCAAATTACGTGGGTGACGTAATTCCACTCACTGGTGAGCATCAGTTGAATTAAAAGACAAGCCCATAGTAAACAAAACGAGCCGCTTTACAACATGTTTATGCAGTGAAGCGAAACAATATAGGACAAGATAAATTTTACTCGGCAAGCTGGAGGGGTGAAATCATAAGTTTTCCAAGATGTCTTGAAGTATTACATCTGAATTTTAATGTTGCGTCGTACTTTATTTGAAATTTAAAGTTAAACCTGTCAAGTAAGTAGATGGTGCTCAGGGAAAGACTAACAGGAAAACGAATTCCTTGCACAATGGCTAATCGTTTTAACTATCTTGAATAACACTTTTTTTTGTTTAATTTAATACTTTAAGAAATACATTAATTTATCAGTTATTATATCCAGATTTGATCAATTTATATACAAGATCTTAAATTATCAATATAATTGCAATAAAAATATCTATCCTAATCAAACACCAATACACGACAAAACCAGATCAAAAACAAAAAACTTATTAATAAGAAATAAATAACAAAAAATAATTATTATCATACTTCAAAATAACATACAAACTTAATTACCACTAAACAAAAAAATAAATGAAACATAAATTAATAAAAATAAATAATAATATTAGGGCTAAGGCTATGCTATAAGCCAATGCCCATAGCAATTAAAAATAAATAAAAAACATAAAAAACTAATCAAACTCCAATACATAAGTATAGATAATTTTTTTATTTTACATTCTGCAATCAATAATAACAAGTGTTCTCAATTTTTATCATAAATTACATTAAAAATGTAATCATAATCTAAAATCAATAAATTTCATAACAAGAATAAAATAAAAATAAAATGCCAGTTTTAGGCCTTTCGGCCCATCAGGGTATTCACCCTGCGGGAACCACCTCAGGTGGTTGCATCTACTACACTCTAAGAATTAATTAAAGTTGGCGAAATCATTTAATACGAATACTATTCATAAAATCTTAGAGCATAGCCCGGGCTGCGGACCCCGGACCTTTACGATCACGGCCACGGAGGCAGACTCATAACAAGAATACAATACATATATATATTTTAGATCTCCTGTCTAAATGTCACTTCTGTCTTTCTTTCTTTCTCTCTCTCTCTTTGTATAAATCTCACTTGACTGAGTAAATTATTATTATGATCTTTTATTTTTTAAAAAAAGACGTCTTGACTATTTTGTATTTCATTATTCAAATCAGATGTGGAAACATTTTTCAAGATGAAGGGTACTTGAGAGAGAAAATTCAAGTTATTAAAAATGCATGACATTCACAGAGGGGTGGGGAAATGCCAGGGATATTGAGGCAGTTAAATGTACAATAATGAAAAAAAGAAAAAATTAAAGACAAAGAAATGAAAAAGCATGTAATAAGATTAGAAAATTAAAATAAAAGATAAACAACTACAATAGGAAATAGTAAGAATAAATATAAAGAATTGGACACGGTGTACCTATGTACTTATTCTCAAAACTTGAGACTCGTTTCGGTCGTCTTTAAAATGCTATGTTTATTCACAGCTCCAGCGGCATTACTTCGGTTTCGCTACGCTCGACCTCAGGATGATAAAATGACCTTATGTTTAAGGTGATATATAATTGGACTCGCCTCGCTCGTCCTCAGTTCTGTAATTTTGAGCCAAAGTTTAGAGTAGTATGATTTCGTACTCACTTCGCTTGTGCTTACTTAGTATGTCATAATGAAGGCCTCGTCCGCTTCGCGGCCACATTGTTGTTGTTTTGTATTATGTGTTGTTTTATTATTGATTCTTGTTACATGGCGTTTTGCTATGTATCTAGCGAATTTTCACAGCCTCGCCTCACAGGCCCAAGAAAGCCTGTAAGAAAGCCTGAGAGGCTTTCTCACAAATTTAATTTAATTAATTGAGATTTTATTAATTCTCTATTATTAATAGTATGCTATAATATTAAGAAGCATTATAAACAAAAATATATTCATGATTTTTGTTTTTAAATAAAAATACCGTCTCCGTATGACTTCGACAATATAACTTCCAGGTTAAATGGTTTCCGCCATATGACTTCGAGGTTCATCCGCTTTACGGGCCTGCTTAGCTCGGCGTGCACGGCTTAACGGGCCTGCTTACATACATACATACATACATTACATATATATATATATATATATATATATATATATATATATATATAATATATTATATATAATATATATATATATATATATATTATATATTATATATATATATATATATATATATATATATATATATATATATATATATATATATATAATATATATATGTATATATATAAACTTTTTCGGACATATTTTTTGATATCAGGAAGCCAATAGGAACCGATTCCGCTCACTCCCACCCTCAACTTCCGTCATCCGAACAACCTCATAAGCGTCATTTTCATAATGAAAATTCGCTAAAAAGTGATAGCATTCCAAAGTCTTGACAAATATTCCTTCGATCTAAGAAGTAGATTTTGTAGATTTATATTTGTATGATAATAGTTAAATAAAAATAAAATAGGACAAAATTAAGAAGTATAGGAAAGGAAAATCCAGGTAAAAAGAGACTGTTGTAATGTGAAATGAGTTGTTTCAAAGGAAAAACTGTTACAAAGATGCTTTTATAAAGTGCGCGGGTGCGGGATAAGAACATTGTGTGAACAGTGTCATGTCGCGGGAAAATGAACATTTGCGCTACTAAAAATATTTAAGTCACGGCCAAGAAAAGCCGATTCCTCGTCCAATTTGTTCCTCTTGTTTTTGTATTTATAATTTTTCAGAAAATGAGAGCTATTTAGCTCTAATGCGTAGGGCTGGCCCCTAGTGCCGTATTATTTCTCTAAGTTTTAATTAACCTAACGCTATGCCAATCTAGATATTTAAATAATTATAATTCTCATGTCAAGCGTAGGCAGATAATTTTAAGCTTCGGCTAATCATCTAACTCTGAGGACGTGCGAAGCGTGTCCGATGTAATAACTCTCAAGACTTTGGATGACCACCCTAAGTCAAGCACAGAGAGACAGACGTAATACCTCCTTAGGCTTTAAATAATCATGACATTCTGAGGACAATCAAAGCGAGTCTATTGTCGTAAAACTTTAGACTTTGGACGAGCAAAGCCTGAACGTAGTAAAAGCGCTAAACTTTGGATAACCATTCTGTCCTTAGGTTGAGCGCAGCGAAACTGAAGCCACCTCAGGCTTTTGATTATTTTGGCATTCTGAGGACGAGCGAAGCGAGTCACACAACGGTGTTGTGAGGAAAGTTACCGAGGTACCCTGTAACTAATTGTTTATGATTGACCTTGGGTCATTTAGTCTGTTATCTTATCTTGTTATTACTTCTTCATGCATACCTTGTGACGCCTCGCCGCTCTATGTTTATCATAAAGAATTCTAATTGATTCTCAAAATGACGGCCACAATTTTCGTTAGATTTGTGTATACCAATTTAGTATACATCCAATTAAAACCTGCAGAATGCGTCTAGAAGCATTTAAGTTTTATTAGATAAACAATATAACTTGATTTTCTCAGTATATTATCAAAAATTGGAAGAGGCTGGACTCATCAGCATGACTTGCTTAGCATGAGGACGAAACTTTTAGTCTCTAAGACAAATACTGGCGGAGTAATTGAATAAATACGAAACAAGTGCGGGTAGCAGAGCCTTAAGAACTAAAAAAGTTAATTTAGTTGCTTAAAAGTGTTATAATAAAATTAACGAAATAAACATTTAAAAATACTAAACATTTTTAACCCTTAAATCAAATATGACATGTTTTGTTAAATAAATGGTTAAATATCAGGTTCGAGGTACCACGGAACTTTTCCTCCCCATATCGGATTCGCTACGCTCATCCTCTATACTTCAAGCTCGCTTTGCTGGCCCCCAAAAATTAAATACATTCGTTTATTCCCAACGGTCATCCATGCAGGCACTGACCTTGCTAGATGCTGCTTAACAAAACTCATAGATATACTTGTTATATTGAAACGAAACTTGGTTTACTTATTTTTAACTTCATTTACAGTTATACTAAATTTCAAATTAATTAGATTATTTTCTGATTTCTTTCAATATTTAAAAGTTGTGAACGAGTCATTTGATAAGAATTGAACTAATGTTGATAAGGAGATGAAACTTAGCACATATGTTACTCTTATACATAGCTACATGCATGCTAAATCTCAATCCGATCGCATATTTCTTTCGTGTTTTATGATTTTTTTTGAAATTTTTGATAAGTCATTATTGCGGGTTAATGACGTCATAAAAAATATTTTCCGAATAGCAAAACAACAGAGGTAAATTAATTCTTGTACAAAGTTTCAACTCTCTAGCATAAATACACTAGGAGCTACGATGATAACAGACACACATACACATACAGACAGATAACTTCGTAAAAACCATTTAGGAAGCCTTTAAAACACCTAAAACGGATAATTCTGTTAAAATCCCGGTTTGGGATTTTTTTGCAAACAAATACTTTTCCTAAATAACTGCAGTATAAATAATGAAAAGTAAAAAGAAATAATTAAATTAAAAAATAATTTAAAATATCTACAATTAATAATATAAAAATATTCAAAATAACTCCAATATTTGACTATAATATAATTCACAGCTACGTACGTCAATTGTCAGCTGGAAGCTACAAAGCCAGAAGACAATAATACTGGAAAAAGATGTTGAATAATTGGTATGAGTAAGTTGACTATATTAGTATCGTGTTATTTGTTCATCAGCTTGGTGTACAAGCTAATGATTTATCATTGTACTAGTCGTGATTGTAGATACAGCGAATGGAGTTTTAGACTCTTATACATCACTAAACGATACAAACTAAGTAACTAAGTTTATAGGAGAAATGCTTAATGTGACGACTTATCTTTTGTTCCGTCATTCAATAAACAAGAATACTAATATGTTTAGCTTGTTTATAAAAAAAGCATACTAAACTTTTAATCCTTTTGATCCTATAAAAAAGGACGAATTCATTAACCATTAAAATTAAATAATAAAGATAAAGATTATTTTGAAATTAATTTTTTAACATCTTAAATTTCCCTTTCCTAAAACAGTCAGTGAATAGGAAAAGTATTGTGTTTGCCCAAAACATCCGAATCAGAGATTTCATCAAAATTATGCAATTTATAAATATATAATTTAATTGATTAAACCCGCATTAAAAGTTTAAATACTTGAAAACATCTAATTAAACCTGGGTTAAAACATTCTATATTTTTCGTGCACAGTTGCGCGCTAGACTCTTGTATTAGACTAGTTTACTTTTTATCGTGTTGTCGGGCTTAGTTTAATTTTTAACTAGTTAACGTTTTTATATGTACGTGATGATAGTTTAATGATTTTGTATAAAATTCTGTGAAATAATTGTTACGACAGTTAAGTTAAAGAAAAAAGAAAGACTATAGTTAAGGTAAATCACATGTTTTTATTAAGATTTTGAAGAACATATAGACGACACTGTATTGCCTTAAAATTACAGTTATTTTCATTCCTTTCACTATATTCATAAGTTTTTAGGTTAAAGTTGTTAAATGACTAATTACAATTTATATTTAAAGGGGAAAAAACAAATATCACTCGTAAAAATTTACCAAGTTAAGTAGTGCATACGAAAAAAAGTTAAATTAGCCGCTCTTAAGTAATTTAATCAAACCTAGTATTTAAAGATTTACACATAAACTTTATTAGATGTATCGTATCAAAAAGTTTTTTCGTAAATTCATACATATGGTAGTGAACCTTCACTATTAAAGAAGCGATGTTTTGACGGGATCAGCTATCACGTAATCTCATTCGATCAAAATAAACAAATACGGTGCAAAAACCGTATCGTAATAAATGCGTATGTAATACCATCACCAGCTGAATACACTGTGTGTACTTAGTAAATATTTGATAGTTATCTATTTTTTGTTTTAGTTCTTACGCTACTTCTTGATGTCACGCATTGCAAGTTAATAGTAAAACTGCATAGTAATCTCAAGATAAGGTCTCTGGGACGCAACACGGGCCGGCTCTGAGGTCCGCTCTTTTTTCCTGTATTAGGTTGTCGTATTGAATTGTGTCCTTGTAAGTCTGTATGAAAATGCTGTTTAATACTAAATATTCTAAAGAGGCGAATTTATTAGTAAGGTAGGGTGAGAAAATTCTATTCAGGGTCGGCAAGGTTATGAAAACAGCATTGGCCCGATCACATGACGAGGTGGCCGAGTGGTTAAGGCGTTTGGACTGCTAATCCAATGGGCTCTGCCGCGTGGGTTCGAATCCCATCCTCGTCGCATCAATTTTTATAAATCATAATTCATCTTAGGAAAGAATAATTAAAGCATGCATCAATTATTATAATTAATTAATATAATACGTTCAACATAAGAACTATTACGTGAGAGATATTGACGTTTTCTATGTTTTGCACTTTACTATTAATAACAATACTTTAATTTTTATCACCTGAAGTAAGGGGAAGTATTGCAATAACAAAAAACCTATCACCCAACTGATTTTACCGAATGTCATCGTTTCACTCACCGGGGCACCTGCCTGACAAAACTATCTTTTAACAAGAGAATCCTTTTTGTGATATCAATAATAAACCAAGGTTATTGATGTATATCATTGATATAGATTAAAAACTGAATATTCCAAACGAAATAAACCTCCCCCCCCTCACTTCAGCCTCTGCTTCCGTTATCCGAACAATATCATAAGCGTGGAATAACAAATCAATTTTAGCGATTTTCTGATAAAAATTACCAAAACTGATAAAATCTGATAAAATAAAATGAATATTATTATAATGATCATATATGTTCGATTTTGTGCCACAAATCGTTCAGTTCATACAATACTGCTTCTTTTAAAACCTAAGTAAATTTTTTAAACTTACTTCGTAATCTGCTCCCCTAGTATTAACACAAGTACAAAGTTGAATTTATGCTTGAAATTAAAAAAATAATTACATTCTTAGATATTTGATAAACCGGAGGGTATTAAGTTTGGAATAATTTGTCTTTAACATATATATTATGTATGTAGTTTAGATGTTAACTCTAAACTAATATATATTAAATTAATATATATATATTTTATTCAATATTATGATATAAATATATTATATACAAAATATATGATATTCAGTTTGAAATTTAGGTAAATTTAAACCTCAATCTTTGCGAGACAGCCTTAAGTGCTAATTATTATTATCTAAACAACGAAGATAAAATATTTCTCGGTAATTGACTTCACTCGTGGATGAGCTTTGTTTCGAAATAAAAATACTGTTAGGACACCAGAAGTTTATTTGTTTTTAGTTTAGGTATTTCTAAATTTGTAACTAGGTTTAGGGCAGTAGATTTTTAGATCTTCATTCAGATTTAAGTTAAACTGTAAGTTTCAAGGATTGTCCACCATCTTGGCGCTGCGCTGTTGCGGTAACATCACATTGCGCTAATGCAATATCCATCTCCTTCTACTTTTGTAGCGGTTACATACATATCTTGCTGTGGCGAAGGCATGGAACACCAAAACAGCTGATTTGGTCGCTTAGAAAATGGATGCCGAGAAGTAACACGCTAATTAGTTTTCTTTATTTAATTTTAATTATTATTTGGTGACATCAAAGACTAAATACGTGTGTTTTGTGTTGTTTGGGCCCTATGAAAGAGAGTGAGTTTATTACAAACATACGGTGAGTGCTGAAATCTTTTATTTATCAAAAAACCAGTGAGCAACCCATACCGGTGAGCAACCCATTAAGCCCATACCGGTGAGCAACCCATACCGGTGCAACCCATACCGGTGAGTCCGGTGAGCAACCCATACCGGTGTTTTCTCCTGGAGCTACTTGAAATTTACTTACGATTACGCTGGATATCATCAGTCTACTGCTTCTACTTAACAAATTCTGCTGTGGCCAAATACCGGGGATTATCTTAATTTTATTGCCTATTTGCGACCTTAAAAACTGTCCAGCTTCCCTTTAGTTTGTGGGCCTTGATCAAGCCCACGGCTGGCTCAGTTATTATTAATTTAGATATTACTTATTATTAGATTAGTTTTAGCAAGCTTTAATATTAGCCTTAAGAAACTTTGTAATCCTTGCTTGTTTACCTGTGCATGTCGCTTTCATTGTTATATGCCATTTATTTATTATAATTTTGTATGTATTTATTAATATCCTCTTATCATTTTACTTTAGATGTATCCTCAGAACAGTGGGTAGAGACGTGAACAACAAACGAACCTTTACCTTTATATTTCCTAGATTAATTACAACCTGTGTTTCACCTGTTATTACACCTTGTGTCTCTGCACCAATTGGTAACGTTATTTCCTTTATTATTTTGTGTTGTCCCCTGCCTTATATGTTTAGACTAAGTAAGAAATCTGTGATAAGAGCTCAGTACAATCACCTAGTCAGGTATATCTATAATTTGATAACTATTGATATTATTTATTGCTTACTAACTTATGCTTAAGCTTACCTTTATGTATAACTTGTTTATTAAGTATATTATAAACCTTATTTCTTTAAAATCAAAACTTGTGGGTGTTCTCACTCTTTCACCCTTTAAATTTAGGTTATTTCTCAATACAGGCTGGGTTATCTACCATACAGTCCTCAACCAGTGCACTCAGAACCAAGGCTGTCATTTTATGCTTTCTCTGGTGCACTAAACAAATACATTCATTGGAAATAAAATGAACTTTGTAAATGTTTTATTTCGAACATAAAAATTTTTCAAATAACATCCTACACCAGTTATGTCTTTTTCGAATATTTTATTTTAAAGGACAACATCGTCCTTATAACTTATAGAAACATAAATTTAACTTTAAAAAAATAACATCCATAAATTTTTTATACTTAAAATATTTTTATGGTGTAAAAGTTTTTGTTTGTTTTAAATTTATAATTTATGGGAAGTAGAAACTAAGTAACATGATTTTTTTAGAAGTTTTATTTTTTTATTATTTTTGCCTTTTTGAAACATTTGATGAGAAAGTTTAAAGATATGAACTATTACAGAGTGATAACTAGACGTGTTAATTTCATCGTTTTATTAAAAATTAGTAAGCATAATTAACATAAAGCAGTGTAGTTTCGCTGCCCGGGACGGGACTTGCTGTGGCAGTTTCACGAGCCGTAGACTTCCTATGACAGCTTTGTGACCATTATGTCCTTATTATACAATATTTGAAGAGCAGAGTAAAACAGAATATATTTTATTTAGTTACATACATGAGGTGCTTATACACAATAAGTTGATATAACATAATCTCATAATCAATCAATGAGAAAATAATTTCTTAAAATAATACTCAAAGAAATCGACTAGATTGAACTTGAACTTGAACTAGAACTTGAAACTAGAACTTGAAACTAATCGACAATAAATTACATACATAAAGGAGTCAAAATATTAATAATTCAAGATTCAAGTCAAGACGTTGCCAAAAAGAAAATAAATTAATTAGTCCATGATGATTTAAAATTCTAATATAGTAACATAATTTAAAATATTAAATATTAGTAACAATATATATATATTATATATATATATATATATATATATTATATATATATATATATATTATATATATATATATATATATAATATATATATATATATATATATATATATATATATATATATTATATATTTATAAATATATATAATATTTAAAATATGAAATAATATATATATATTTATATATATAATTCCCTCCCTCTCATCCCCTAATCTCATAAGCTTATTTTTCCTTTAAAAAATTTGCTAAATTAAATAAATCAATCTAAAAAACAACACTCATTCTTTTTAATCAATAAAAGATGAAAACAGGTTTGCCAGCAGATAAAAAATAAACATAAAATTTACCTAAACAACAGAAACCATAAGATTTTATAGACAACACTGCCTTGTTATATGAAACTTCTCTAACTCTAAACGACTCTAGACTGCTATGTATGTCAATGGTTAAAATTCAACTATGATTTATTTCAAATCATGGATACATAGCATGAAGAGATGGCAATGAGGGTAGTGTTGAAGGATAGTTAATCCTATTAGAAGGTTACACTAAAGGAAATTAGTTTACAACTTCTCTTACATAATCCTTAAAAAAGATTTTGAATATAACTATAACCACAATTAAACTCTTTGTTTTTTATATCAATGATATGAACTTATAATTAAATTTTTAACAAAGACACAATTGTTGATTTGTTGTGCGTTTTGTGCCATGTCGATAAATTAAATTTATTCGTCGATATACATTACATAGTTGGTAAAAGCTTGAAATAAAATTATTTAAACATGTACAGTACATAGTTTATTATCATTGTAAGTGAAAAAGTTTATGTTGGTTTATTTTTTGATTTTTAACAAAGATGGGATGGAATTAATTTAGTTAACAGTGTTGACTGTAAGTTATTGAACACAGTGAAAATGTGTGGACAGTATTTAGAAATAGAAATGAAGTACTAAATGAAAGTACATGTGCCTGAAATTTTACTTTGTTCAAACGCTTCCGTGTTTAGAGTGGTGAAGTGGAACTTAAACTATAACTTTTGGAAAGGAATATTTTATACTTTGTACACGAAATGTACTCGTTTTAGCTTTAAGTACAAAAAAGTCGTGTCGGGTCGGGGTACCTCGGAACTAATTCTCAACGCATTGGATTGTAGAGAGGATGCCATACGTCATCCTCTCTACTTCGGAATATACGCTTCGCTCATCCTACGAATATAAAAATCTATAAATTTATACTGCAACACGTGTTCAGACTCGCTTATCCTCATAAAGTAAATTCATTTGTTTTATTTCTAGCGGCCACCCATCCAGCCACTGACCTCTATCAAAATTGAACTAATGCTTATAATCAGATAAACTTAGCTCGTATGTTAGTCTTATACTTTGGCTACATGCGTGCCATCTAGATCAAATCTCAAATTGATCGCAACACTTTTCCGCGTTTTATGATTTTTTAAAATACGGCAAGTATATCTATGGTTTTTGTTAGACCATAAAATTAAAGGTATAAGGGTTTACAGGCAACAGAAATATTATATTAAAGCAGCAAATAATTAAAAATAAAATAATTAAATCTATCCCAACAAAATACTATATATTTATTTAGGCATCGAGGAATTAAAATAGTCCATTTTTCCCTGGTATTTGAATTGGTTCTTGGTACTTCTAGATGACCGCCTAATCTTGGTAGGTGACACCGTTGTTTGAATATTTATAAATCACAACATAATAATAGATACAATTAAAAATGACAAAAGTAAATATAAACACAAACTAAGGGGTCACCTAAACCTAAACTATAGAAGTGCCTGGTTCTTTAGTCTAGACTGTAAAAAAATCAGTCAGGAGGTCTTAAAAACACTGAAACAGATAATTCATGTGGAATCCTCGTTTCGGATTTTCAGTACAAACACAATACTTAAACACTACCTACCTATAAATGAGGAAAAGTAATAAATAAAAACCAAAAAGTAGGCTTCTAATTAAGATCATAAATTACCTCTGGATAAATCGTTTTAATAGTTTGTGAGGAGTTAAAAAGATTAAAAAATATCAAATTTATTAATTTCGCTCTTAAAGAATAAATTCCTCGAAAATCTCGGATAAAGTTTGATATACTTTTTGATGGGCTTTTCGTGTTTAACTTTCTCTTGGGAAATTCGTGAAAAATTTGAAGGGAAAGCGACCGAGTCATTTCCCACATGTGGTAATTAGAAGTTTTTGAGGTTGGAGATATCAACTTTTGCGAGATGTTTGATAAAAAGTTTCTTATCAACATTACTCAAAACTTTTTTTTGTAATTTAACTTTCACTGATTATTTCGAGAAGAAATAAAAATGGATTGGAAAAGATATTAGAAGAGATCGTTGCTTTCCTATCTGTTGTGTAAAAAAGAATGCTTTGCTTAAAAGTTTATCTGACTTTTTTAACTATTCCTGTAATTTTTACTTTTAAAGAAATTACGTGAATGAGGTTGTCACGTATAGACCTTCTGTAAATGTATATATATATATATATATATATATATATATATATATATATATATATATATATATATATATATATATATATATATATATATATATATATATATATATATATATATATATATATATATATATATATATATATATATATTATATATAATATATAACATTTAAAATTGATTACGCTGTTAATCCATCATTAGTCCTACTTGATGATGTGATCAATCATCTTATAATTTTGAAACGCGGAACCACCTGTAGTTGTAACTTTGACCTCTAATTTCAACTAAACCGAAAAACCTAAATAAATATTTTAAATATCATGACCCCGAAACCATTACGTCTTGTAGCGGCCCCAAAGTCTGTCGCCTTGTAGCAGTCCCGGGGTCAGACGCCTTGTAGTGGCCCCGGGGTCAGACGTCTGTAGCGGTTAGGAGTCTTAAACCAGTTATTTTTATTTTAAAGGATAACAAGGAATAAGAAAAATAATTAAGTCAGACTTGTAGAGTAAACAAGGTTTAATTGAAGCTCTAGCTCTAAGATTTAATTAAAAATGTCTTCATTTTCATTGAATTTTCTCAAGAGAAGTTAATTTTCATAGTCTGTCGCGTGAGGTACTTAGCCTGGCAAGGGGAGGGGGAGATCTGATTGAATAAGGAAGAGTGGGGGTGACTGTTTGATTAGTAAATAGTGTTTCTTAGAAAGTATGTTGATTGGATCTCTTTTTACTTTTCTTCACCCAGTATTGTATATTGGAAAAGTATTGGGTTCACCTGGTGGAGTTTCTGATGTCTCAAGCGCCTTCCTTTTAATAAATCAAGTTAAAATAGGTAAATTGTGATTCTCTATTAGAAAATGTCACAGTTTTCTCCCTGGTCGAGGTTTTCAAACCGTCAGTATTCCTACTGACCTTTGACACCGCGGAGGTCTGGTGTCCGCAGTAATAAAGTTATATCAGAATAACTTTATTGGATGAGAGCTCGGGTGTTGCCCCGCCTGCTGATGATGGCGGTTCAGAGATATTCTTATCTAACGACGGTAGCTGATTCTTCAATTGCTTCTTTAACTAGCTGTAAATATAACCTCCTAAATATTACTATGTACTTTCTTATTTTAGAAGCCCTGTTGATAATTTCTAAAAGCCCGATTTTAAAAATTAAATGGAAGTTTTAATTTCTATTTGAACTTTCTATTCTATAGATATTCATATCCAACTGCAAGTATCGTCGGTAGCTAATCCTTCAATTAAATAATTAAACGTTGTTATCTGTCTGTTTCTAAAAATCGAAAACGGAATTTTACTTGAATTATCCTCTCTGGAAATTTTAAGGCGTCCTAAGTGGTAGTCTTGGAGAGGTTAAAGGGAGGGGGAGGTGAGTTTCTAAATGCGGAGGGAGTCACTATTGTTATTCTGGCTGTCTCTGTGTATGATCATATTGTCTATGGCCTGAAGGTTGTTATAGGTAAGAATGATTTAATACTAGCAGCAGACATCGTTGGTGGTATTGTTGAATTAACCAAAGCTTGAATATCAGATGATGTAAATTGCTGAAGAACCACAATGTACGTCAGCACACCTGTTGCTATCTGCAACAGCAATGAACACGTATCGCTAACTCTGTAGACAAAGTATGATCAAAAATTTTATAACCTATGAGATGAGAATATTAAACTGCGTAGGCTTCCGCGGTTATTGTCGTGAAGATTTAGGCCTTCCGGTGGTGACCGCGACAATGTAGATGAAGAATCCGACGTTTCGCTTCCACCGTGGGAGGCGAATGAATCTTCAGGGATGTAGGACATCATGGATAGAAACACAATGCTCTACAAAACTGAACTATGATATGAGCATGTGGCATGCGCATTCCCTTCGGAAAAATCCGGAAAAATAAAGAGTAACAATTGATATTGCAACAGGTTTAAGGGTTAAACCCAAAAACTAAACCAGAAATGGATTGTTAAGCAAGAAATCACTTGTTTCAATGAAAATTCGCTCTGAAAGCGGACCTCTACATTATATTTATAATCATAGTGATATTAGACGGGCCTTATCATAGGGTATGTCCCCTCTAGTAATAAATCTCTATATTTATAATAACGATGCTTAGTTAAACTTACCGATACAATAAGAGAGTTTTTTTTTTAAATACCCACAAGCAGTTATGACCAGATTCCGGTCCATTTCCAGTATAACGTTGGTATAATCCTGCAAATATACAGTTATTACAGTGTTGGATTACTTACAAACTTGTAGATCGTGATACAACTAGCCATCATTATTACTACCGTCTTAGAACCAATTTTGTTCAATTTTGTTCGCCAGATTTGGGTATTGTCTTTTTACTTATCCTCATTTTATCGTGGGTATAGAAAGTTTAACTTACCCCCAAACGGGATATCACCTGAACCGTCCGTTTCAGATGTTTTTAAGATCTCCTGATGGTTTTTACCATGTTGTCTATTTATATGTTTGCTTGTTGTCTATTATTATCGTAGTTTCAAGCGAATTTATTAAAATAGTAGGCATTAAGTATTAAGTATTTTTGTGCTAAAATTTTGTGAAAAAAATTGGCTAATGAGCTTTATAAACTTACTTTTGTGTTATTATTTTTATTTATGTGATCGAAAGTGCCGCTTCTTATCATATCCTTGTTAAACAGAATCTGAAAAAAATTATAAATAATTTGTTGTAAATGTACTGCAATTTAATAAATAATTTCAAAATAAATTTCAATCGAGGCTGGAGAACAGTGTTAAGGAAACGTTGAGATTGGTATTTTTTTCATTAAAAAACGGGATCGGTAAAGCCAAACAACCATTTTGTACACTCCGTCTTTTTCGGTTTAACGAGACGTGTTTTAGAAAATAGTCTCGGGAAAATGAGTTACATCCTCACCTTTGGGGAATAGTTATGACTTATTCCCCAAAGCGAGTGGAATCAACTCTTTGAATAGTTTGGAAGTAATAAACAGACCCTCTTATCCCTAATTATAAATGCGAGGGCAAAGTGAGAATTAGTTGGTTAGCTTAGCACTGGACATCGCAGGACTTGATAATGAATGTTGTAGGGTTTAGTCTTACTGAGGGAGGTTATATTCCACTCAATAAATATTTGCTGCTTTCCTCGCCTACTGTCATAGGTTAGTAACTATATTAAATATATATGGGCCAGCCAATTTCCGTCACGTAATCCTTTTTTATTCCTAATCCTAAGAAACATATAACCTGGTACAACCAGGGACTCTTTGGTATGGTCAAGTTCAGTCACTAAAAATTCACACCTTTTTAAATGCTAATTTGCTTATGAGGTATTTACAAAGATATTAAATATTTTAACTCATCCTGTCTTTAGTCTTTTATAAAGGCCGACCCCTGATTATAGTCACATTCAGATAGGTATAGAGCCAAGAATGACGAGATGTAAACTTGAGGACCAAGAAAAGGTATTACCTTCTGATGACGAGGAAAATCCATCATAAGTTGATTTCCTAAGTGAAAAGTCAATTCTTGACTCTGAAAAACAATGCTCTCATTTAGAAACATTTAGATCTTTAAAAAAAATAAATTCATTATTTTTTGAACATCACGATTGTAGATTTTTGCTACATTTGAGATGCCGTCAACAAATAGTAGGAGTATAAATAAAAAACTTATTGTTTGAAAGGACTTTCTTAAATAAATAAGAGCCAAACTGACTACTTTCTATCTTTAGCCAAACTGTGGATCTGTCCGTTCTCATGTCTTCTACGTGGCAATATATTAGCTTGTAGTGACGGCGACGAAGTGCGTCAGGCGATGTCACTCTATTGCAAAAATTTATTTTTTAAATTTAACAACGATTTCGAATACTAACGAATTTTATCCGCAAAGATTTCATTAGTAATCATCTGAATCGGGGCACCATTTATTGTCTACGACACTAGCATGTGGCCACAGTGCGGAGACAGCCTTCCATCTGTTTACACAGATTAGAGTCCTTCCACTCCCATATAGTTGGTGGTTTCCCATCTCCTAAGGAACGAAAAAAATCTTTCCTTGCCGGAGAGTTATCCTGTAGATTGACCTTTCCAATAGACTCTTGGTAGAGGTTGTGTAGTGAGGATAGCAAAGAGGAACCCAGAAGCGAGATATATTTGCCAGGCTTGACAATCATATTATTACCACTACCAACCCTTACGAATTTCAAGTCTCTCATAACAATTAATGTTCTATAATTATAATACTCACCCTTTGGTGTACCTCATTAGCTGTTGAAGATATTAAATATATAGTCAAGACGTTGACACATACGTTAACAAAAATCAGCCCCACATCCAAACCGCTATCGTCTTGATTTGACAGCTCCACGATTACGATATGACTCGACGATAATATACAAATCGAATTGAACAAAATCGATAATAGAATATGAAATGAATAATAACCAGAAATTTCATCTCCCAACCCACACAAACTATTATGAGCTTTACCTAAGTCTTTCAAGACTCTGACCGATTTTGTCGCTGACATTGCGAGATTTAAATTATTAAAATGATTGCTTAATATGTCTAAAAATATTAAAAACTGTGCATCTTGCAAATATGCTCTAAGTAAGTATTGCTCTAATAGTACTTTATAAATATCTAGCGGATGAAAATCATTAAAAATTCGAGTTACAATTACAAATCTGCTCATAAATATAGCAGCAATAAAGTATATGGACCAGATTTTATAAAAGGGTTTAGCATAACCTAAATCGATGAAATATCCAAATAAGGAGCTCTCAATTTGACGAAATTTATTTATAAATTTGGTTATTTGTTCTGCATTGACGAAACAACTAACGAATATGTTAATGTACATGATCATTTCTAAGACTGATAGAGTTATGTAGCTATTTTTCAATATTGATGCGTTGGCTGATATTTTGTATTTCGAATAGATGCGGACTTCTCCTTTAGCGAGTCTGTATATGAAGGTGCCCAGAATTAAGGACGGGGATAAACTGTAGAATACGCATGGCCAGGAAAATTGTTGAGACCAGTTTAGAGGCGATATTCCTAATATTGTTGAAAGACGGAGTATGTAGATGAGAGGATTTAAATTGCTTCCTGGCGATGCAATTGATATCATCTGCAAACAGAATTGAGTTTAAGTTAGGATTTGCTGAGGTATCTGTTCTCACCAGAGTTCGAATCAGGATCAGATCCAACATCGCACAGTGTTTTGAATTAACATTGCCTGTTAGGGAATTTCAAAGGAAATAATGAACTATTTTTTCATGAATTTCTGCATAGTTTTTTAATTATTTAGAATGTGAATAAAATAAAATTATTGTGTTTAGGCTTTCAATATTGCTGAATCTTGCTACATTGATCATTTTTACAAATATGCTCACACTAGTAAATCTTATAGTTTGAAACAAAAAAGAGGTTAAGACAACTGTATTTCTTTCTTTTAACTTGAAAATTGGCAACAATGTTTTATTTGCTAATGATGTAATGTTACCTTTATAGTTTATAACCTTATCAATTTAAGTTTCAAGAAGTTTTGAGGCTATTCACAGCTAAGTTGGTTAAGCCTTTCCCGGAACAGAATTGTGATGTCTTTAATCAAGAAAACTCCATGGATTATGCATCATTCCGGGTCCAAATTGTTTAATATTCGAGCTGTTTGTGTTTATAATACAGGAATTATTACTTAGTAATAATGGAATGATTTCGGACAAATTTTATGTCTTTAGTACTTTTTTATTACTCTTAATTTTCATTGTCAATTATTTATAGTTTAATTATTTGTTATAGGTTGTAATTAAACCCTGATTACAATCAAGTTCTCTGACCCAAAGCTCGGTTGATTTTAAACCTTAAGTATCGGACTAATGTCTTCTCCTTTAAAACCCCTTGAGGGATTGTAATTAATATTGTCTATACCAGTCCTATAATCCATTTATTAAGAAATACATAGAAGTAATACCATAAGTAGTCCATTTTTGCAAAACTCTGTTGTATCAAATGATAAATATTTTTATTGTTAAAAGTAAATCTGTCTATCGGAGAAAGTTTAAAGAATACAATATAATTGTGCAAGAGACAACCATTATATATTGTGTCAACTATTCATGTTTTGCATAACTAGGTAGTATCAAATGATAGAAGTTTAAAGTACCTAATTGCTTGGCCTACTTGCTACTTAATCTTTCACATCTCTGTTATTGATATAATTATTTTTTTACATATTAAAGAAAATAATAAATTCCCGAAAAAATAAACAGAACAAAACTTACATTGAAAGATCCTAAATGATCTTCATACAACAGTAATAATTAAACATTTTTTTTATGTCCCTAAAAAGTTAGGTGATACCAGTAAAAGACTTTAAACAATACTAAAAAAAGTACTAGAAGATTTGTAACCCTGAACTTCCATTTTACGATAGATTAACCTTGCTTGCATTTTAACCCGCCCCCTGAGTTAAGGGTATTTTAAAGTTCCTCCCCCCTTGGGTTTACAGTTTAATTAAAATCAATATTAATAGCCTTTTATGCTGATGACACATATTGATAAGATAGCTATTATTTAGTCTTGCCTTTGCTCCTGTATCGCCCAATATATTTTTTTTCTAAAGGGCTGAAAAAATTCGTTTTAGCAAATCAAGTGAACATTATACTCTCTGTAGTTAAGATAATTAAAACCTAAACATCACGTTTATGGAGTGTTTTACATGCTACAAAGTGACCCCTTGGACGTTACAAACAAAGCAATGGATTTTAGAGTTTTAGAGTTTAATTAATAGAAAGAAGTAATTATTATATTATATTGATTCATAACATAAATAAATATATAATTATAAATCAAGTTAATAGGTTAGTTAAAAATTAAGTTAATAGGGCTTCTAAGAAAAAAGTTATTACGCTTTTATTCTTTATGTTTTAGCTTTCTTTTTTTAATTTTCCCCTTTTAAACTGTTGTATAGAAAAGTATTGTGTTTGCGAAAAAACTCTGAAACCGTATTTTACCAGAATTATCCTTTCAAGGGTTTAAAACCTCCTAAGTGGTTTTTACTAAGTTGTTAGTCTGTGTGAGCATGAGTATTTGTTTGTCTGCTATCATCGTAGCTCCCAGCGTATTTATGCTGCAGTTGAAACATGGTACAAAAACCATTTTTAGGACTAGTTGACAGGTCAAAATATTATATATGACGTCATTAATCGGAAATAATGATTCAGCAAAAAATTACAGAAAGTTATAAAAGGCGGTTATAAAATTTATAAAATTTTTCGATCGATTTGGCACGCATGTAGTCATGAATAAGACAAAATATGTGCTATGTTTTATCTCACAGTTAAATTTCTTTGAACGGCTTGTTTATAGTTTTTTTAAATGAAAGAAATAATAATCGAATTGAGTTGAAAATTTGTACAAGGGTATTTTATTCAGTAATAAATAAGTATTCTAAATTTCTTTTCTATTCAACATGTTTATCTAGGGTTTGTTTAATCATAAAAGTTAAGTAGCATCGAGCAGGGTCAGTGCTTGGATGGGTGACTGCTGGAAATGAACCTTATGTATTTAATGTCTAAGGAAGAGCGAAAGATGTGATGCAGTATGTATTTGGCTATTTTTTATTCTGACGAGCGAAGCGTCCGAAGTAGTGAGAATGACTAGCGATCCTATGTGGTGAGGAATTGTTCCTAAAAAATCGAGTACTACGAACCCGATTTTAAGTACATTGTTGGTTATTCGTATTCATTTTTAGATCATTACAAATAATGATAGAGCGATCGATATTCGGCTCTGTTTATAAAATGAAAAATGAATAAACGTTTCGAGGAGAGAGTTCAGTGTTTATTTTCCATTCATAAGTTGACTCAATTACTTAGTTATTTTTACTTTATTTAAAAGAAAACATGAACAATATCAGTTTGAATGAACAAAGACTCAGGTTTGTTCTAAGACAGAGTTTGACTGACAGAGGATGAATCCTGGCTATTTATGACTGGTTGTAAATCATTTAGCAGAGGCGAAGCCCATAAACTGGTCAAGTATGACAGAGTGTTGTCACCTTGCCTTAGTCTGACGGACTTAGTATGAACAAAGGGACTTAAGGGCAGGTGCAGGTCAAAAAACTGTTATATTGAACTCAGAGGCCAATGGTCAAAACCAGAGGTCATTAGTCAATAACTGTATGTGTTACGATTTAAGTACAAAAATATGCTTAGTGTAAGTTAAGTTAATTAAGAGGTCTGTAATAACGATGATAAAAACAATCTGACAAAGTAGGAAATAAATTTCTTATAATTCATCTTAAAAATCATGCAAGCTAAGGCCTCTCTGCAGCCCGAATATTAAATAACTCCAGAACAGTTCTAGCTTTAGCTGTATTAAGTAGTTTGAGGATTGTTTGTGCTCAGAGCACTTTAAACCGGTCCTAGACACCATTTAAAAAAATGTATATTTTCCAAAAATTCTTTACATTTTTGTAATCTTCAGCGTGGACATTTAAAGACGAGGGGCATTAATTTTTTAAAACAGTCCTATCCGCTCTTATTATAAGAGATGAGGAAGCAATGTGTGAGATGATTGCGTGATATGATTGTGTGATATGATTGTGTGATATGATTGTGTGAGGGTCCTTAACAGCATTCTTGAGGTGTAAGAACATCGTTACACCAGATTTGCTATTTAAATAAAATGAAAAACCACATAACCCCATAATTTTGAAATAACCTATTTCAAAGCAAATTTCTAACGAATAACTGTTAAAAACAAGTTTAATTCAATTAATTGAATTTTAAAACAAATTTCATTTGAATAAATGTTTTCTAATCAAACGTTAATCCTATAATTGTTTTCAGAACAAATTTCGCGCAGATAATAGTTTTCAATACAATTTCATTCAAATAATTGATTAGGAACAATTGTTTCAAATAATCGTTTAGAAAAATTTTATTGATTTTTGTCAGTACAGATTCTATGTTGAATAATCGCCTTCAGAATAGTCTTCAGAAAAATTTCAATCAAGTTTTTGTTTTTTCAGAAGACTGTTGGTTTAAAAGTTGAAAGGCTTTTTTAGGTAGCCTGGGGCGCGGGGTTTCACACCTCTATTCCACGGAATAATTTTAAATTGATCAGAACACAAATTTTTTATTTACATAAAACTCTTACATTTGAAATATTTTGAACTCAATAAATAACCAATACAGTAACAATAATATTCTAAAGCCTCAATAAATAAAGCAAAACCGCATAACACTCTCAGTCTCTTATAGGTTACAACTATATAATAACCCTAAAACCCAAAATTTATAAGAAAATCTAAAATAATATATAACCCTAATAATTTCTTAACAGAAGTTTGCCGGAAATTTCGCACAATAAACGGGGAATCCCACAAATCTTAAGCTCATTTATCATAAGATAAATATTTAGAGTTGTATGTTTATAGTTTAGCATGAAGAAAAAGATGTTTTGAATTTTTTTTTTGAATCATATATGATAGAGATTGTGTGTATTGAAGCTATATTGGTATTCTTTCAATTTAAAAATGGTTTAGATTTTAAGCTATTAGTTGGCATAAAAAGATTTTGAGTTTCTTTATATAGTATAGAAATAGTTGCTATAATTTTCTTTTAAAATACTTACCAGGGGAAACCTACCTTCATGTAGCAAAGTACAGGAAATACGTTTCGTATTTAATTTAAATTATGGGTAGTATAATATTTTGATATTTCCTGTATACACAATAAAATTTTGTTTATTACTTGAAACTTAATACTGATTTACGGTGTAGGGCTGAATTTTGGCATTAGTGTTTGGCAGAGGAGTCGAACTTTGGCTGAAGATTGTTAATTCAATATGTACCTCCACACAACACTTACTAGTAGACCCTACCCGATAGATATTCTTAGGTTTTCTAAAGAATTGATAAGGAAGTCGTGTTTGAATTCGGCCCTAAGCATTCGTATTATCAAGAAGCCATGAAGTAACCCGTTTAGAAGCCGCTCAGTCACATAGTTATCATATCTTACTTGAAAGACAATTTGCTAGATGAGAAAACGGAATTTAGGAACAAATAAAATTAATAAGAGTAAAATAAATTTAATTATTTCGAAATAGAGGCGAAAGGGTTTATAAGAGTAGTCTTATAAACCAATAGAATCATTTATAATTGTTTGTTAAGCTAAGCTTTGGGATGGCTATGAAGGTAACAAGACGAGTCTGAAGCCCTTAACATAGCACCATTGAACACATGTCTTAACTCTATATAGAAGTGTTTCCAGAGTCAAATCTTTTGTGACACAAGTAAAATTATGGAATACTTTAGACCTACACAATACTTTCCAATATGCTTTCAGTAAAAAGTAAAAGAAAAAAAGGAACACAGTAGGTTTCTGTAAGGTTGGATAAATACCAAGAATAGGAATAAAAGAATTTTCCGTATTGAATAAAAATTTGCCCCGGACGAAGAGAGTTGTGGGGCATTGGGGAACTAGTGGTAATAGGGGCGGGAAATCTTGCCTCGTTTTCTTATTATTTCTGCCGCATTTATTTTCCAACATGGCACTTCTCTATATTTAGTCACTAACGATTTTACACTTTTCTTTTATACAGTTCTCCGTACTTTATAAAGAATTGAAAAATGACATTTTCATTCGGTGTACTGATATAAAATATTTTAGAAAACTAGGGGGCGTAATAGCCTTTATAAGCAGTGCTGTATTTTACTGGTCCTATATTCGTAACTCCTAGAGTCAATGATGCAATGCTATGCAATGCTATACTATGCTATGCCAGAAATTTGAAATTTATTACATATCGTTGAACAACAATCTAAGCAAGTCTAGTCATGCTTCCCGGAAATTATTTTTTTGAAGACTTCTATGATTTACACTTTCATAAAACGCATGTAGTCCTATGAAATACTTAACAAATGTTTTAGTTTTATTTCATTACCAGCTTCAGATAAATTTTTATTGAATGACAGTTTTTAAAAAAATTCATTAATGAAGTAGAAATTTGGCACGATTGTGTCCCATTATAATAAATAAGTTTACTAAGTTGTATCGCAATACAGCAAGTAGATCTATGTTAGATCACTAATGTTGCCCTGGATGGGTGACCGCTACGAATAAAACAAACACACTCAAAACAAATTTATTAAAACACTAATTTAGAAAGAATTTTCTAAATTCATTCTATTGAATTTAACATTCCACAGAAGGAAATGTTCTGTGGAATCTCGTTCCCAATTATTTTATAAACATAATATTTGACACAATTAACAAATGACAAAGTAAATAAACTTTAGGTGTACGACGTGTAAAACATATTGGTGACCACTGCTGTAAAACATCAACATATGTTAAGCACAACACTGACAATTTCGTGACAAAGCACGCATGTTAATTATTTTCCCAACAAAAAAGTAATTAAAACTGCTCCAGGATATTGATTCATTTTTGTCATTTTTTCAATTCATAATTTTATCTGTTTTAAATATTTTGTGCGAAATTTGGTATCCAAAGGGCACGCCCCCCCCCCGGAGAGAAACATGCAGGCCTGTATTGTTTCGTTTGTAAAAATTACTTTTATAGTAATATGGAGCCTTTTAATTTATATGCTGCACCTATGTGTATTTAAATACTTATTTCTTACTTAAAGGAAACCGAGTACGGGGTACATAACTTTTTCTTATGTTTTCAGATTCACTATGCTTATCCTCAACTTTCGGCCTCGCTTCGCTCGTCCTAAGGATATAATGTGCCCAAATCTAATTATCTAAATATCGTGTATCCTGTTTCTGATTGTTTTAATAATTATATCATATTATTAGTCAATATTTGCAGTAAAAAGTGCATTAAGTTTCGTTTTAATTTGACTTGTATGTCCATGATTTTTGGAGGATCATAAATTTTAAGCAGCATGCGTGGTCAGGGCTGGATGGGTGACCACTGGGAGTGAAACGATTCTATTTACTATCTGAAGACGAGCGAAGCGAGTCCGAAGAGGTCTTGCAGTATAAATTTAACGACTTGTATGTTCTGAGGACGAGCGAAGCGAGTCCGAAACTGGGAGGATGAGCGTAGCGAATCCGATGTAATGAGAAAAACTTCTAAGGTACCATACCCGTATTTTTCTTATATTATTCGTCAGTATGTTAAAAACTAAAAGTTAAATAGCTCTCGAAATGAAGCAACTAGTTCTTTGTGTTTTACGGCCTCTGGCGATATGTCGCGCGTCGTAAAGAAATGGTTAAATTGAGCGATATGGTCCATTACAATTCATTAAATCAAAAGTTAATATTGTGATGGCTAATTGTTAAGATGGCAATAAATATCTGGATAGAATTTATTAGATCGATTCACCACTCTTACTCAGAGGTACATTATATTCCCGTCAAATTTTAATGCGACTGGTCAATTTCCAATATTACACAAATGATACACATTTGATGCAACAAGTGAGTATTAAATTATGTGTGTGTCGAATTATTTCGATACTTTACCTCCTTTTATAAGATATTTAAAGCCAATATACCGATCGATCTTTTAATATTTTAAACAAAATGTCATAACAATAACCCTAAAAATATTGAGCTCGCTATTCTACTTTGTTTCATTGTAAAAGAAATAAATAAATACATTTTAAATCTTAATATTTTTGGAAGCAGGTGGACTATATTGCTCAAAGTCTAGCGGTAGAAGTTTATTTCAAGGTGTTTTTCAAGAGCCCTTACTATAAAAATAGTTTCAATATAGTTCTTCAACAAACCGTAAAATGCCTACTGGATTATTTAGGAATTTTCCTTCGAAAATTGATTCCTATTTGTTGCCTTTTTCAGTACACTTATTTTTTAAACTTTCATTGTTTTTTCTTATTTTTTTTTCGTTAGTTTAATAAAAAGATTTTACTTTTTATCTTTATTATGTTTTTTTTAGTTCTTTTAATCCTTGCTGTCATTTAGTTTTCGTTACATTCTCGAATCGATTTTTCTACAAACCTATTTTTGCGGTTAAATTTAATGAGATTGCGTATAAAGGCGATACCGACTTCTAACTCCTAAGTCGGGTAAGGCTCCTTTATATAATGAAATTCTACTGCAAACATAAAATAAACTAAAATAAGATTAAATGGAGAAAAAAACAGCAAATAAATGCCGCTTTTCTATATGTACTCTGATTTGTCAGCTGTTACTTGTTTATTTATTCTATTAAATCTCATTTTAGTTTTAATTTTTTTCTTGATACCTTTGTTGTGGTCGTGCTGCACTGATCGCATCTGCCAGTTTATTTATTTTGTTTAGAGATTATTTGCCGTATTGATACATTGCGTAGGGACCGTACTAATCTTCTCTGACCCGAATGCAAGTATAGGTACGGCCAAAGCCAAAGCGAGTACCGCTATTCTTACGAAGGGCAAGTATTGTTGAATCGTGTTCAATGTCACAAACCTACAATATGTCGCAATTCCTTTGTCATTTGTACTCTCTATTCATGGCCTCTGTAATTTTATAAAAATCTCTGAGACATTCAAGTTCATTTATACTTTGTTTAGCCAGATGTTAGACAACTAAAATACGTAACAATCATTACTGTATTATTTAAAGAAACTATTTTGTGCCAGAAAAATAATAAATAGATCTTAAAGTTCCTTAGGAAAAGCGGCGGACAAATTTATTAAAATTATTACTACTAACAGTTAAACAAAATATCTAGATTTTCTAGAGTTTAAAGGTCGTGCACATAATAACTATATGGGTTATAAAGAATCAACTACCAAATATCTTCGAGGAGAGAAGAGAGAAATTATATTGGTCTAGGAGTGGGGTTCGAATATCAATGTGTTATAGTCTCCCACTGATTTTCATAAACTTGATCAAAACCAAAATTATAAAAATAGTGAGCAGACAGACGTTTGAATCCTTTCTTCTTGCAGAATCAAGTATCACAATGTTATCCTCATAAAAATTCTTGCAGTGATCAAATAAGATGGGAAGGTTCAGGTACGTTAAGGACAATTGTTCTGCTACCCTCCACTTCAAACAATTTTATACTTCCATTAGCAAACTCCCTAAACCACCTCTACTACCGATAGTAACGGTACAACATTTTACTTTAAATCATCTCAACAAACTTTAGTGTCATATACAAATATGTTCTCTAGTTTTGCCTGAGTCAAATTCTAAGCATGGTATTGTAATATTTACGCGAGTTAAATTTAATGAACAAAAAGGGTACCGTGAACCTATAGCTCAATGGTAGAGCGCTCGCTTTACGATCTGGATGCTGAGGGTACAAATTCAGCTGGGGGAGGACTTTATTTTTATAAGAAATGAATGACTTACTCATTTTTCTAGTTGGTTTTAAAACATGATCGTCGTAAAAGATGTAATACTACAATACCTAATAAATCTTTTTTTTTTTTAGTCACTTAAATCGTATAATAACTGAAGCATAGTTGCAGCGGTATAAAAATGATAACTTTACTGTCTTGTAGTAATGTACTCTTGATGTTATAAATGCATTGAGGGGGGGCTGTATTTTATTCAAACGATAATCAGTTACTTTTATAAGCTGATTATTTAACAACTTTTCTTTTATAAGGAAAATCTATACAATTTCTTTCCATGGAAATCTAATCTTAGACAAAAGGCTCTGACTTTAATTACATGTCAATCAAAGTTATCCAACTTTTAAAAATTATATTAGTCTTTCACAAAGGAAGCTGAAAAGCTCCAGAAGCAACTACTTTTTCAATCAGTTGAAACTCTACTCGAAAACTTTTCTAGCCGTTTTAATCAAATTTTAACTTCTCTTTGAGCAAGGGTTTAATAGAGTTTTATCGCATTTTGTTAAAAAGGCAAGTTTAAAGTGTAATAGCTGGGGAGACTAAATGAAGCCTTTATCTTGCTCTAAAGGAGCTGTATTAACTAAAACCTATATGGGGTTTCATTATGAGACGAACGACCGAGGAGCTTATATGCCATCATATATACTTTGGTAGGACGATGTAATAACCTTGTAACAGAGTTCCTCTGGTAATATGTATTCTACGTGCTGAAAATAATATTCAAATTGCTTTATATTGAAGTTCTAGTCTATAAAATACCTACTTTAGAGTCTAAAGTTATTCAGGTGATAACTGACTTTTGATGATCTTTCAAGAAGCCTAATCAGCCCTTATCATAGCTGAAATTAAATAATATTTTATGTCCTTAAAAGAAATAGAAACCACATTTTTTTTTAAAATGAATATCAACTTTTTGAAACCCTTAAAGATGAATAGAAATTACTCCTCATTATTGAAATCAAATAATGTTTAATGCCTTAAAATATAGAAATTACAACAAATTTTTAATAGCTTTATGATACTAGGCAGCAAAATGAATTTTGAAAACGAGTTTTATAAACTAGCCCTGAGCCAAAAGCGAAGGATGAGATAACTGAGATCCATGATGAGATAACTGCAATGGCTAGTAATTAACCTATTTGGTGACGAGGCTTATACTTCAGCAATAACTTTACAACGTTAATCAAATGTCTGTTATTCAATACTTCGTTACTCATTTTTGGGTATTTTCAAAGGAATTGCGCATATTTATTTCATTGGTTAAACGTTCTTCCAAAGTTGAAATTGGACACCATAATTTGGACTTACAGTCAGCTCCTGTCTTATCTTTGACTGGTTTAGCGCATTACTCGTTACTTAAAAAAATAAGTAAGTAGTAGCAATGTTACGCCTCAAGACATCAATAAGCATTAACAGGAAGTTTAATGGAAAAACCAGGATGGATAAAAAGGATTGTTTAGGACAGAAACACTTGCTTCATAGGAAAAACTAAGGATTTCTTCACAAAGAATTAAAACTAATAAAACTAGACTGCCTAGGTATGAAAATAGGCTTTGAATTGCATTCAATATTATAGTATAAAAGTATTTTTATATTTTACTTAATGGAATGGCAAATTGCTTCATTGCTTTTCTAAGCTTTAATTAAATTTAATTTATATAACCAGGCATTGGGTTTTCTAGCATATATAGGTAGCATCAAGCATATATAGGTTATCTAGTAATGCTGATAGTGAACACCTTAAGCTTTAGGTAATCATGCGAATATCTCAGGACCAAGGGAAGCGAGTTCCAAGTCATAACACCCTAGACTTTAGATAATAATTGAATTTTGAGGTCAAGCTTAGCGAGACCGAAGTAGTGCACTTTAAATTTTGTGTGAATATTTCATGGGGATGAGCGAAGCCGTTAACAGTTGAGGAATTGAACCGAGGTGCCCCGTATACGATTTTTTCTTATTTCGTATAAACTTTTTTGCCAAAAAGGGTTTTAAATCTAACCACTCTAACACCTTTCCTTTTAAAAACAAGGAAGTGAAAGAACAACTTCAAGACAAAAACGTTATGACAGGTGTCTGCATAATTCTTTCCGGTAAAAAATATCTTGGAAAGGAAATCCTCTGAAACATCGATTGACCATAAGATGGGAAATATTTTACCGACAGCTTTTCATTTCTGGAGCATATTTCCAGAATTAGGTATCTCGGAAAGAAAAGCCGAACATAATTATCGCACCGATTCTTGTTTTGTTTGCTTGCAACCAGTTAACAGTTTTGTTAGAAGCTTTTTTTTCAAAAAAATTTTCCGGGAAAGTCTGTTGATGCCCTAAAGGGTATAGTAGGAGTTGGGATTGTCGAACCCTTGTCAGCCAGAATGTCATTTGGGGTTTCCACCGAATTCACAACAAGACTTGTTTGCAGTTTATTGAAAAGTTTGTTTTTTCTCCGGGATTTTTAACTTTTTTTTTGTTTTATTTCGGAAGTTTTAATTTAATTGAGTTTTATACATGTATGTTCATCTTTATGTTCAAATAATAGACATCTGTGATAACTTACTTAAGTTGGCAGTCTTGACTGATAATAAGGTTAGTTACGCCACCATGTTTTCCATTTCATCACGTTACACATGCATGTTAGGCCACAAAGTTTATAAAAAATCAGGTATAGGGTACCTCGGAACCATTCATCACCGCATCATACGCTTGCTTATCCTTACTTGTTCGGAATCGCTTCGCTCGTCCTCATAAAATGAAAATCACGAAATTTATATAGCACTACGTCTTCTGACGCGTTTTGCTCCTCAAACGTTTATTAAAAACATCTGTTTTTTTCTGAGCGGTGACCCATGCAGGTATGACCGTGCTCGATTAAGGTTAACTTTTATTATACCAAAAAACCCGTATTATAATAATCCGTTTAAAGATAATCCATATTATGTTAACATAAAAATAAAATTTAGTTAACACATAACTACACACAGGATACTCTTATACCAAATTTCATAACACGGAATTATTTTCGAATTTTAAAAACTAAAAAAACGCATTACATGCCATTGATAAAAATTTAGACAATGCTATTAATGAAATAAACAGTACATTTGTTGATATTATTTGTAAGTGTGTGCTATAGTTCAAATCGGACAAATCATTTTTCCGGTTTTAGTGAATTATTTTAATTTTTGGCGAGTTTTTTTGCCGGTTAGTGACGTTAAAAAATATTTTCTTGACAGTAAAACTTGTGCTAAAGTTGATTTTTGTTTTAGTTTCAACTCCCTAGTAAAACATACTAGGAGCTACGATGATAACACACACACACACCCATACGTACAGACAACTTGGTTTTAAGCCCCTGATTTAGGATTTTAGAGAAAACGCAATACTTTTCCTATATAACTACTGTCTAAATGAGGAAAAGTAAAAGTAAAAACTTTTTTCTACGCAAAATATTTTGAATGTTAGTTAAATTTCTCTCGAAATTAGAAGTAGATTTGGAAGTAAGTACTCTAAAATTTATTTCCCGACATAAATTGAATTTTCATTTGATACAAAAAGTCTGACGCGGCGGACCACGTGCTCTGAAAAAGTTAATTTTGCACCCTTGTTTGCTTCGATTGTCTATTGGTATTAAATTCTTTTAAAGTATGGAATTATTTGAAAACTTTAATTTAATAGTACTACATTTTTGATTAGTTTCAGAATTTAATGATCTCAGGATAGTTTTGTTTGAATTTCCTCTAGCTAGAAACTAATTATCTACCGAGTAATCCAATATTCCTGATAATAAAATAAAATTTTAGACTAAGTAGGAATGTATTTCTCTGTGTTTTCTAATCAGCATAGATAAATAATTACATAGAGGTGACTATGTGCTATTGAATATTTGACTGCGATTGGTCGATTTCTTACGTATGCCGCATACATTGGGTAATTGACCAAATGCAGTGTTTAGTACCCAGAACATTTATTCAAGCATAGAGGTGGAAGATGTGAACAAGCAAGGGTTCTTTTATCAATGAAATAATAAAGTTCGTTATTTTCATAGAGATTTTGTGATAATTACTCATTTTATGAAAATAATAAAAAAAACTACTATATTAAACAAATTATTTGTATTACACTTTGTCTAGTATTACAATACAAATAATCATAATACTTATTATTATAATTATAATCATATTAATAACTCTGGTCCCACGTCAACTCGAATAAATCTTTCGCCAATAAAGAACTTGTTTAAAACAAAAATCGTAATAAATAATGATTGTATTTGTATTGTGACACTAGACAAAGCATAATAAAAATTGGGTACGGGGTATCTCGGAAAATTTCCTTATCACATTGGAATCGCTACGCTCATCCTCCCACTTCATACTCCGCTTCGCTCGTCCACAGAATATTCAAGTCGTTAAATTTATGCTGAAAAACGTCTTCGGACTCGCTTCGCTTGTCTCCAGATAGTTTATACATTCGTTTCATTCCCAGTGGTCACTCATCCAGACGCTGACCACGCTCGATGCTGTTTAACTATTATGATCCACCAAAAAATTATAGATATAATATTCGTATTGGAACGAAACTTAGTGTACTTATTTATTTAGTAAATATACACACTTGTACTAAATTTAAACTCAATTGTCGTATTCAAAATCGTTCGTATTCAAAAATCGTATTCAAAACACAAGTTATGTGATTAAAATTGAACTATTGCTGATAATGAGATGAAACTTAGCTCATATGTTAGTATTATATATGGCTTTATGCGTGCTACATTTCAATCCAATCGCATAATTTTCCGCGATTTATGATTCTTCGAAATCATAATAAAATATGACGTCATTATTGCAGGTTAATGACGTCATTAAACTACAGCGGTAGACTAATTTTTGTACGAAGTTTTAATTCTCTAGCATGAATACACTAGGAGCTATGATGATAGCAGACACATACACCATAAAGACGGAGACAACTTTGTGAAAACCACTCAGGAGCCCTTAAAAACGCCTATTCATAATTGGTTTCGGATTTTTTTGTTAAACACAATACTTTTCTATATACCTACGTTATAATAGTAATAGTAATAAGTAATAATAGTAATAAGTTTTTAATTATAGCGTTTTATTTATTACATAAAATGATTAAGGAAACACACTGACTCCAAAAGATTTCGGAGATAGACAACGGCCTAAGTGTGTTATAGCAAATAACAACAATCCATTTTATGCTTAAAAATTTCGTTTAAGAAACATACACCTAACAAAAAGACTTTAACTTCTTTTTTAGATTTCTTAGATTTTTTCTAGGATTCGTGCTGAAACATTTAAAGATTAGTATAAACTGAGCTCTGAGTGAGATCACAAAGTGTTTTCCAGAGCTGCTTTTATAAGACAAACATAGTTTATCGCCGCGGGGTGAGATGAAGACGCGCATTTTCTTTGAAAAATCCAGGAAATTGAATAAAGTGTGTTACGACTGAGAGTATACTCGTAAAGAGTTCGCAAAAAACATAGGCAAATATTAAAAATGTTGCGAACCAGAAAGCATTGCAAAAGCAAATCTGCCAGGTTAGGTGCAGACCTCTGCGCCTATTTTTACTTTCCACTCCTACTATCGGAGTTATATTACAGGAGAAGTATTGTCTTCGCCCTAAATTCCGAAACCGTGGTTTCATCATAGTTGCAAGATTTAGTTTAATCTTATTATTCAAGATTTCTTATACAAATTTTAGTTCTATAATTGACAGTTTGTATTTAATTAAAAATTATAAAATCCCGTTTCAGCTTTTAAATATCTGTCATTGTCTTTGTGCCGTCACCTTTCGGTCAGATATTTCTTATGACAACTACATGTTGGTCTTTCCAGTCTTCAATAATCCTTCCCAGATAGTTCTGTCAGGGACGTCAAAAATATGACATATGACAGAAGAGTCCCAACGTCCCAAATAAGCCTTTTGTCCAAAAAGTTAAGTACTTAAATTTCTTAATAGTTAAGTTTTAAGCTCCTGTGACATAAACCTTTAATGCTTTAAAGGACAACATATTTTTAAGATAATTATCTTTAAAGGCCTTTTTGTAAACGAGGACTAATTAGTTATTATACCATTCCCATAATGCTTACGATTCCAACCTGACTGGATCGTATGGTGACAATACTTAATCCTACTGGACGTGGCTGAATTTGTCTATAAATTTCTAGTCTTGAATTTTTTAAAATTTAAAATAGTCGCCTTTTTGCCTTTAATATCATTTGAATTTTGCAAAAAATCTTATCAGTTCTTCTCATAAGATCAATTTTTATGTCAAGTCTTGTTAAAATTAGTTCATTTTTTTGGCCCATAGCGTCTTCACGAGAAAAGTGAACATAATTCCCTCGTACGATCACACCAACCTTATTCCACTTTTGAGATCTGTAGGTTCTGAAACGTGGACACCTGATAGATAAAGTGGTGTCACAATATTTCTTTTTACTTTTCCGCATTTATACCGTTAGTATATAGGAAAAGTATTGTGTTTGGCAAAAAATCCGAAACTGGGATCAGGTGTGTCAGACGTTTTTAAGGCCTCCTGAGTGGTTTTTACAAAGTTGTCTGTATGATGTGTGTGTATATGTCTGTTATTATCGTAGCTCTAGTTTAAAATGTTTTCCCTTCATTATAGAAATCAAAATGCTTGGGATTTCTGAAAATTCAGTGGAGCAAATTAATTCAGTAAAACCTTCAAATCAAATAAAAATTAAAAATCCATTTTCATCACTTGGTGCTATTCTCTAAAATTTCGATTCACTTCTAATAAATAAAGTTTAATCTTCTTTGCTGAGCATTATTTTCCACTTTGCAACAAACCCCAGTCTTTACAAATCCCTTGCAAAGACGGATCCTTCTCCCGGAAAAGTATAGAGTCTGAAAGGTGGAGGTTAGACCCTTTCCTTTAAATCCCTGGAAATGGTCTGACTAAAAAGACGTTTCCGGTACGAAACTTTTTGTCACAGTTGTCCCACCCCTTTGAAAGGAACTTTATTCAAAATATGATTATATAATTTGTTACAAAAGGTTTTTTTGTTTTCCCTAATCCTCTTAGCTGTAAGTTTCTTCAAACTTTTTATTTTGACAACTTTCTTAAAACTTTAAAAACTTTTTAAAAATGTTTGATGGCCATGCTTCTGCCATGAGTTTTTGATTTTACTTATGATATTACTCACCAGCCTTAGAAATATTTTTAATATAGTCAAACTCGCCTGTTTGGATGTCTAAAGTTGTCACTGGGGTAAAGAAATGTAAAGCTCGTTTAAAGCACTTGGTCATGTTTGTCCTCGGTAAAGTAAGTAATTAAAATAAGCATCGAGTAATTGAGGCTCGTGTAATCAAGTAATTGAGGCTCGAGTAAGGCCTCGATAATCCTCGAGTAATGAGTAATTGAGGCTCGAATTGAGACTCGATAATGAGGCTCAAGTAATTGAGACTCGAGTAATTTGAGGCTCGAGTAATTGAGAGCTCGAGTAATTGAGGCTCGAGTAATTGAGACTCGAGTAATTGAGGCTCGAGTAATTGAGACTCGAGTAATCGAGTTATTCGGGTTTCATTGGATTCTTATTTATTTTATATCAACTTATTTTATTCAAGGCAAGAAAGCACGCATTTTAATGGAAATTCATTGTCAGTGAATTTCACTGAAATTTTCATTTTCAGTGAAATTCACCTCCGCAGCAGAATAATTTTATTTATAAACTATGCCATGAAAGTAATTGTGACCACTCAACAAACCGGGTTAATTACGTAACAACAACCTGGTTTTCAATAGAGATCGTGTATCGATAATTATATAATATATATATATATAATATATATATATATTAATATAATATATATATATACATATATATATATATATGTAATAATAATAATAATAATAATAAAATTGTTTATTTCCACCAAAATAAAATACAAATACAAATTACATAAATATTATTTTACAATATTTGATTATTTAAAAACATATTGTACAAATATATTTGTGTTTAGTTAATAATTTGGCGAGGGCCCTCAGTAGGAGTTAAAACACCTAGAGCGAGGGTCCTGTCTCAAGATAGTGCACATTTATTATAAAATATTTTTCATGTATATCAATGTTATTAAAATTATTATTTATGTTAGTTTCATTTTGATAATTAATTTAAAAACACGTCTTTCATTGTTTAGTATCTCAAATTTTTCTTAATATGCGATGCTTTAGGTACTTTCATTAAAATATTGGTCAAGAAGGTATTGATTAACAAGTTTCTTAAATATGTCTATGGTTTGACTTTGTTGTATTTTGATTGGTAGTTGATTAAGTATAATGGTCCAAGATATGATGCATGTCTCTGTTTTCTTTCAGTTTTACATAGTGGTGTTTGTACAAAGTTAGTCAGTTGAGATCTTGTTTCATAAGTATGTTTTAATATATCTTTGTTGTCAAGTTGATAGTATTTATTAGAACTGCTTTCTTAACTAATAATTCAACAGGAAGGACTGTAAAATCACTAAAAATTTGTTTGGACGAATACCTTTTTGGTTTTTTAAGAGCTATTTGAGAATTGCTTTTTGGGCAACTTCGACTAAGTTGAGGTAAGTGCTTGTGCACTTCCCCACACTAATATACAGTAATTAATTAGCGATTCAGTTAAAGCATGGTACATAGTTTTTAATACTGCTTTGCTTGCAAAATCTCTGATTCTTATAAAAGCGTACATAGTTTTTCTTATTCTTTTAATTATAACTTTTATATGTTCCTTCCAGCTAAAATGTTGATCTACAATTACTCCCAAGTACTTAATTTTGTCGACTCGTTGTATTTCATTGCAATTACAGTTTAAGTTAAGTATGTTAGAATCAATTAAGGTACAAAGTGGATCATGAAGTTTTAATTTTAAATGTTGGGGTGGTTGTCCGCGTTTGTCCAGGGAAAAAGTCATGTATTTTGTTTTTTCAAGATTCATAGTTAAACTGTTTTCATCGAACCACGTTTTCACCTGTGCCATACCACTTGTTGCCTTAATAAATACTTGGTTCCAATTGAAACCTCTGAAATAAAGTAGAGTATCGTCCACAAAGGATATGACTTGCATGTAGTTATTGTTTAGATTAAGTAAACTATTTATATAGATAAAAATAACCAAGGCGAAATTACTGTTCCTTGTGGAGTTCCACAAGTTATCGTTTCTTTTTGACTTAAAATCCCTTCAAGCTTAGTTTGTTGTTGTCTGTTTTCTAAATAACTTTTAAACATTTGATAACACTTGCCCATTATTCCCACTGATTTTAACGCATTTAACAATTTCTCATGAGAAACAGTATCAAATGCTTTTTTGACGTCTATGAAAATAGCCATTGATTTCATGCCTTTATCTAGGTCATTGATTATTTCTTCAGATAACTTATACACAGCATCTGCTGTACTTTTATTTTTCATATAACCGAATTGGTTGTTTGAGATAATGTTATTTGATTCTAAATGCTCGACTAATCTATACTTAATACATTTCTCAATAATTTTTGATATATTTGACAACAGGGAAATAGGGCGGTAATTTGAAGGATCTGATTTATCTCCTTGCTTAAGCAATGGGATAACTATAGCTTGTTTTAGTAAATCTGGAAAAACTCCTTGGTTAAGACAAAGATTACTTATATAAGTTAAAGGTTTAACTAAATTGTCTATTGCCTGTTTTAGATATTGGGATTTAATATTATCGATACCAGGAGCTGTGTCAGAATTCAGACTGTTTATATGATTTTTTATTTCTTTTTCTGTTACTGGTTTGAATGTAGAAAGTGGTACTAAAACTCAAACTTATCTATATTTTTGTTTGTTTTTTTGGTGACTTTGATATTTTTAGCTAAATTTACTCCTACATTTACAAAATAATGATTAACTTATCAGCTATTTCTTTGCAATCTGTAAAGGTATTATTATTATAATTAAGTTCAGTTATATTCGTTCCACTACCTTTTTTCCTGTTTAAGCATTCATTTATAACTTTCCAAGTCTGTGCTGAGTCTGAGTTATTTTTTCGGTAATCTACTTTTAAAATAGTCTGCTTTAGTCTTTCGAATTAATTTAGTCAAATAATTTTTGTATTTTATATACTTTTCTTTTAATTGAGAGTTAAAAGGTTGTTTATCCAGGGTCTTCCTCATCTTGTCTCTAATTCTTTTTGATGTTAGTAAACCACTTGTAATCCATGGTTTTAGTCGTTTATTTTTACAAGTAATTTTAACTTGTTTCGTTTCTGTACAGTTGTTTATATGTTGTTGCAAAATTTGTATAAATGATTGTGTGGCTTCCTGTGCTCTAATTATTGTGTATAAATGACTCCAGTCTATCTGTTTAAGTCTTTGCTCCAGTGCTTCAGTATTTACTTTAGTATAAGAGAAGTATTTCTTTGATTCTACTCCGTTATTGGTATTTTTTATGTCTACAGAGATTCCTATAGGATAATGATCCGACACCTTGTTATGTAATATGAAAGGAAAGTATTTAAATTTTTCATTGCGCTTGAGGAAAATATGATCTATGCAAGAAGAAGTGTTATTTTCTTTTCTTGTGACACTATTAATACAACTAATAAAAGCTTGAGAGTTAAGTAAATTCAAGTAGTGGTTTTTAGAGTTAGAGTCTTCTAAAAGATTTAAGTTCATATCTCCGGCTAAAATATGATTCGTATATTTGTGCTGGTTGAGAAACGTTTCTAGGTTAACAAGAAAATTGTCTAATGTAATTTCTGATGACCTATAAATAGATGTGACATGAAACTCTTCATTATTTATTTTTAATTTAAGTAATAGACTGTTACATTCTAAAATAGGTCTGTTAACTATTTTTGTGACTTCGATATTACTTTTACAGTAAACTATGATTCCTTCAGCTCTATTATTTCCCAGATCAAAGTAAGCATTGTATCCATCTAAATTATAATAGCTGTCATAATCTTTCAGCCAGGCTTCTGTTAATATAATAACATCCATGTTTCTGTTTAAGTTATTTAGTAGCAATAGTAAACTATCATAATTTTTGTTTATTGATCTAATATTTGTATGAAAAAAATTTGTACTCTCTTTCTTAATACAACCTAAGTCATAATTTGTAATTATTGAGGTGTTCGGATCATTTCTATAGGAATCTAAAAACTTAGAGTTCATGGCATTACTGATGTTACTAGCTGATTTTATACAGTTATATAAGTATGAATTTATTATATTTAATTCTAATGTTTTGTTATATTGGAAACCACATTTTGGAACGTAATAGATAGAAGTGTTATGTCAATAAAACCTAAATTACTGAGTAAGTTTGACCCAACTTGACTAAAAATACTTTTTATTTGGCCTATTTTTTTAATTTTTACAGTTAAAAAAAAATTCTATTATAATAAACTATTTGATTGAGATACTGAGGCTGCTTATCCTATAATAAACTTAATTCCGAAATTGATTTAATATATACAGGGGTGGTTCCGTCGTCTTTTCTCATAAGTATTTTTCCATTGGTGTACCAGACGTATTTATAATGTTTTTCTTTACCTGCTAATTTAGCTTTAGACAGAAGGTCTTTTTTTCGTTGAGAAAGGTGTTCTGAGATGAATACTCTCCCATCCTTGAAATTGGCGCTAACTTTTTTCAAGTCTAAGCCTGGTTTTGATGACTTATCTGGAGAAGCGTTTTTCCTTTCCTCGGTACAACTCTTCCTATAAGCTTTTACCCACCGTTCCTTCTGCCATCTCCTTAAGAATTTAACCACAATTGGTTTAGGAACATCTTGGCGGAATGATCGCATTCTATGAGCAAAGCTTATATCTTCCTCTTTAAACTGTACATCTAAAGCTTTCGCCACTGCATCCAGTATAGCAGGCACTTCTTCTTTCGGAGTTTCTGGTATTCCGTTTATAATTATGTTGTCCATTCGGTGATACTGATTTTGTTCCTCTATCTCTTCTTTTAACATTTTATTTTCTTCTGATAGTGATTTAATAGTGCTTAGAACGTCCTCGTATTTATCGTTAATAAACTTCATTGATAAGGATAACTCTTCAACAAAATTCTTTAAGGTTTTTCCTGCATAGTATTCTTGTAGTCTTCTAACATAAGCCGTAATTCAGAGGAAATGTTATTTTATATATATATATATATATATATATATATATATATATATATATATATATATATATACATATATATATATATGTATATATATATATATATATATATATAATATATATATATTATATATATATATATATATATATGTATATATATATATATATATATATATATATAATATATATATATATATATATATATATATATATATATATATATATATATATATATATCTGTGTGTGTGTGTGTTGTTTGTGTGTGCATAATAGCAAAATCTTCTGTAATGTTATCAAACTTTGGGGCCACTATGCAAACCTTTTCAGCGAATTTTCTTCAATGAAAATTCGCTAAAAAATGAATCACGATTTTATAAAAAAATAGATAAAGTGTATATAAGATGTTTTTCTATACTAAGAAATAATTCTTTTAAAAAGATATAAGATAGGTTTAAACCTTAGAATTCATTGGTCGGAAACAACCAAGAGAAGTGCTGGGAAACGTATAGCTCGGAAATTCTGAGATCCTAGAGCCAAGTATTCTTGAGGTTTGAACAATTAAAAGCTATATATGTCAATGATTAACAGGAACAATAAAAAAATAAATAATTAAACTTAATAATTATGCGTCCAAAATTATTGGCGAGATTTAAAGTAATACAGGTGTTGGAACTACGTTTGTTTTTAATTTTATTTCGACATTTTGCCTCGAATTTCTTTGAGTTAAGATAAACAGTTGAATCTCGAGTTTAAGAGAGAATTGATATAAACCCAAGAATTTATAGTGGGGCTATTAGATATTAGATATTGGGGAATTTATCTTTGTAATTCTTCTGCTGATGGTTTTTTAAAGAATTTACTTTGTACAACGTTCGAAGCGTGGTTTCAAGTATTTTATGTTCAAATGTGTAACGGAAGCAAAAAATTTTTCAATTCTTGTTTTCTTCGTTTAAATCGTAGGTATTTAGAAAAAGTTTTGTGTTCGCAATAAAAAGTGTTGGAGAATTTCACCTGATTATCAGTTTCAGGTGTTTGTAGGTGGTTTTAGAACCTTCTGAGTGGTTTTCACGTTCAAGTTCTCCGTCTGTCTGTCTGTATGTGTGTGTCCGTTATCATTGTAGCTCCAAGTGTATTTATGCTGCAAAATCAACTTTTAGGTGTAGTCGTGTTATCAGAAAATATTTTATGACGTCACTAACCAGCACTAAGGACTTTAATTACCACGCTTCATCTTATTATCAGCATTAGTTTTGTTCAAATAACTAGTAAAAGTAAATAATAAAAGAAAAGAAGTCTCTCCACAAATAAAACTTTATTGGCAAAGCGCTTTAAACCTAACTAGAGGCCATCATCAGAGCAAAACCCTAACAAACAAGCAATAAAATAAGTAAACACAAAATTACTTAACAAATGATGCAAAACTACTTTACTTGGAAAAAAGTATAAAAAGGAACAAAATTAAAATACAAAACTTAATAAATAAAAATAAGCAAAATAAAAAAAAATAACTACTGTTGAGAAGTAAAGAACGGTAGTTTTTGTGTTTTACTTATTTTATTTGCTTGTTTGTTAGGTTTTTGCACTGATGGTGGCCTCTAGTTAGGTTGAAAGCGCTTTGCCAATAAAGTTTTATTTTGTGGGAGTGACTTCCTTTCTTTCATGGGGCAAAAAAAAACAATTGTTTTCAAAAATTGTTAATAGCCTTTAAACTATTCAAGCTAGAAAGGCGAAATTGGTCTCGTTAGAAAGCTGAGTAAATTTCCTAAAGGACAAACTAACTAACTATTCAAACATATGGAACTACAGCCCTAAAAATTTGCATTAAAAATGATTTTTTGAAAAAAATAGAATTTTATGGAATTTTATGGTAGGGCATTAGAGGAAGTAAGAGATGAGCAAAAAGTATAGCCAAGAACAGAAAAAACTTCTCTATGATTGCCCTTTAAATAAATCTAAATATTTTGTACATTCAATAGTCAAAAATGTAAGCTATTGTTGCTAGAAGTTACAAAAACTGATAATTTTTGTCGTATAAAAAGAAAATAATGTGTTATTTTAACAAAATATTTTTTTTTCGTAAGTAAACTAATAATACGATTTTTAGACTCTAGGAGGTAAAATAAACATATTTTATTCTCACACATTTTTCTCTAAAACCACTCTTTTCCCTGTTTTAGAGATTTTTAATTATTTTATGTACCATGTAATTAACATTGTAGAGACGCAAAAATGCCAAAAAAATAACAGTTTTTCCCATTTCTAGGAAGAATGGCTTAAACATTTTGACTATTGAATGTATGATGAAGTTTGCGTTTTCATAATGGGTAATATAAGAGAAGTTTTTCCGTTCTTGGTTAAACTTTTACTCATCTTTTACTTCCTCTAATGCCCTACCACAAAAATTCCTTAAAAATCATTTTTTGCAAAAAATCATTATTCATGCAAATTTTGGGCAGTAGTTCCAAAATATTTGACATAGTTAGTAGTTTGTCCTTTAGGAAATTTACTCAGCTTTCTAACGAGACCAATTTCGCTTTCTATAGCTTGAATAGTTTAAACTCTATTAACAATTTTAATGATGTCAGGTCCAAATATTTTTTTTTTAAATATTAAATTTGACTTTGTGGGAATACGGTTGGAGATCGGGTTTTATTATAGAATATTTTTTGTTCCCTTTCAGGAGTGCTATCACCTCCTTCTTTGGAGGACACTTATATAAAACACCCTGTATATTACTAATTACTATTACTATATTACACACTACCTAAGTTGGTTCCCGTAGGTTTATTCCTGATGGGCCGCAAGACTCTAAACGAGTATTATTTTTATTTATATATTAAAAAATTAATATATTAAGTTTAAAGAGACCGATTTCCGCAAACTTTATATTACACACTATAAGTGTACGGTTGCCCTACTAAGTTGGTTCCCGTATGGTTTATTTCTGATAGGCCGCTAGCTCTAATCCGGTATTATAATTATTTATTGTTTAAGAAATTAATCAAAAAAGTTTAAAGATACGCCGCTTAATTACGCTTTACTCAAAACGAATATTTGCTTTCCAGTTTATGAGGAACTTGGTTCCAAAAGACGGAGGACAGTCTTTTCTGGCCCACATACTGCGTAGCAAGTTATAGAAATAACTTAAATAGGAGCAAAAATAATTCTGTCTTCCTTCATACGCACACTCTCATAAGCGACATTTTCTATTGAAAATTCGCTAAAGCGTTACAATTATTTCTACACCCTATAATCTTTTATTTCTTTTGTACTTGGCACAAAAGATACATACGAGACAGGAGATGCGAGGAAACTGATTTAAAACAGTCGTTATGGTGTTACGTTTCCGTCACAGATCGTCACGTTTATTCCTCTAAGAGCGTCCTGTTCTGCGGTTTACTATTCAACTAGTTTCTTATAGATCTCGAATTTCTGTCGAAACCTCTCACTTTTTACTCAGATACTAGGCAGGTATTTAAGGGGAGGGGGCGATTTGCTTACTATTCATAATAACTACATCTTCCTCTGTGAATGTAGAGGATCTCTACTGACTGCTATCTATAACAGACACGTACAGAAATTAGGTGTGGCACATTTTTCCTAGAGTGTTCAAAGATTGAGGAAATGCTGGGATTGGATCCATCCATATAATGTTATATCTCAATGTTATATCCCAAGCTTGAAACCAGAAATCTTGTGATTTCCCCTTAGTTATACCGGAGATATAACTATGCTAGAAAGTTGAAACTTGGTACTAATAAATCTTTACATCAAGTTGTGGTATCCGGAAAAGTTGTACTTTTAACGACATTAACCGGCAATAATGACTCAAATTTTTGTCAAAATTTAGAAAACACAGAATAATGATTTGAGTCATCTGCAGCCACATGCGTAGGTTCCTCATTTGTTAGTCTTGTGTAGTACACTAAACAAGACTTACAAATGTGCTAAGATAATTTTATTTTTGTTCAATGACATTGCAACGTTTTTAGGAAAAGTATGGTGTTTGCGAAATTATTCCGTTTTATAATTTGTTAAAGCCTCCTAACAGGTTTTCGCAAAATTGTCTGTCAGTATGTTTGTTTGTGTGTGTGCCTGTTATCATATTAGCTCCCAGTGTATTTTATGCTAGAGAGTGATTTCCAGTGATATAGTTGTGATTTCCAGAAAATTTGAGTTGAAATTTGGCATGAATGTGTTTTTTTATATAAAGGGAGGTATAAAAGTCTCCCTCGGTTCTTAATTTTCGAGTAGATTAAGGTAAATTTTTTAAAAATTTGTGGTACCTTCATTATTTACAGGGAAATTTTTTTTTTCAACCATTTAAGACACATCTCCCAATGGCGCTCTACATCAGCTAATTTTTAAATTTCAAATAAGACCTCTTATATTTTATTGCATCAAATAATTACTAATTTTGGTCTCTGGTTTTTCCCTGTAATTAATATTTTGGTCTCTAGGAAGAGACAAAACTATGAAAGGGCGCTAAAATATGTCAAAATTAATTTTACTATGGAATATTTGTCTTCTTTGGGTAAAATAAATAGTTTTACACGTGGACATTTTTCTCTATTACTAATAGCTTACCGCCGTTAATGGGTAACAATATAAAAGGGCGTCTCAAAACATAACAGCGATTTTTTTCACAAAAGATTCGCAAAAATTGAAAATAAGGACAAACTTTAAAAAAATAAATTAAATTAGAAAAACTTGAGAAGTGTGTTGTAGTTAGAAAAAGATTAGATTTCAACTTTTTCTTACGCTAACACTATTTGTTTTGATGAATACTGTCTACCAGCATTATGTTAAACTAGATAAAAAATGTTGAACAAAAGATAAGAATATTCAATAGGGACCTCCCAGAGCCTTCTGAGGTGCTATTTATTCGCTGTGTCATAGTGCCAGACAGCTATGTATGTCAATGCTCAGCAAGAAGATGAAATTTGATGAGTTTTTGAAGCATATGAGGGTCAAGTCTTTTCAATTCTATTGATATTACTAATTTATTAGTATGTATGCTGATTATAGACATACTTAATCTAAACTCAATTAGTTTACAAAGTGAATAAACTTTAAGGATTCAAATTTTTTACAAGCAGTACCTTTTGTAGGACTGAAGGGTCTTTATTTCTTGGGAATGGAAAGGTTTAGGTACTGCTTTATCTGATGAAAATGTCTCGTTGCATTGGGTGAATTTTGACGTATAGTTTTTTCTAGGGTTCGACAAAAAATTCTTGCTTGTTTTTTGACAATTCTGGGGGCTTTAAAAGTGAAAAGTATTTGATGAAATACTCATGTCTGAATTTACGACAGATAAGATATTGTGAATGTAAAAGATAAGACGACATATACCTAAGAGTGTAGCTTAAAGCGAATATTGTGTCGCCACCATTTTTCAGGTAATAGAGGGTCTTGGACAACTTGGGGGGTCTTGGACAACTTGGGAGTTTAAAAGTATTGGAGAAGCTAACATAGTCTTATTGCCTAACACGCTTGATGCCAATTTATTTGTCATTTAGCGAAATTTCTTTGGTAAATTTCGCTAATGGGATGTTAAAGACAAGGGGTCCTGCATTAGCGACACCGGTCCCCAGAAGAACGCCGAAAATAGTAAGCTTAAGCTTTGTCTGTTATAATCGGTGAGACACGTGTATTTCCGGTGTTGGTACATAATTTTGACTTGATTATTAGATATTGTTATGAGATTTTTTTTAACTTATATCTTTTTCTGTACGTTTGATTGAAATTTGTTTCCTTTTGATAATTTCTTTTCATATTGTTTGTTAAATCAATGAGGCATAAATACATGATTTTACTATTTCTGTTACTTACAAAACATTTTTAAATACTGCAGAGCGCCGAGTTTTTCAACTCAGTAGTGTGCCATTTTTATTTCGGCACATTTTTGATTAAATGAAAACAAAGCAATACATGATACGCCGTTTTGTGACGTGCCAATATAGCTTAAAGAGCTAATATGTGCCAGTTTCTAAAAGATCAAGTGAAGGTTTGTAAAAAGACGGGGGGGGGGGGGGGGTTAGATCCGTGTTTCCATTTTTACCGCTATTTTGGGGACCAGCGCTAGTAGCTCAAATGTAGAGAAAAAGGGAAGTCGAAATTTGCCCTGTAGGGTTATGTTATCTGCGTTACAGGATCTTAGTGCTCTAGGTGATTTTTTTATTAATATTTAAGAGTATGACATAGCAATAGAGAGTCTAGCAAAGTCCGAGAACGAATGAAGATAGTTCAAGAGATCTAGCCGATCATTTAAAATAATTATAGACCTAGCACCTAGCACTGAACATTTCTTTCTTCACTAGCAACATCGGTCTGATATCATTATTAATAAATCCACCATTCAGCCCCGAGCATATGTTTGTCAAACTAGGGCATATTATGTTAGTTATAGGTTTGAATTGGCCACTCTGCTTAATGCTGACTTGTGATAATCTCTTTGTTGTAATTTTATTAATTACATACATACCACATCTTTACTGTGATATTTTTAGTTTTCTTACCCGTTTCTTCGATAGGTAACGACTCCCTGAAAGGTTTATGTTTGTACGTGGGTCCAGTTGGTCACTGAGAGTGTCAAGTCCTTTGTTGGGACAGTGAGGATGACGTCATACATTTTACGCGAATAGCCGGCTTCGGAATCCGTATTAATATGGAATACTTTTATTATTTTCCCATAAATTATATGAAATAAGGTAGTTCTAGAAATTTATAAAATATGTTGGAATTGGCAGTTGTTTGAGATTTCAAGTGTAACAGAAATGACCTCTATGACATTCTAAAAGTTTTAGGAACAGGTTCCTGATTTATCATTCCGACCAAGTTGCCAAAAGTTATTTTTAAATATGATTATTTACATTTCAGAGAAATATGCTACTATTTTCTCAATTCATCGTTTCTTCTCTAAACCACAATTCGTTGACAGTCATTCCAATCTTAAACCTCACTTGAATTTTTATAAAAATCAACAAGCATCTGGAACTTGACTACCTGCTTTTATTGAAGTACTTTTAACAGACTTAAAAATCACGATTTTACTCTCAAACTTGAGATACTTAAACGTTAAAAACTTAACTTTTACTTTAAAAAATCAACAAACTTTATTTTAGGTTGCATTGCTTTCCGATATTGCGCGTCCGCATTGATACGGCCACGACATGTTCGTATTAAATGAATTATTATATGTTTTTTAAAAACTCACTTATATTTTTTCCTTCTGGATATTATGATCATTGCCATTCTCTTAAAACTCCACATCTTAGTTTATAGCGTTACTCTGCTTATACCTCCTCTACTAAATCTCTGTACAAACCCACCATCTTATTGTCCGCCATCTTGTTTGTGGCGAAAGCATATATTTATCCTGTACGAATTTAAGCTTTTCAGGTTTGGGATCTTTTACGAGAACGTGACATCGCACAGGCTCGGAAACACTGGCTCATTGCTTCTTTCGAAGGACGGCACATGCGAGGCTTTCCGCCACTTGCATGAATATCCTAAGAGGCTTTGATCGGGATCGAACCGGGTCAGATATTGTTCTTAGTAAACTGAGACCACGTCATAGTAATACTGTCTGGGTGGCAGATACACGTGTTTATTTCACCACCATACATACCTTTAACCCTCACATAGTTTTTGCCCCTTTGAAAAGGTATACTAATAGGTCTTTAATTTAGGAATGACGCGATAAGTGAATTTTACTGACCCCATGACGTATTATAAGATAGAAAAACAGGAGCAATAAGTACTTAACAACTCGTAAAGAATAAGAGAGTTGAACATGTGAAATAACAATCCTGTGCAAATAAATCATTTATACGACCACAATTTTCATCAAAATCGCTCCAAATTCGGTAAAGTATTCATCACACTGAACCTGCAGAATGCATGTTGCATTTTTTAAATTATGAGTTAAAAATCGGGTACGAGGTACCTGAGAACTTTTCCTCATTACATCAGATTCATACATATTTAACCTCCCAGTTTCGGACTCGCTTCGAAAATCCACAAAATCATTAACTGTTATAATCACCTAAATTCATAGATATACTTGTCATAAACAAATTTTCAATTGGATTTTTTCTGTTTTTTACTGTTTTTTTTTAAAACTTATAATATTAATTCGATACAAATTGAACTAAAGCTGTAAAGACTTAAAACTTAGACATATGTTAGTTTTATTCGTAGCTAAATGCGCGCCAAATCTCAATTGGGATCAAAATCATTTTCCGCGTTTTATGATATTTTGAAATTTATGCTGGGTCATTGATACGGATTTATGACATTTTTTCGAATAGCTCAACTACAGCGGTAGATTGATTTTTGTACAAATTTTCAACTCTCTAGCATTAATACACTGTGAGCTATGATGATAACACACACACACACACATACAGATGATAATTTTTGCAAAACCACTGAAAACGCCTGAAACGCTTAATGCCGGTGACATCCCGTTTCGGATTTTTTTATGCTTATGCTTAACACAATACTTTTCCTATATATCTGCTGTATGAATGATGAAAAGTAAAAATGAGTTTCTGAGCATGACATCAAAAACCAAAAGATAATTTGCATGATTCAGCAAACTTGCTAAGTATGTGTCCAAAAGACTGACAGCAATAGTAGCAGAGCAATTTTGATTAGACAAAAATGGTAGCACGGCCGTTAAGTCCAAATTTTGACGATTAGGCCGTTCGAGGGTTTCTTTCAAAAGTCCAAATAACTTACGAAGCGTAGAGCCGATAAAACAAAACTTAGATAAAAACTTCTAAAAAAATAGATACATGATAAAGAACACAATAACTATGTAAATAAGTTCCTACATTTGTTTACATTTGTGGCTTATTTTGTGTACATTTTAAGGTTTCTTTATTTACACAGGATTCCACATTTGTTTACATTAAATCTCGTCTAGTTTCTGTGTTTACTTTTTGATAAAAAACTATAATTATGATTAGGTTGTTGTTAAAATATCATGTTAATGAGATAAGAGAGACTTGATGAAATACATTGATGTATTTAAAGATACAGTAACATGATTTGCTGAAATTATTTTTACTCTTTCTCATTTAACCTTATAGAAAGTTAATGTGTTAACCATAGAAATCGAAATTCCATCTCGCTTATCCACTGTGTCTTTAAGATCTCCTGAGTGCTTTTACCAACTTGTCAGTCTGAAGAATATATCTATTTATTTATTACATTATTAATTTATACGTATATAAATAGTCATAAAGTTTTACAAAATTTTGGCACTAAACAATGTCTGACTATTAACTTCAGAGCCTTAAGATAACCTGTACAACAGGAATTTGATAATAAATATCCTTACAGAATATTACCTTTTACAGAACAATACATATAAAATAAATAAAATTAAACACACAACGGTATTTCTGGTGTGAGACGAAGTTATATATATATATATATATATATATATATATATATATATATATATATATAAATATAGATCCTACATTCTTTTTTGTCTACAAATATTCCAAAACTAAGGAATCTACTATATCTCAACCTTTTCCTAATAAAAACCCTATGTAACTTCATCAATCCAACCTGCAATATTAAGTTAAAGGCTTCAATAATAAATATTAAAGTAAACAGAAGTTATCACAATGTCTCTCTTACACTGCCAGGTGCTTCACTTAAATTTTCTTATTAATTTTTAGAACTCTTTCAGTTGGCTAGTGGACGTCTCATCACGAGTTCACTATGCCTTAAGCAAGCCAGAAGCATGTTACAGTGAAGCTGATCATTCTCTGATCACCCTCTTGCCATAAGTTTTCGAAATATAACTGTTTCTGGTCCTTTTAGATTTATTCTGAACTTCGTCTGACTAGAGAATCTCTCTATACAAAATGTTTCTAGTGTTGTACTGAAAAAAAAATACCTTGCTGACACAACTGTTTCAAAAAATACAGAAGTACTTCGTGCTTTGTATCCTTTAAAAATAAAAAAGACAATGTGCAGTTCTTTATTTAAATAAACTTTAAAACAATGCAACAGTGTGACAAACTAAAAAAAAATCAGGGAAGCTAAACTTTTTTCGTACTTATTGAATGTTATATGATCATTAATAGCATTTTTATTAGAGTTACCAATGATTGCTTTTTCAATGTTTTTTGGTGCATTTTGTCACAAAACCATGATTTATGTGGGTTATATTAATAACCTTCTTTAGATTTATTGATTTATACTTTTGTTGCTTAATTACTTACTCGTAAAAAAAGACAAATTTAGAATGAAAATCTGGAATCGATAAGGTACGACACGATTACAGTAAACACGATTTTATGTAGTTTATTTCATTTCTTTTTAACATTTCACAGGAGTGTGTGTGTGGTTTAGTAAATAGTTTAAGAATAAGTCTTCTACTATAATATAATTATTATTATATGGAATCTAGCGAGCCCCTTTTTGATATGTAATATCATAAATACAAGCGAGCCCTTTTTGTGCGTGTAAAATTATAAACTTACGCAATTCAGCGAGCAAGCGAGCCCTATTTCTCTGTACAGAATAATTAGTACACGCAATGTAGCGAGCGAAGTGAGCCCTTTTAACTATTTGTTATATCAATTTGCACAATCTGCGAGCGTAGCGACCTTTCTCACTCTGCTTTATTGTAATTATACACAATCTAGCGAGCGAAGCAAGCCTTTTTTACTATGCTTCATTGTAACTATACCCAATCANATAAGAGTATGACATAGCAATAGAGAGTCTAGCAAAGTCCGAGAACGAATGAAGATAGTTCAAGAGATCTAGCCGTCATTTAAAATAATTATAGACTAGCACTAGCACTGAACATTTTCTTTCTTCACTAGCAACATCGGTCTCTGATATCATTATTAATAAATCCACCATTCAGCCGAGCATTGTTTGTCAAACTAGGGCATATTATGTTAGTTATAAGGTTTTTTGCCACTCTGCTTAATGCTGACTTTGTGATAATCTCTTTGTTGTAATTTTATTATACATAACATTACCACATCTTTACTGTGATATTTTTAGTTTTCTTACCCGTTTCTTCGATAGGTAACGACTCCCTGAAAGGTTTATGTTTGTACGTGGGTCCAGTTGGTCACTGAGAAGTGTCAAGTCCTTTGTGGGACAGTGAGGATGACGTCATACATTTTACGCGAATAGCCGGCTCGGAATCCGTATTAATATGGAATACTTTTATTATGTTTCCCATAAATTATATGAAATAGTAGTTCTAGAAATTTATAAAATATGTTGGAATCTGGCAGTTGTTTGAGATTTCAAGTGTAACAGAAATGACCTCTATGACATTCTAAAGTTTTAAGGAACAGTTCCTGATTTATCATTCCGACCAAGTTGCCAAAAGTTATTTTAAATATGATTATTTACATTTCAGAGAATATGCTACTATTTTCTCAATTCATCGTTTCTTCTCTAAACCAATTCGTTGACAGTCATTCCAATCTTAACCTCACTTGAATTTTTATAAAAATCAACAAGCATCTGGAACTGATACTTGCTTTTATGAAGTACTTTTAACAGACTTAAAAATCACGATTTTACTCTCAAACTGAGATACTTAAACGTTAAAACTTAACTTTTTACTTTAAAAATCAACAAACTTTATTTTAGGTTGCATTGCTTCCGATATTGCGCGTTCCGCATTGATACGGCCACGACATGTTCGTATTAAATGAATTATTATGTTTTTTAAAAACACTTATTTTTTCCTTCTGGATATTATGATCATTGCCATTCTCTTAAAACTCCACATCCTTAGTTTATAGCGTTACTCTGCTTATACCTCCTCTACTAAATCTCTGTACAAACCCACCATCTTATTGTCCGCCATCTTGTTTGTGGCGAAAGCATATATTATATCCTGTACGAATTTAAGCTTTCAGGTTTGGGATCTTTTACGAGAACGTGAATCGCACAGGCTCGAAACACTGGCTCATGCTTCTTTCGAAGGACGGCACATGCGAGGCTTTCCGCCACTTGCATGAATATCCTAAGAGGCTTTGATCGGGATCGAACCGGGTCAGATATTGTCTTAGTAACACTGAGACCACGTCATAGTAATACTGTCTGGGTGGCAGATACACGTGTTAATATTTCACCACCATACATACCTTTAACCCTCACATAGTTTTGCCCCTTTGAAAAGGTTACTAATAGGTCTTTAATTTAGGAATGACGCGATAAGTGAATTTTACTGACCCCATGACGTATTATAAGATAGAAAACAGGAGCAATAAGTACTAACAACTCGTAACAAGAATAAGAGAGTTGAACATGTGAAATAACAATCTGTGCAAATAAATCATTTATACGACCACAATTTTCATCAAAATCGCTCCAAATTCGGTAAAGTATTCATCACACTGAACCTGCAGAATGCATGTTGCATTTTTAAATTATGTAAAAATCGGGTACGAGGTACCTGAGAACTTTTCCATTACATCAGATCATACATTTAACCTCCCAGTTTCGGACTCGCTTCGAAAATCCACCAAATCATTAACTGTTATAATCCACCTAAATTCATAGATATATTGTCATAAACAAATTTTCAATTGGATTTTTTCTGTTTTACTGTTTTTTTTTAAAACTATATAATATTAATTCGATACAAATTGAACTAAAGCTGTAAGACTTAAAACTTAGACATATGTTAGTTTTATTCGTAGCTAAATGCGCGCCAAATCTCAATTGGATCAAATCATTTTCCGCGTTTTATGATATTTTGAAATTTATGCTGGGTCATTGATACGGATTTATGACATTTTTTCGAATAGCTCAACGGTAGATTTTTTGATTTTGTACAAATTTTCAACTCTCTAGCATTAATACACTGTGAGCTATGATGATAACACACACACCACACATACAGATGATAATTTTGCAAAACCACTGAAAACGCCTGAAACGCTTAATGCGGTGACATCCCGTTTCGGATTTTTTATGCTTATGCTTTAACACAATACTTTTCCTATATTCCTACTGTATGAATGATGAAAAGTAAAAATGAGTTTCTAAGCATGACATCAAAAACCAAAAGAATTTGCATGATTCAGCATAATTGCTAAGTATGTGTCCAAAAGACTTGACAGCAAATAGTAGCAGAGCAATTTTGATTAGACAAAAATGGTAGCACGGCGTTAAGTCCAAATTTTTGACGATTAGGCCGTTCGAGGGTTTCTTTCAAGTCCAATACTTACGAAGCGTAGAAGCCGATAAAACAAAACTTAGATAAAACTTCTAAAAATATACATGATAAAAGAACACAATAACTATGTAAATAAGTTCCTACATTTGTTTACAATTGTGGCTTATTTTGTTTACATTTTAAGGTTTCTTTATTTACACAGGATTCCACATTTGTTTACATTAAATCTCGTCTAGTTTTCTGTGTTTACTTTTTGATAAAAAAACTATATTATGATTAGGTTGTTGTTCAATTCATGTTAATGAGATAAGAGGACTTTGATGAAATACATTGATGTATTTAAGATACAGTAACATGATTTGCTGAAATTATTTTTACTCTTTCTCATTTAACCTTATAGAAAGTTAATGTGTTAACCATACGAAATCGAAATTTCCATCTCGCTTATCCACTGGTGTCTTTAAGATCTCCTGAGTGCTTTTACCAACTTGTCAGTCTGAAGAATATATCTATTTATTTATTACATTATTATTTATACGTATATAAATAGGTCAAAGTTTTACAAAATTTTGGCACTAAACAATGTCTGACTATTAACTTCAGAGCCTTAAGATAACCTGTACAACAGGAATTTGATAATAAATATCCTTACAGATATTACCTTTTACAGAACAATACATATAAAATAAATAAATTAAACACACAACGGTATTTCTGGTGTGAGACGAAGTATATATATATATATATATATATATATATATATATATATATATTATATATAATTATAGATCCTACATCCTTTTTTGTCTACAAATATTCCAAAACTAAAGAATCTACTATATCTCAACCTTTTCCTAATAAAACCCTATGTCAACTTCATCAATCCAACCTGCAATATTAAGTTAAGGCTTCAATAATAAATATTAAAGTAAACAGCAAGTTATCACAATGTCTCTCTTACACTGCCAGGTGCTTCACTTAAATTTTTCTTATTTAATTTTAGAACTCTTTCAGTTTGGCTAGTGGACGTCTCATCACGAGTTCACTATGCCTTAAGCAAGCCAGAAGCATTGTTACAGTGAAGCTGATCATTCTCTGATCACCCTCTTGCCATAAGTTTTCGAAATACCAATAACTGTTTCTGGTCCTTTTAGGATTTATTCTGAACTTCGTCTGACTAGAGAATCTCAATATACTATACAAAATGTTCTAGTGTTGTACTGAAAAACCACTACATTGCTGACACAACTGTTTCAAAAAATACAGAAGTACTTCGTGCTTTGTATCTTTTAAAAATATAAAAGACAATGTGCAGTTCTTTATTTAAATAAAGTTTAAAACAATGCAACAGTCTGACAAACTAAGAAAAAAATCAGGGAAGCTAAACTTTTTTCGTACTTATTGAATGTTATATGATCATTAATAGCATTTTTATTAGAGTTACAATGATTGCTTTTCAATGTTTTTTGGTGCATTTTGATGCGTTTTGTCACAAAACCATGATTTATGTGGGTTATATAATAACCTTTTTTTGATTTATTGATTTATACTTTTGTTGTTAAAGTTACTTTATAGTAAAAAAGACAAATTTAGAATGAAAATCTGGAATCGATAAGGTTCGGCACGACTATACTAAACACGATTTTTATGTAGTTTATTTTCATTTCTTTTTAACATTTCAAAGGAGTGTGTGTGTGGTTTGGTAAAAGTTTAAGAATAAGTCATTCTACTATATAATTATATTATATGGAATCTAGCGAGCCCCTTTTGATATGTAATATCATAATACAAGCGAGCCCTTTTTGTGCGTGTAAAATTATAAACTTACGCAATTCAGCGAGCAAGCGAGCCCTATTTCTCTGTACAGAATAATTATACACGCAATGTAGCGAGCGAAGTGAGCCCTTTTAACTATTTGTTATTATCAATTGCACAATCTAGCGAGCGTAGCGACCTTTCTCACTCTGCTTTATTGTAATTATACACAATCTAGCGAGCGAAGCAAGCCTTTTTTACTATGCTTCATTGTAACTATCCCAATCAAGCTGAGCCAAGCGAGCCTTTATACTATTATTTACGCAATCTAGCGAGCAAAGCAAGCATTTTTGTATGTTTTATTATACACAATCTAGCGAGCCAAGCAGCATTTTTATAAATATGCACAATAGCGAGCAAAGCAAGCATTTTTTAATATGTTATTTATAATATGCACAATCTAGCGAGCAAAGCAAGCATTTTTAGTATGTTTATTATAATATGCACAATCTAGCAAGCGAAGCGAGGCCTTATTTAATGTTTTTTTCATTATATATTATAGAATTGTAGGTTGCGAATGTTTGCATATTTATTCTATCCAGCGAGCGAAGCGAATCTGTGATTAATATTTTTATTTGATGTGTTCTTCTGACGTGAGTTTTTGATGCAATGCATTACTAGTATATATATTCTTTGAAAACTGTCTTATTTCAAATTTACGAAATGAGAGAACTGTTCAATTTCTAATTTCTGAAATAAGGAAAACTGTTACATTTTAAATATTATGAAATGAGAGAAGTGTCTAATCTTTAAATGTTGAATTATTTTAATTTCTAAGACAATTTATACGTCAGGTTTAATTAGTTTGTGCTTTATATTTAATCCAACGTATCAAAAAGTTGCGGTTTATTTCGTAATGTGATCTTACCAAAAAATAAAATAAAATATTTGTTAATTGTTCGCTAAATTAATAAATAAAAATATTGAGATATAATTTTGTGGTTGAGAATTTTTTGCTGCTTCACTGTTCGTCATTTGCTTTGGATTTGTTTCCATGCCCTATGCATAGCAAAGAAAAATGACAGGGTTTAATTTTGAACAATTAGCTCTGTAGTTAGAGCTGTCAGTTATGTACTATTATGTACAGTTATGTACTTTATGTACTTATTACTGTACAGTTATGTACGAAATATTCATCGTATTAGCTATAAATACATACGTTACAAAATCATATTTATTTGTCGACAAATATAGTCTAAGACAAACAATACATAAAACCAAATTGTATATATCATTTTGTTAAACAAAATATAAATTGACATGTAACAATGTATCTTGGTTCTCAGATATATGTCAAAGGATAAATAAATGGCGAGATTAGGTTAAGATTAATAATAATAATAATTTATATTTTAAATGAGTTCTACTCAATTTATTGTACTCAAAGATAATATTGTTGTGACTAATTCATCAGAGGGATTTTTTTAGCATTCAGATGATTATAGAAAATAAAGGTTACAGTTAGAGGACATGTGATACGGGTGTGAACGGTTCATTTGATATTTGGATTTTTAAGTGATATCGATATTTTGCGAAATAGGTTGATTTTGAAAAATTGTTTTGTTCACTTCTGCATTTCCTTTAAAGACTAAAATGATTTATTCTTCTAATAAAATCGGTTCTTCCTGTCGTAGATTTGGCGTTCGGTCTAATTTTTGTTTAAATCGGTTCTCTCTTTTTAAATTTTGGCATTTGAAGGAAATTTTTGTTTAAATCAGTGTATGCTCTCATAGATTTAGGTGCTTTGACTAAATGTTTGTTCAATTGGGTCCTTTTTATCGTAATTGTTTTTGTTTGTACTGTTCTGTTTATAGATTGATTTGTTTTGTTTGTACTGTGGTTACAAGAGAGCCGTGAGAGGATACAAGGGCTCTTATCAGCCTGGGCAGCTTGATAACATAAACTGTATTTTAGTGACGTCATTTTTGATATTTCATAAAAATTACAATTTTACGTTAATATTATAAGTAAGTTGTAATTATTATCTATCGCATATATTTTTTAATATCTGTGTTGCATAAAGTAAGTTTGATGTGACGTTGAAAAATGCCCGCGTTTGTAGGGTGCATTATAAATATGGGCTCAGATAGGGTTGTAGAGGGTTTGGCAGTCTCTTAGTCTCTCTCTGTCTCTAGGGAGGCCTCAGTAAGTAACCGAGTAAGTACTGTTATGGCACCTTATTGAAACTATTACACTTCCAGAGTCCTTATTACTGTGTTATTTAACTTAAGTCCTCCTTCTAAGTATTAGTCTCTTCACTTATCACAAATGATTATTTTTAGTTGAATTTGGTTATCTAGTTACAATTGGTTATTATAACCAATTTAGATCCATATTAACTATCAAATACAACAGCATGAACTATAAAGACTTATTATGTATTTAAAAAATGCGGAATGAGCTATAAATGACCTCTCCAGCTGTTCAATGTTAAAATGTGATCCTCTAATATAAATGACTGGAACCGCATTGTACTGAATTCTGTTTGTTGAAGGCACTATTTATGGATCACTCATCTATGTCATAACCATGACTGAAATAATTGAATTATTCAAGGCATCAAAAGCATCAGCAATAAGAACCGTTCGATATTTTAAGAGACCGGACTTTTCGTAAAAATTAATAGGACGTACAATTTACAGATATTCTATTTTTAAACATTAATACTCAAACTCCTACCCAAAACGAATTTACTACATAAAATGCGCTCTAAATCGTTCACTTTGCCTACAATAGATTTTCCATAGAAATTTCGAACATAAACAAACAATAATTCACAAGAAAACAAGCCTGGAATGAAGATGCTTTGAAAAAAATCATAAATCACCCTTTTAATGGTAAGATGGCAAAACAGTGGCTTCTTGGAGTCCCTAAGGGAGTCCAACATTTGGCAGGCAGGTGTGACAACAAAAAATTCTAAATACGTTTCTATTATTTGACAAAGATGCAACAGTCACAGATATTAGGTGTATTGGGTGGTCCTTCGTCCTTCTGTTGGTGTCTTTAACAATTGATAACTTATGGTTAGATTTTTGTCTTGAAAATTTCTGGTTTGGACATTTGGACAATGACCACTGCAATTGGGTGGTCTTCAAGATGTCCCTGAAATATAATTTAGGAGGATGTAATTAAATTGTAAAACAAAAATCGGATATGGTATACCTCGGGACTCTTCTCCACTTTATCGGATTTGCTATGTTCATGCGAGCTTAGATGATAGAAGTAATGGAGATATATACTAGAGGGGGCATAGCCTATCTCAATATTGAGAGGCCTGAAATATCATTTTGGGCTCTCAGGGGCTCTGTGTAACCTCATTGAAACCTCTTCAAGAGTGAGTTAAGGTTAAAATAAATCAATTGATTTTGGCTTCCCACACATTGCTTGTGTTAATTTGTATTTTTAACGTTCTTCTATATACGTTTGTGTAATTTTGTAATAATTATTTGATTACATTTTTGCAGTGATGTTCATGTTATTTTTCGATGTTTCAAATTCAACTAAATAGTATCTAGTACTATTAGTACAGTATCTCTATGATGAAATGGACTAATTTATATTTAGAACCAGTTTTATATCTCTAGCTTCAAATAAACTCACTGGCTTAACATACACACTCATATAGACACATATATAGTGGAAGAACTATACTAGTTCCAAACCTAACGTCTATCATTTTATCCTTTCTATGTATTTCTTTACGTACTTATATTTCGTTTTTACACACACACACCACACACACACACACACACACACACACACACACACACACACACACACACACACACACACACCACATATAATATTATATATATATATATATACAATATTATATGTATATTTTAGAATTTATGTGTGGTCCGGGCCACACGACAATTAGATTTTTAAATGCGTCCTGCTCTGCCGGGCTTGGTCCGCTACTTGTTCGGTCTTCCTGATATTCAATACTGAGATACTAAAAATTATAGCAATTTTCCACTTCTTAGCCACGTTACTGTGAGAAGCATCTGCATCTTACAGGCTAACAATTAGTATTTTCTTTCTCGGCATAGTCTGTATATAAGAATATGTTATCAAATATTCACCTTAGCTGTTATTTATTTTGGGATGGTTCGGTGTTACTCATTCAATCATAGGTCACGTCCAGTAACTTTTCTTTGGAACAAGTCTTACAGTGTAATCACAGACAATAGCGAGGAGACAACAACTAATATCTGTTATAGATTTTTCTTACCTCTAAATATTTCCCTTAAACTATTATAATATTTAGACATAATTCACCTCCAAATTCCTAAACAATAAACCCTCTCTCGTTGTTAAGAAAAACCAGATCCAACCTTAAAATAACTTGCAACACCGGTGGTCCGAGTATTTGCTTTCCAGCCATTTATCACTGACAAAGCTATCAGTACAAATAAACTATCCCTATTCACAGAAGTCATGAGAGACCATGATATCCTTCCATATATTCTTTGTCAGACTCTTTCACAAAATAACCGTAACTCAGAAGCCTTCGAAATAGCCTTGTATGGTTTCTTGTCCTAAAGCAGGAGAGACTTCCTGTCATTTGCTTTATTTTTTAATACTGCTTACATTTTACTTATCTACTATTTAAATTTGAAAGTTTTATAAACAGAAGTTAACTTCTCAAAAATTTCTAAACTCTAAAAACTTTTATTCCTCACCTCTGTAAGTTATTATATTTATATTATATATATATATATATATATATATATTATATATATATATATATATATATATATATATATTATATATATATACATTATATATTTTATTTATTTATTTATTTTATAGCCCTTTTATATTGTCTATTATTGTAAACATGCACACTCTAGCGAGCGGCGAGACTTTTTTTAGTAGGTAAAATTCTAAACATACGCTATCTAGCGAGTGAAGCGAGCCCTTATTTAATTTCTATTATTTAAATACACGCTAACTAGTGAGCGAAGCGAGCTTTATTAATGTGTAATATTTTAATGATACGTAATGGAGCGAGCCTTTACTCTATCAAAAATTTTAAAGATAAGATATAGTGAGCGAAGTGAGCCTATTATACTATGTAAAATTCTAAAGATACTTAAACTAGCAAGCGAAATGTGCCCTTTTTTGAATTTATATTTTAGAATAGTAGCGTTCGAATATTCTTCTATTTACTCTATCTAGTGAGCGAAGAAGGTGTATCAATAAATTTCTTAGTTTGATTTATTTTTCTAACGTGAGTTTTTGATGCAACGCATTACCAGTGTATATTTACTGAGAGTATATGCTGAGTCATTATTACTAGTTATAATGTTGTAAAATTATTTTTCTGGAGGGCAAAACTAGATTTAATCATTAATCATCTTACTCTGAGTTACTACGTAACTGTCTACCACAAATACTCTGATAGCATCGATGATAAAAGTACTCACACAATACAGACGGACAACTTTGTGAAACCACTCAGGGGTATTAAAACACCTGCATCGGATAATGCTGATGAAATTTCGGTTTCTGATTGTTAGAGCAAACTTAATATATTTTCAGTATCCTACGGTATAAAATAATTTGAAGGATTGAATTGTATATTCGTACTTGACTGGATATTGTTAAGATCGAATTCAGGACTCTGTCTGAAACAGAGAGAAGTTTTCATCCATGGAAACATCTGTTTACTATCCGTCAGGGTCCGTCCCCTTGTCAGTATGGTTCTCGTCAGTCCCTAATCCCACACCGATGGTTAATGTTTTTTGTTGATCCTTCATCCTTATAGAGTTTCTTGACACCCTTATTTCACACCTAATTGAGCTTCAGTCAGTGAGATCATTTAGATTTTAAGACAAAATAATGTTTGTCAGTTTGTTGAATCCTCTTAAAAATGTTGACCCATTCACTCTTGTCCAAATCAGTGGAGCATTTGGTGGGGGTAGCAATATGCCACGTCCCCCTCCTAAGAATGACAAACAATGTTAAACAAAATTTTTTAAGTAAAAATAATTGGTTCTCTTCAATCTGGCCAATGTTTCAAACTATTATATCTTCTAATCTGCTGCTTATATTGTCACTTCTTTTACAGTCATATTCATCGCACTGTAAGGGACATTCCTCCTCATAGAGAGTCATACAACAGAGTAAACATCTGTCCACACACTCAGTCTTGATCAGAGAGTGGTCTCTTTCCTAAAAGACCTCCCCTCTGTCCATCCTCTATTTCCCCTCAATCCATCCTCCATTCTCTCCTCTATCCATTCTCCCTCTATCCATCCTCCATTCCCAAGCGTTAAAGCTCATTTTTCTTTGGAAATTAGTTAAAAGTGAAGTGAACATTTTTTATTTGGAATTTTAAATTAGGACATTTTAGGAAGTCTTTTTACTTTTTAAATGTGGAAAGGTCGTTACTGGTTATTTATGGTACTTCACAGCGATTTGGAATAAAGTATGAAATATGTTTCTTGCATCTGATGAGGCGAAGAAACGTTCAGAGGTATCTCGTACCCAATTTTATACGTATTTACTTTTAAAATTAAATAAAGAAATGCTACACAAATTTCAACAAGGCACATTGTCATAAAATAAGCCCTTATTTTATTTTTAAGCGTTTACACGTTATGCAAATATTTAAATTTATTACCTATTATCTTGTTCTCTTTATTTGTCTCGATTTTTCTTCATCAATAGTCACACCTTTTAGTTTACGATCGTAGTCAATTAAAAAAAAAATATGTAAAACTTGTAACTTGAAGATTTTAGTAGTATTTTGTTTTATGTTGGTACCAGTTTTTATCGATAAAGGTTTTTAGCGAGTTTTTATTTTATAGTTGGCAATGTTAACGAGAGGCAAGGACTTGAAATAATGTTGCTCATTAGTCTTACAGAGTTTATGGAAAAGGATAGTATAGTTAAAGATGTTTGCATCTCATGTAAACGAGTAGGTGTAACGATCCCATATAGCCAGGCGCACTGTCCCGTCGCGTCCAGTCCATGTATACTGGTTATACAGTACCTCGATCCATTTCATATGTTTAACAGAATCGAGTTTTAATTAAACAAAGTAGATAGACGATGAAAGATGAGTAACTTCCTATCAGACTAATCATAGACGCAAGTAAACATAAATATTGCCAAGGTTTAGAAAAAAATTTCAGTCGTGTAGTACAGGTTTTTTTTTAAATGTAGGTGACTTTAAATGAAAATAATTCTGGCGCGGTGGTCCAAATGTCGGACGAATTTCATTTAGAATGCGTGTTTCCGTTCTTAACAACCCATTTCTTGCTTAAGGTTCCGGTTCATGCTTTAGAACCTAAGCAGTTACTCAATGCAAGCACTGCTCATTTTTTCTGATTTTTCAAAGAAAAATGCGCTAAAACCTTTAAAAATAACTGACTAAGCTTAAAGATAAGTAACTAAGCTTTAAACTAGTGCAAGTAATAGTGCGTACTTCTAATTTTAGAAGCATAGTTTTGTACAACCTACTGGATAATTATGCGCATTTCCTTTGGAAAATACAGACAAAATGTGTTACGAGCAGTGCTTGACAATTGAGTAACTGCTTAGGTTCTAAAGCATGAACCGGAACCACGCAATGGGCATGGTTCTTACATAAGCAAGAAAAGGGTTGTTTAGCACAGAAACACCCATCCAAAGGAAATTCCCCGCGGACCACCGCGTCAGAATTATTATGTCATTATTAATATGTGTGGTGCATAAAACAGATTTTCGTCTTACGTATACTTAGTGCTTATACTTAGTTTTTTTTAAATTAGTAATAAAAGCAATTAAATAAAAATTAATTAGCAAGTGAACAAACCACCCCACTCTTCCCTTTCCTCGAGGACCCCAACCTCAAAACCTTATTTAATAGAGGAAATTCGCTAATAGAGCTCATAACATTTGTAAAAATCATATTGGAAATCAATTAAGATATGACTTAATAAAATATTTCTACAATTCCATTTCTACAAATCCACGCATTAATATTTAAGTTAAGATATATAAGATTAACTTGGTTTAAACTTAATTGATTATACTCTGGTTTTTTTCGAAATAAAGCACGAGGGCATAAGAGAACTAACGAGGCCTTATTTACGACATACATCCTCTTTAATTAAACCCCAAGTCTTCTTGTTAAAGTTAAAGTATTTACATATTTAATTAGTACAGGAAAAACGTGATCCTCAGCTTTATGCTGATTTTATTTCTTTTTTTTCTCTGATTCCTTTTCTGTGTATTCTATACATAGAAAAAGTACTGCGATAGAAACAAATGCGACATCCATTTTGCTATAATTCTTGGTATTTTTGTTTTAAGAAAATGCGTTACTATTTTTGCTTCCCTAAGGCAGAGAAGGCATTGCAATAAGCATGAAAACGCAATGAAAATCTGACATCCACGTCTTTGGTTAAATATATGTCTCTGCACGAAAAAATGATTTCTGTATTTATTAGGCAAGAGCTTTCTGCTTTACGTGAGATTAATGACATTGCCTTAAAATACAAAATTTTTTTTAGGTATTAACAGCTTGGTGATTTAATTCACAAGCTTCGTGGGGGGATGGTACGTTGTTCTCCTAATTTTTAGAAAAAAAGTCTAGATAAGAAAGAAACGGGATGAGATAAGCAAATAAACAAGAAGCTTAGTTTCCAAGACGTCACAATATCAAGTAAGACGCCAGGAATTCGTTTGACTTACCATATCCCACTTTTCAAACAATGCATCCTTAAAACATAGACATTTGGTATCTAAAGTATAAAAATGTCAAAATAAAGGACACATTTCAGGTTTCAAATAGACAGATCCGTGAGTTGGAACAAAAGCCTCCAGACCTCTTCAGACCTTTCCTAGCAAACCATCTTCCTTTTTTGCTTATTTCTCATTTTGTAGTTCTAAGATTTTCCTATTGTGAATATAAAACACTGAACTTGATGTTCACGTAAAACTCAATGTTCCTCAAACTGCAGTATTTTTTGTAACATAAGGACTCTTTTAATTGGTTTTTAATTTCTGAAAGTTTTTGTCCTAATTTAAACTCTTTTAAGTGGTTGGGGCTAACGAATTTCATACAGCAGTCACCCATACAGCACTGACCAAGCCCAATGCTACTTGACTTTTATGATCGAACAAAAAGTATAACTTTAGAGATATTGGACTGTTATAAATTGTAATATCAATTAAATTAATGAAAACTTCGGTCCATTTTAAAATTTATTGAAAATAATAAATTAATTAATTTATTTAAGTTTGTCAATAATTTATTGACGAAGAGCTTTCGCCCAGGAATCCTGAGCTTCTTCGGTTTTTAAAATAACAAAAATAAACACATCAAAAAGTATGGATATACTTGTAGAATTAAAACGAAACTTAGAGTATAATTTATTAAGTAAAGGTATACACTTGTACTAAATATATATATATATAATATATTATATATATATATATATTATATATATATATATATATATATATGTATACTACCATGAATATTAGTCCTCTGTAAAGATTAATGTAACGATGTGTCTTGATATGTTCAGGGTAAATGTCCAAGAAATGGCGATGTAATCACAACCAAAACTACAATGGCATGGCAATAAATGGACAATACTGGCAACGGAAATAGTCTAATTAAGTAATAAAGGTAGTTCAAAATTCTCAAATTTGTTTGCAACGAAAATTATCACTCATTGCTTGATCACGATTCATCAACTTATAACAGACACAGCTTTCTCTAAATATAGATCTATTAATGGCTGAGTCAATGTTGCCAGATAAATTCATACTTTTTTTTGAGGTAGTACGTAATTGAGCACTTTAGACCGTTTTTAGGATGAGAAGCCAATCATTATTGTTCTAGGAGGTTATTTAGTACTTTTCACCTCCGAGGACAATAATGAATGTAAAAAAACTCCTAGGACGTAAAAGTAATTCATATATTGCTGCCACTACTGTAATGTAGCGTGTTCAAAAAACAATCTGTGTAAAATCTTCATGAGGTTCTTTAAAAACGTTTATTTTGTGTCTGTTTTTGTTCGTAGACTATTTTTTTCGTTTTTAAAAGGTGTTCTAATTGAAAATTTTTGTGTGTTTTATTTGAAAAGCTTTTACATTTTTGAGTAAAAGTGTGAAGCTATGGATGAATTCAAAGACGACGATAATATGGAGTTAATTGGACGTTTTTTTTTCAATTAAGTATATAGCGCAGTTTATTAATTAGTGCTACCTCAAAAAAATGGTGTGTGCCATCCGGCTGAGAATGTCTTTATGTCTTGGCAATTTTTCCCGACTCGCTTCGCTCGTCGTTAAATCTAATTGCCGTGACATAAAGACACACTTCTCAGCCTTATGGCATAAATAACTATTATTCTCTATGAGAGTTGTGTTACGGGATTATTATAGTCAGGTAATTTCAGAGAAACATAAAAGAGGAATTATTAATAAATTTCAAGTCCGATTGTTTTATAGCCTGTATAAGTAAAATAAACTAAATGGTAAACAAACATTCACAAATATATTCAAATATTTATTTTATGAAGCAAATTAAGCGCTTTCTTATTTTGCACTTATTGGTCTGCCTTTAAAATATGTGATGTCTTGTTGGTTTATGAAAAACATGAATTGATTTCGAAATTCTTCCAGTAACATTTTTCCATTGTAAGAAAATAGTTTAGTAAAGCGACTTGAGACAGTTTTCTCTAATTGGTCATTAAGGGTAAAAATCACTTCTTTACCCTTCAAGGAAACCATTAGGCATTGAATTTAGGACACAATGCGTTAATGAGACGGCGTTACTGTGCTTTCTATTGTTATCAACTTCAATGATACGTCTTTACATTTTTAATGATTCTGGAATTGACATCAAAGGATTTATTGTTAGAACATTAATTTTCCAATTTTGAAAGTTATAGGGAGGCTTGGCGTCCCGAATATGCAGGATTTATCCGGTTTTCATCCTTAAATGACGCCGTCGCGTACCGGATAAAACTTAGTAAGACGCTTCTTGTTCCGAATTTTAACAAAATAGGTGTTAATATAAATACATAAAACAAGGAATGTGAGGTAGATACTGTGTACTGTATCTCAGTTTTTTTATTTTAATGAAATATTTTAATATTTATTTTTATAAATATTTTTATAAAATATATTATATAAATATTTTTTAATAATAATAATATATTAAGTATCAATATATTATTTCCCGGGGTTCATTTATCATTTCATGTTTTCTTTTACAAAAGTGTAATATTTCCAGTCCACACTCCAGATATCAGATTCTGCACCTTTACAAAAAACAGGAAAATAACAGATAAAAAGGATCTTAACAAAAAAGTAAGAGGTAGCAAAGTGTGAACTAAGAACAAAAACACAAAGAAGAAGGAGGGAGAGAAAAAAGTACTCATAACGTAAAAATGAATAATAAGAATGCTTGACGAAAAAGTAAGGCTGTTTTAATTAGCATGTATGATCAAAAGAAATCTGGCCTTTGATAAGGAGGGCCATTTCAGCATCAAGCTTATCACTGTCTTGAGAGACGTTCAAGTATTATCAAAAACTCTAAGAGAGCAAGAAAGCAGAAAAAATAAGCCCCCTTCTAAAAGATAAAAGACTTTTGGAAACTCGTAATGGGAACTTAACGGAATGAAACTTCGGAGTCGGATACTTCTGTTTACAAAGGAGTGCCAAATTTATTAAAAGGGAACGAACTATAGAAAGGGTTTTTTTGTTTTGATGTTAAAGTAGGTGAAGAGCAGTGGAATGTAAAAGAAACATGATAAAAGTGGTCATTATAGAATGAAATGATAATTAGTATTGAAGAGATTTAAGTTATTAAAAAAGTAACTGGTATCAAATAAAATATAATGAAATCATATTACATAACATTGAGCATAATATACGTCAAACAGCTTTTGTGTCTCCTTACTATAAATATCTTTATAACAGAGCTGACTTTGAACTGATAACGGTCACCATTAATGCCTGTGACCTTGAGTCTAGTAATCAACCATTGTTTTTAGAGATGAGTAGAGTCAAGTACTCATCATTTGTTTTTTATTCAGTATAACTGCCCTCTTCGGCTCAATTAACCATATGATATTGATATTTAAAAATAGCAGATTTCAAAATCTGTCTAAAATTAATCAGACAACTTTAGACAAAATTGTCTAAATTTAATGACTAATTCAATATATTGTCGTTGGGAAGTGAAGATGGCCATTAGGGGATATAAGACGGGCCGGTAAATAAAATTAACTATAACTAGGAGAGGGTGTTTAATAATAATAATCATATATAATGACAATGCCCGTTTAGAGCCTTGCGGCTCATCAGGGATAACCCCCTGCGGGAACAACCTCGGGTGGTAGTAGCAACCGTTAAGCTCAAAGTGTATTCTAAAGCTGGCGATTTTATCTAAACAATAATCTTCCATAAATTGAGAGCGTAACCTGGATGCGAACCCCAGACCTCCGTGGGTGTCAAAGGTCAGTGTAAAGACTAACGCCTTAGCGACCTCGGCCACGGAGGCGGCTCAGTAATAGAGGTAGGAGCGTCTGACACATCGGACCTCCGGTGTTTAAGGAATCGACCAACAACATAGTTATGTTTTTCATTACCTTATTTATAGAGTAGGTATAGGAAGTGTATTGTGTTTCCCCAAAAAGTCTGAAACCAGGATTTCAAATGAATTATCAGTTTCAGGTGTTTTAAGACCCCCTGAGTAGTTTTTACCAACTTGCTTGTATGTATGTGAGTGTGAGTTCCTTTTATCATCGTAGCTCTCTCTGTGTTTATGCAAGAGTGTTTGAAACTTAGTTTAAAATTAAAGTTTAGGGTCAATCATGCTATCCAAAAGATATTTTTTATGACGTCATTAATGACTCCTGGTCATTGGATGACTTATTTAACTTAAAATTATCTCTCCGTGATCATAACCTGACATTTCTCTTTAAAAGCATGAAGGTAAAACTAAATAAACTAAGCGATTTTAAAGCCAGTCCATTTCCTCTCTAAATCCTTTCTATCTCCAATGTTATACTCTATGTTTTCATTTTGCATGGAGTTTATATTTCCTAGAGCTTCCTTTCCATTTGTCACTGCGACCCCTCTATTTGTCTTTTAGGAACAAAATTTGTTGTCTTATCTGAGAGCTAGGAGTTTTTATAGGAGTTACCTCTTTTACTATAGCTTCTACTCGGTCTAGCTATTTGACAAAATCTTTTACTTTATACTTTTCATCTTAAAATGTTTTCTTCGAGATTTGTTAGAATAACACTAGCTTAAAAGTATCATATCCCTTGTTATTTACTGATAACAGAGAAATCAAACAAACATATTTTCCAGTACTAACTTATCAAATCCAAATTGTTCATTATTACAATAAATTAAAATAATAATAAATATAATAAATTAAAACTTATTTTGTATGTTTTCGTTAAACGCAAGAATAATGTGTGCATAAATACAATAAAATAGAAAAATTACTTCATTTACCACTTTAAAAAATAAAAACTTTACTCTTATTACCTTTACTGACAACACACGGTATGAAACAATAAAAGAAATATTTGGACTTTTAAAATATGAAGAACATATAGTTCTACAAAATAAAATTATTTAGTCATACTAAATTGCATCTTTTTCAAAGTCTCTTATTAACAATATGAAACAAAATTTACTATCTTCTTTGACCTGTCAAACTTGACAGAAAGTCCCCTTTAAAGATTTCATTGTTGAAAACATTTGTTGAAAATAAGTTTTTAAGTAACGGAAAGAAGTCCCACATGTAGGGACCACCTCAAGGTTCCAACTTTGGGTTCATTCTATTTACCATATTTTATTTAAACTTCCAATTTCAATACTTCAATGTATATAATAAATTTTTGCAACTAAAGCTTATTTTAGTATACAAATTATGAAAAAATACAAATTTAAATTAATATTTGAAATATGTAAACTAAATAAAATTTAACATATTGCAACTTATAATAATCAATGACATATATACATATTTTTTAAATAATCTGTTTGAAGTAAACAGAAGCAGGTAAAATGAAGTTATTATTTCCTTCGTTTTCGCCTATTTTTACCACCGACCTTTTTTCAAAGTCAAAATATTTCTTTTATTGACATTATTAACGACCATTAACTTGTATAATTGCTCTTAAACGTGCTCTACATTAGTAATGAAAGACTGTAACAAATTATTATTTTAGTTTGTTAATTTACCTTGACAAAAAAAACCATTCTTTGACATCTTATTTATCAAATGGCTAATTTTGACAAGTTTTCATTCAGTGATTTAGAATTGATTGATTTATTTCATTCATGCAAAGAATTATTTATTATTTACGAGTTTATAATTTTGGACAAGTTGTTTTCTTCCAGCTAGATTATCGGGAAGTACCCAGGTCGTAAAGACAACTTGTCGAAAATTTCTAAACTCCTACAAACTCTCATTTTATGTATGTAGTATATATATATAATATATATATATATATATATATATATATATATATATATATATATATATATATATATATATAATATATATATATATATATATATATATATATATAATTATATATATATATATATATATATATAATATTATATATAATATATATATATATATATATATATATATATTATATATATATATATGAAAGTTTGTACAAACTCCTTGGACGTGACTAATCCCTTTATAATTTTACTGTATTTTTGTTTATTAGGTGTCTTACCTAAATATAACGCAATGTAGGTGATATCTACATCTAGTTCACATCATATATTTATGCATACTTAACATATTTAATGTTTTGAATCTATCGCCGCAGAAGCGTGTATATTCGATTAAGACTTTTGCTGACGTAGTCGTAATTAATGAAAATAGGAGGGGTAAACAAAAATTGAAAATTAGGAATTAATTAATTTATTTCTAGAAAAATAAAAGTATACATTCACTTGTTTATTTTAGCAGGAAATATGCTATTTCATTAAAGTCGATGATGGTCTACTGTACCTGATATTTCAGTATTCCCAGCGCACTCTATTTACACTGTCATCCATCTTATCAGGCTCCTCTATCTTTTAATACTCTGCCTTTCATACTGTAATTTATTAAGCCTCTCCTTGGAGTAATAATCACTTTATGACACTCCTGCACGATATACCACGTACTATAATGGAAATTAGTACGAACGAAACTTTTAACTTGGTGGTGATAATTATATTCTGATGTATATAACAGTTTACTTGGCACAGTAAAATATTTCAATATAATTAAAATAAAAATTTAGTATCATTCTTGTAATATATGAGACTCATATGATTACTGTCATAAAGAAAACTTAAGATATTTTATTTTATTTATTTATTTATTTAACCAATACGGGATGCTCCCAATTTACATAAAAAAGATTCAACATACATATAAAAATATCAAAAGAAAACAAAAATATAAAATTTAAGAAATATAATTTAGAATTACTATTTTAATAATGAATTAAAAATAACAAAATACTGTTTAAAAAAAGAATATCTTAATATCATATTTGGCACTATCCTCACATAAGATGTACAAACCAATATTAACATTAATGTGCCATCAATATAATAATCTTTACTTACGTATAAGAAGTATTAAACGCATAAAGAGAATAATCATGATTTAAAAGATTAATAAAAAAAAAGTAATGGAAACTTATTTTTAAATGAAATGAAGAAAATTAAATCATGCAATCATTTAAATTTAAAACATTCTAAAAACAAAAAAATATAAAAATTTACCAGCTAACAAAAAAGAGCAAACAAAAAATAATATGAAATAATGAATGTTAGAAACAAGGGAAAAATTATGCTTAAATTATTTTCCAAAAACAATAATCATAGGTGAATAGCTATTCTTAATAACAAAAAAGAGGAAAAGACTTGAAATATAAGTGGAAAACTATAAAAAAACTAACATTCAATACTAAGTAATTATAATAAAGAAAAAAAAAACAGAATAATGATATATCCTTAGTTAATTTTAACCTAATTAACATAAGTAAGGTATATTTTATATTAAGATTAGTATTTTAATGAATTTCAACATTGTTGGTATAGTTTTAAAACTATACCAACTCTTCAGTTTCTAAACCAATGGAAAAGATAAAACCCTTTCTACAATTTAAGACTTCTTATGAGATCTTTCAGTCCTTAGGGATGTACCTATTAATCTGGAGTGCAATGCTCTCTTCATTATCTCCTGTTCTGAATTAGGGTACCTTGTGAGGGTTGTTGGCTATGCCTCAATACCCCTATAATCTTAAGACCAGAGCCAGTCCTAAGATTATCTCTATCTGCTTTGAGCTTGATTTGACATTGTCTCCATTGATTGACTTTTGCTGTACTTCAATATTTATTCATTCATGCAAAGAATATTTATTAATTGCTGATCCCCACTCATAATTAACTTTTTCCAAGTATTTACTAAAGAATATTTTTTAATTAACACTAAAACAATATATCCTCATACTGTCTAGATAAGATACGAGAGGTTCTCGCTCTCTTGGCCACTACTCGCACCTTCCTATGTCGCTTCGCGATCAAATGTTTGTTCCCTTACATCAGTTTGTTATAAAACTTGTTTACGTAAGAGGCATATTGCCTCAATACTAGCGAATTTCCAAACGTATTAGTCAAAAAACGGTATTTTTTACATCAAATTATATATGGTAAATAAAAAAATCAGGCAAAATGCTGATAAAACAACAATGTGTGTATAAAAACAAAAAAACAACTCATCATAGTGGTATGAAGTATAACCACGCCCACGATTCATATTAGGCCAACTACATTGCTTCCTTCACCATATTTCGCCGCGCTGTTAACTGATTACAACCGCGTGTATTACTATTGTGTGCGTAACTTACAGATACGACTGACTTTGTCAATTATTTAGCATGACTCACTTACTCAGTAAATTCATAAAGTTTGAAAGGTAACTTTCAAACAACTCTGACTCAGGGTACATAAGGCAAATATTTTTTGTAAGACCAAATTTAAAGAGTAGACTTTAGGGATTATATGAGCTTCGAAGCATAATCTGGATCTGATCAGTACTTGGTTACTTAACATTATCAGCTGTCTGAGGCCTCAATGTACAGCGTTCGCTAATCTAGAGAACTGAGGTTTCAGAAGCATCTCCACCTTACACTATGCTTCCAAGTGCTGGTTGCTTCTTCAGCTAGTTAGTCTATTATAATAAATTTTCATGAGACTTTCATGTTAAAGACCTCTTACCTTCATTATTCTTATTGAAAACCAGCTCTACTCTCATCTTTAGTAAAGATAAGAACAACAGGCGCAACATTAAGCGTGAAAATCTAATGATCAGCGATATAATTTCCTCTTCATCTGGGATGAAAAGGAATCAGAATATTTCTATTTTAATGTATAGGACGTAGCTCCAGGTACACTTTAGGACAAACATCTTTTCTAATAGTATCTACTATCGATATTTTCGACGTCCATTCCCTGACTGGCTCAGAATAAGGATCCCCTATTTAACCCATGTATCCAATATCTTCTACTCCGTTACATTAGTCAAGTCACATGACACATCATCAATTCTAAAAAACATCATTCATGTTCGATATTCATAAGAACATTCAATATTCGAGGACAGTATCCTCGTCAGGACAATATTATTCTTTACATCGATTCTAAGCTCTTATAGTATAAAGACGATACGTATGCGACAGTCCTTGTAAGACGGGGCTATCATATAAGTAGTGTGGCGTTTCAAGTACTTATTATAAGTGAGAATATTTTAAACATTAGTTCTGAAAGGTTAGGAAAATGATAACACTTATATCATTTGATACTACGCGTTTTGAAAAATATATTTTTATATAGTTAATAGCAAAACATAGTTGACACCATCTTAACTACAAATCTTAGTAGCAAAGATTTGTAGCCATCTTTGCTACAAATTGAAACAACTAACATAGTTGATTTTAAATCAAATAATTTTATAATGGGTGCAATGTAGAGATTAGTATTTGTGTGAACACTAGATTTCATTATTATTTGCCCCGTCCAATGGCGCGCTACTTATTAAGAGGCAAACCTACATAGTTTTCGTACCTATACTTTATTATGCAAAAAATAAGTACAATAAATCTTAAAAATAGATCTCACTTGAAACTATGTATTTTCAGTTATTATAACAAAGCAATCAACTCATGCCATTCTTAAACTGACCCTCGTTTTATCTTAAAAGGAAAGGATATATCTTTATTTTTACTTTCTTGACTTATTGGTTTTAGTTGGTAAGTTCTATGAATCTAAGTGCATTAACCTATTGGCTTCTCTAATATTTTGTGACAGTCAGTCAACTGCTTAATATTGGACATGTTTAATCCTTTTAGACGAGTAAATCTATGTTTCTTACAAACATAACTAGAATGAAAGGTCGACAAACTGGGGATTCCGAACTTAAGTCAGTTTAATGAAAAATAAAATAAATTCTCTCCTGGATTTTATAATTTAATGACGCAGCCAGCTTTCACACTTAACAGTTCATCATCTCATCTGGCTCTGTCATTTCAGACTTAACAGTCCATCATCTGGCTCTGTCATTTCAGACTTAACAGTTCATCATCTGGCTCTGTCATTTCAGACTTAACAGTCTATCATCTGGCTCTGTCATTTCAGACTTAACAGTGCATCATCTGGCTCTGTCATTTCAGACTTAACAGTTCATCATCTGTCTCTGTCATAGAATTATAACATCAGTAGATAGACTCGATCTTATTTTTTCTTACATTTAAACTCCATAGCTGCACTTCCGGCAGAAGTCAGTTAGACTTCTTAGAATCCCTGATTATAGACTAATTTGATAACTTTGAAAAAATTATATATGACCTTAAAGAATCCTATATACGAGGTCTGTCCCATAAATACGTATAAAAAAATCATAAAAATTTTATTTTACAATTAATCATCAAATTACATTTTGTCCCCCTCGAAGTACTCCCCCTGATAAAACGCACTTGGTCTAACGCCGTTTTCCATTGTTGAAAACATCCTTCAAAGTCCTCTACTTTGAGGCTCTTTAGCTGCCTTGTCGTCGCTCCTTTTATGTCATCCACGTCCCCCAAATGGCGCCCGAAGAACATTTTACATTTAGGAACAAAAATAAGTCCCACGTACCAAATCGGGTGAATATGGTGGCTGGTAAGTGAATGCAATTGAGTTGCGCGCCAAAAATTCGCGTACAACCAATGACGTTTGCGATGGAGCGTTGTCCGTAATGAAGGATCCAAAGTTTTTCGCGAGCCAATTCGGGCGAACTCGAGCAACCCGTGCTAGTAGGTAACTTTCATTTTACACAAATTTAGTTCATACGCCATTTTAACTGTCGACCGACAATTTTGAAGACAATTGATCGAACACGATCCACATTTTCGTCAGAAGACGAAGTGGTGGGCGTCCGGGCGAGGGTCATCCTTGAAGTCTTCTCGTCCTTCTCTAAACCGCTTTAACCACTTGTGGACCTCTGGTTCCTACAGGCATCTTCTCCGTACACTATCACTAATGCTTCATGAATTTATCGACCGTTCTTGCCTATTTAGCAAGAAATTTGATATTGATACGCTGCTGATCGGTAAGAGAGATTTTCATGCCGACGAGTTATTAAGAAAGGGGTCGGACCAACTGACTGTAGATACTGACTGATGACTCATGAGGCGCTGTCCACCTAGCTCAGGCTTGCTTGGGTTGTTAGTGGTGTGGGAAGCTCACTGTCTCGTCTCTCCAATTCCTGCTTAGATCTAAATAATTATTTTATACGTATTTATGGGACAGACCTCGTATATGTACCGAAATAAGAAAATTTGAATAAATATGAATCCTTAAACAAAACGTTTAAATAAACTAGTTAGTAATAAATAAATGTTTTATTTTCGTTTTAAGTACGAACACAATAAGCCAAGTTTCATAAAACAATTTTTAATTTACAGACTTTTTTTTAATTTAATAAGCAAACAAAAACTGAGGTAATAAATAAACAATAACAAGAATAAATAAACAATAACAAGAATAAATAACAATAAAAGACCACTCCTTAACTTATTATCCACATTTTTCGTAACTTATTAAAGTTTGAAAACTTTAAACTCTTCATAACTTTTAACATACTTACAACAAGACTCAAAAATTAATATTTTTACGTATGTGTAAAATATTCTACTTAGGTAAAAATATCCAAAAATACAAAACATATTTATGTTTTAAAATAAATTTCGCGTCCACAACTTATGGACTCTGTTGCTCGACCTTTGCGTTTGCTCCGCTAGAAAGAAACTCCTCGTGTATTGGGTGTTGTTCCCAATAATGCTTGTAAATTTATGGGGTCCTGACGTTTTTACTTTGTGACTTGGCCATACGCAGTTTAAGGTATGTGGTACTAAACATCTTGTATAGAGTGTAGACATGCACTAAAATAATATATCCAGCCTATTTAATACGCTTATTATGCATTTCTCTGTGTATTACGCAGCACACACAGAAATGCATAATAAGCTTATGCAAGTCACAAAGTGAAACCGACAAGACCTCATATATTTACAACCATTATTGTGAACTTACAACTTTGCTTATTCAATGATCTCGCAACTTTTACGCTAGACTTGACTCTTTATTTATACGCATGTGTTTTTGTTAGGATACTAATGTATAAGAATACTTTTTTGATTACGAGACTTTTAAATACTGACCAGCCGTGAGTAAAGTACCTCTATATAAATAAATAAATAAACACTTCATTATTTAACTATGATGAGAAATAGATCAGAACTGGTCCCAGAAGATCATTTAAACTTTTATTTCGAATAATTAGCTGAAGGGAAACAAGTTATCAAATCACATTTTTTTTTTTGCTCACATTAGAGGTATTTTTTCTTCCTAGACATTTTTTATCGCAGGAGCTTGCTACACTGGCTTTCAATTTACTTTGTATAAACCTGACAATGCATTTATTTTCACTATTTCTCTTTTCTTACTTGAAATGTAAAACAATTTATATGACTTGCCATAAACAAAATTGAGAAAAAGGGTTAAAAAGATTCCAACCAAAGTCATCTTGAAGAATATTAACTTTTTCACTCGAACGCGTTTATACTTCAAGTATCATCCCTTTAAGAGGGTCATCCAAAAAAAACTTTTCCCACAACTTTAACAGTTTTTCTAGGGAGACAATTTTCATAGACTGTTTTACATGATATTTCCCAGCATTAGAGTGAGGGTATTCTTAGAGGTTAGACGGGTTAGGCGTCTTAGCACAAGTGGAAAAAGAGTCCAAGAAACAGTAAATTCTACTTATGTCAGTTGATAAGCTAGTTGACTTACGCTTTAAGTACATGTTCACTTTTTAGCTAAAAATAACGAATAAGAGCAAAATCATTTGCATCATAATTGTGTTGCAAAGTAATTTTACTTATAATACCAATGGTTCTATAACAGCTCCAAGTTTTTTCGTAAAAAGCTGGAAACAAAAGTCAGGATAATAGTATGAAAATGAGGTAAACTGAAGAGGTTTTTGGCTCCTCTAGCTCCTCTAACCCTCATACATATCAAGTATGCTTTAAGGGAATTCTTTATTCACGCCTTCTTATAATATTCCAACTATTTTCACTCTTCGTAAGACAGTATTGTAATGTTTTTACATTTAAAAGAAATATAGAATTCAACACTCGGGGTTTAGTGATTTATAAATATTTTCTTGGTTTTCAAATTTTCTTTTATAAACTTTATTCATTTTTTAAATTATAAATTATTAATTATTAAAAATATTTTTTATTGACTAATCAAAGGTAAATTATATATATTTTTATATTTTAATGCCTCCCAAAAGGCGGAGAACGCGTTGTATTAGCAAAAAACATGTCACCTACTATTTTTTATGTCGTCGTTTCAGCTCATACAGATCTCAAAACTCGAAAATGATGTCTGTATGTTAAACTCGATTACTTTTGTGGAACCTATAAACGTGCCGAGATATCAAAAAATAGGATAATATAAAAATAATAAATTGATGGCCATTTGACAAGTGTCTTGGTAATAAACAGATCCACCATTGATAGATATGCCATTAAGAAAATATTGACCGAAATATCATGTTAATGTTATCTGCCTTGGAATTGAAGATTTAGGTCTTCCGTTGGTGACCGCGTTAATGTAGATAAAGAATCCGACGTTTCGCTTCCACTGTGGGAGCATCTTCTGGGATGTAGGACATCATAGATAGAAACACAAAACTAAACTGAAGATGGAGATCATAGAGGCCCTATTTATACCTGTCTCTGACCTTGTCTTCGAGGAGGAAGATTATAGCCATGAGAAGGATAATAGGGTTCGGTTTGCCTTGGAATTGCCTGGTAATACACACAATATATATATATATAATATATATATATATATATATATATATATATATATATATATATATATAATATACATATATATATATATAATAATAATAATATATATATATATATATATATATATATATATATATATATTATACTCTTAATCAATGAGTCCCTCGCCTTTTATCTGCCGTAGAAATGAAAAAGCTCAATTTTTCTTTGTAAATTCGCTAAAATACGAGAAATATAATCTTTGTCTTTGTTTATAATCTATTTGTCTTCTAAATATTGACTTTTGAACATTCTTAAATAAACTTCTTTCTCGTTTTACGTAAATCGAACTCAGTTAATTGGTTGATAAACATCATAAATCTCTAACAGCTTGTTGAATCGAGATTAGTGAACCAATTAATATCAATTCGGAATGCCTTTGATCTTAAAAATAATGTTCAAAATATTTTGAGTGCTACTTTGAAAACGGGAGTGAATAATATTGGGTCTGGTTTGTATCGGATCGGATCTTGTTATGAGATTAACATCTGCAGTATGTTGTGCTGTTGATAAAATTGGAATTTCGACAGAGATTTGTAAATGACCTAAATCTTCATGTTGCGTTTGTTAATGAATTGTATTTACTATAAACAATAATATAACACACATGTATTTAAATAGCAGAAAATTGATTAAATAGCAGACGATTTGTTTCAATAAATTGTAGACAACAAAAACTAATTTGTTTCAATACCAAAACACAAATATGTTTAAATAGAAAAGGCACAAAAAATGCTGAAGACTGAAGTGTTTAAATTACAGGACAGTATAACACAAAGATCTTTAAATAGCCAACCACAAAATGTGATTAAATTGCAATCAACAAATTTGTTTAAAATAGCTAAAAACGAAAAAATTATAACACAAAAATGGATTTAAAATAGCAAAACAATTATTTAATTTGTTTAAGTAGTAGAGCACAAAGGAATATAATTTTCTAACAATAACCCCTAAGCATCCTACTCAATTTAAAAATAGTAAAATTGATTTTTGTTTGATAATTTTTTTAAGGATTCTGGTCTGTATGAGATGACCCCAAGTGTAGAAGATGACCCACCTTCCGTCCCGCAGTTTGCTCACCCTAATGGGTCTAAAGGCTCTAAAACGTCACTTATTTATTTATTTTAGTTTATAAATTAATTAAAAAAAAGCATGATTATTGCTTGCAGTGTATGTACTTGGAACTATTTTGATTTACTCTAGATTCCACCGGACTGTTAACGATATGAGACAAAAAATGTGAACGATTTGGAATTAAATAGTAAAGATAACACAAAAGATCGAATTTCGAGTTAATAAACTAAAATATTTAGATGTTTCTATAACAGGGGGAGTTTATGGTTTTAAAGGAATCTGTAACACGATCCTCCATATTCTAATACCATCCTGTTATAGAAAGTAAACACATGTCAGACGTATTGACTTGAAATATTTTTATTTTCTTTATTTCCATCACTTTATGATTATACTGATCTATAGCCGATGAATTCTTATCTTTTAGCGAATTTCAAACGCAAAAATTCAGTGGCGGAGGTCTACAAGCTGGGGGGAATTTTCTTTTCATGATTTTTTTTTTAAAATGCATATTTTCTTGAACTGCAATCTGGGTTATGCCTTATATCCTTTATGTTGTTTATCGATCGTATGTAAGTCATCCGGAGATTTACCATCGTTATTTTTACGTTTTCGTCATTTTAAGTGGCCCTATTAATATTGGAACGATTTTATTCGATTTAGTGTCCCAAGAAACGTTGCTCACCCCATTCTAAATTTGTTTTTACCAGCCGTAATCTTTGGTTCCCGTTATTTATCAAAGTTTTTCCGACTTTTTTGTGATCACATAAAAGCAGTCGTATCGACTTAACACCGTTTTTATTCGATTCAGCGACGCAAAAACATAAATAAAGACCGGCGAAAACTCATAAACCACAATTTTACCATTTTTTGACAATTCACCCTTGCATTTTAGTGCCAGCTAAATCTAAAAGCAAACTGGGTCTCTTATATGGCACATAAGTATAAGATGGTAATTTTGGTAAATTAGTCCCTTCATTACCTTTCTGAACATTTGTTATTTCTTCTATCAACACATAAAACACACTTGTCTAAACCAGACAAAATTTCCTAGTCATATCATAACAATGTGACAAATTCTCACTTATCTAGTTGCGAGACAAGTTGAAGTTTATTTAGGGTGAAAAGATATTCTTAAAAAAATCAAATAAACTCAAAAAAAAAAATGGAACCATCTCTGACAATATCTGTTCTGTTTCGTGTTAGGGAAGTCGTAAATTTCGTTTATTTTCAGGTCCTAAAACACCCCAAAGATATTTGTTTTTTTATGGTGACAGTTGATAATTAAATAGATTGATTTAAGGGTCTAATTTTTGTCACTTCTTCTTGTATCTTGGGATTCTTTATTTTTATTAGTTTTTGATAATTTATGATTGAAGGATTTGAAGATTTTTCTTGAATATTATGATGACACTAATATGACACCGTATCGAGTTTTATTTGGAAATGATAATTACGCAAATGTGACGTGATCTTTTGCTAAGGGTCAACGACTGTATGAGGGAGATGCTGGATTCTAATTGGTGCAAATATTGCACTTATTAAGCGAACAATTTGTTAAGATAGACACTGACCTATTTGCGGCACAAGACTAATGCCTCATAGAGAGACTAAATTACCAACACGTCCATAAACACTTCTTATAAAGCATAAGTTTATAAACATTTATTTTACAGCAATTACTTTACTTATGAAAAAATACTATATGAAAAACCATCAACCCCGTCTTTTCTACAAGATTTTTACTTTACTGAGGCAGAACCGGCTTTCAGCTTACGCCATCATCAGTGACGAAGAGAGCCGTCAACTATCCAGGACCAACTCGTCGACTCCAAACTCTTAACAGAGGTCCTGGACAGTTGACGGCTCGATATCTCTCCGGCACTGACGATGGCGTAAGCTGAAAGCCGCTTTTGCCTTAATAAAGTAAAAATCTTGTGGAAAAGACGGAGTTGATGGTTTTTCCCTTCCAAGTGGTTTTTACTAAGTTGCCTGTCAGTATGTTTGTGTGGGCTTGCATGTGTTTCTTTTATCATCGTAGCCCCAGCATGTTTGTGTTTATTTTAGAGTGTTGTTTAATTTTTTCAATGACATTAGCCGTCATTAATGATGCAATAACATAAAAAATGCATTAAATGCGTAAAAAATGTTCGCGCTTGCCCATAGAATGTGTTAAACAAGCATATCCGACAATGAATTTATGGTTTCGCAAGAATCTTTAAAAGTCTAAAACTTAAGTAACTCAAGGGTCTACAAAATATCAAACTTAAGTCTGAAAATTGCAAAACTCATAATTCAATTGAATCAAAATTGAAATAAGGGGATCTTTTAAGGGAGAAAATTAGATAAAACTTGCTCTTAGACATTATTATAAAGTTAGTGATTTTCCAAATATCAAAGTTATGGGAAACCCTTCCACTAAATAGGGTTTAAATTACTTGTGCAGGTTTTTGCAAAGAAAATTACGCTTATGAGATAGTTGGCAAGGAGGTAGCTGTCCCTTCCCTTAGCGAAGCAAGTCAAGGCTCTCTAAGTGCTTTGTGGTTACTAATCAATTTTTAGGTCTTTTAGTTTTCTCTTTAAAATGACGAAACTTTTCCATTAATTTATACTCGGGTTTTTTTTAAGTTTAGTTTTAAAGTCATTTTTGTAAGAAAGTTATGTGAATTAGGAAAAAAGTTATGTTTGGGTAAATCCTATTTAAACTGTTGATTGGCTGGAAAACTTGGCCAGTTAAAATGAAAGCATTGACAGCAGTGGGGTTAACTGATAACTCAGTTGATTAGAGCATTAGGCCTTATCAAAGTCACCTGGGGACGTTCCTCTCGTCTCAAGGTAGCCCAGGTTCAATGCTCAGTCAGGCCACTTAGTTTTACTCTAAATAGCTGGTTTACTGATACTACTTTCTACTCAAAATGAAAGAAGACCTGGTTATCGAAATATTGAATGGTGTTGGGAAGTCTTTCTGTGGAGGAACTTAAGATTTGGGGCCCTCCACAAAAATATAGCTGAACTTCTCTGGTCCTTTGTACAAATTAGTAGACTATAAAATTGTGTTTACAAAATAGGAACATTATAAGAAAAATATAAATTAATTTAAAACGCAAACTGTGAAATATATTGGAAACCTGACTTGCATGTACCCTTAGAATATTACTAATATAATGGAGCACAGGACCGTAAACACAATGTAATTCCACTGATAACACGAAAATCGGATGACTGAAGTCTTAAGTAGGGTACCACCCTAACAACAAAAACATTATTTCAAATATGTGTCATAATATCCATAATGAAAAAAGATCTTAAGTAACAAATAAAATAACTTAAAAACCTTGCTACGTACTTAATAAAATCGATCTTAGATAGCAAAATGGTCGGGGAATACGAGAATCTACATTTAGTTGACGAGGACTACTTTTAATATAATTTTAATTAAAAAACGTTAAAATACAATTATATGCTTAAAATATTGTAATACACCGATGTTTATATTATTTTTTATGAATAATCCATCATTAATTAACAATAGAACGCAATATTGTCAAAAAAATTGTTAAAAAAACCTGGAGCTGTGAATTTTTGTGGAGCTGTAAATATCGGCCACTAAACTGCCGCTAAAAATAATAAGTAAACATTTTATTTTGTCAGGTTGGCAGCATTACTTAAGGACCACCAGTGAACCGGCTTTCATGTTATCAGTAGTGCTCCTTCTATATACATATATTATCTAAGCGTGTACCTTATGGTTTTAAAGACAGTTTAAAAATATAAAGCCTCATATTAAGTTGTCATATTTTACTATTTTATGTACTTAAATCAATTTAAATTTACCAACACAATATAAGTTAAAACATCAATGTATAAACTCAATATATTGATTTTGATAATGATTAAAAAATATTGATTATGCTACTTCAAACCAAAAAGCAGAAGCCTTGATCAGAGCACTGTGGCGGTTAGTTCTAGGTACCGTCTCAGTGGCGGTTAGTTCTAGGTACCGCCCTCTTAGTCGCGTCGTATTACAGACTTAATTTCCTCTCTCACACTCTTTATCTTCTGGTCCAAAAGCCAGACCCAAGAATGTGACTCATTTTTGTCTACTTCAAACCAAAATTTTCTGAAAATATATATTTTAAGAAGGAAAAGCATAGTCTGCCGTCTGTCTATCCAGTGTGGAGCCCTTCGTATAAATGCGCTCGTTCAAATATTAGAAAACAGCGCGAATTTCAGTTTCCTTGGATTTGAATAGAAATAGAATAGAATAGAATAGCCATTTATAGAAAAAAAATATTAACATTAACACAATACAAAATATAACAAATAATAATTTACTAATCAGCCGTAGCTGTGGCAACATTAAGTTCGCTAAGTAACGTTTTTATTTTCCTTTATTTTTATATTATTTTTAATATTTTTTTTATTTATTTATTCCTTGGATTGTATGTACAATATTAGAATTAAAAAAAATTAAATAATTATATCTGCCATTTCATAAATTATTGTTTGCCTTCTCCAAAGATCTGGTAGTGGGAAAATGAATTCATTTATTTAGGGCACCGTGGGCCCCCCTGAGCTTATGCATCCCCCCCCCGCGCTTGTGGGGTCTGCGGGTACCTGTTTCCGCCCTGTCTTCAAATAATGGCCTTATTTAATATCAGGCTGATAGGTTAATAGATGATTGCTCGAGAAACAACCAACATAAACATAGGGTACTTTCTGATACCTGTTAATGCTATATAGGATAGTAGAAATCATAAAAACTGCATAAGCTCTCGATAGAGGTAGATAGATGAAGTGTTAAAACTACTTAGGTCTCTTAAGTTGCTTAACCCTGGAGAAAATAACTCTGACCCGAGATTGAAGTATTTCATGTTAAAGTTAATAAGTCAATACATATAATAGTTATAGAAGATTCAGTCGAGTCTGTTAATAAGAAGTGAAATGAAAAAGTGAAAGAATGTATGTTAGACCATAATAAGAGCTATCTAGTGAATGTTTTTTAAATAATTGTAAAATATATTTAAAAATTAACCATTTAGATCTTGCATCTTCCGGTGGTGACCGCGTTATGTAGATGAATCCGTTTTTACTACCACTGTGGAAGCATCTTTAGGATGTAGGAGAACATGACCGTTCCAATGCTCTACAAAACTGAACTGAGTTCAGTTTCGTAGAGTAAACACATCTCTGATGTTTCATTATCTGGTAGGATCCATCATCTAAATTGACATATTCACCGCCGGTGAATATGTCAATTTATATGAAAATTCTGAGATTCACAAAATTTAGAATTTTGAGATACATGTCTTACCAGTCGTTTTGTACAAAACAGTTATCATGCTTAACATTTTCTGATACGGCTTTAAAAATGGCTAATACGGTGTTTCTGAGAATTAAGTAACCTTTATTTTACCTCGTGTTCCTAGAGAGCAGAAGACTGTTCAGAAACAGACATATCAAAGTATGTGTTGTGGGCCAGTGTTACCTTGTTCGGGTGACACATATCCAGTTTTTAGTAGAATGGGAGTCTATCAAGTTTATTTTAATGTTTACTGACGCAATGTATTAAAAGAGTACAGACTAGACTATACTTACTTTAGGCAAATACTCGAAATCACGATTAAACAAGAAGTAAAAGCTTTATTTTCAATTGATAACTCTTGGTCGAACAACTGACATTAGAGTCTGGTAGAACTTAAGAAATTTAGAACGTTTTTTTATAGTGTCTGGTAGTAGGTTCGTTGTCATACATTAAAGTATTCACTGTCAATTTAGGAGCAATTGATATTAAGGAAGTAGAGAGTTCCCTAATTACATTTAGATGGCTTAAGGTTTTGATCCCAGCGAGTTTTTTTTAAATTCTATATGAGTATAGTCTGTGATTAGTCCCATTCCCTCGTAAGTAGCATGCGCTTGCTGCTATTGTTTATCGATTATTGACCTATCGATATTTTTCTTTCACACATTCTTATATGACCATATTTGAGATAAAGTACGCTGACAAATAATTATATAGGAGGTTCTGTTCGTGTCAATCAAAAAGGGATATTAGGTGGAAGGTACACTGATCCTTCTGACCTGATTTTTGGTAGCACTTAAATGTATACGATGGGTTGAAATCCCGCGTTATTTTCAAGTTCTGACGGTCTTAAGTATTCCTATAACATTGTTACAGAAAATGATCATTTAAACATTGAATTTTTCGCTTATCACTTTTTATTGAAAATAAAATCGGGTACAGAGTACCTCGGAACTTTTCCTTAATACTTCGGATGCGCTACGCTTATTCCATTACTACGGACTCGCTTCCGCTCGCCCACAGAATATATAAACCACTTATTTTATACGGCAAACAGGTCTTCGGACACGCTTTCCCGTCCACAAATAGTAAATATATTTTTTTTTATTCCCAGCGGTCAACTTATCCAGGCTCTGACCTCGCTCGATGCTGCTTGATTTTTATGATTCCATATAAATAGATATATTTTGGCCGTATTAACAAAACTTAATATACTTGTTTTATTGCGTGAAGGTATCACATCCAATATACTCGTAACATCAGATTGGATTTTCGATTTTTTTAAAATCTTACACAAGTCCATTTAAAAATAATGAACTACTTGCTGGTAATAAGATGAAACTCAACACATTTCCTGAAGCTTATTATGAACTAAACATGCGTGCCAAAAATCTTAAAACGATCGGGACAGTTTTTCCGCTTTTATAATTTAAAATTGTTTGAGTTATCCCCGGATTCAGTTTTTTTCCCCGAAAATATGGAATTGAAAAGTTTCGACAAAATTTATTTAAAGGCTATGTTATACAATTTGTCGAATATTAAAAATTAATACGAGTAACAATAAATTTAATCCTATATAATTTTATTCCAATTGTAACCTGTTGTCCTGCGGCCCTATTCATATATACCTGCGGCCCTATCTATTTAACTTATACAGGTATGTACTTATATAAAAGAATAGTTATGTTTAAAATTAATTATTCATGCTACACTTATTTTTTAATATTGCAAACGAATTGTGCATATATAAAATTGTCTAAAACTTTCTCTAGGTGGCAACTAATATTGAATCTGGGAATTATTTGATTGGGGAATATTGGGGAGTTCATGGGACAAAATTTTCACAAATCATACAAAAAATTCCTAAATTCTGAATTCTGTTATATTAATTCTATAAAATCGTAAAAGAACTCTATTTGGATTCACACAGTTATCAACAACTTTTTATTCGGATTTCCACAAAAAGAAAACATTTTTATTGGATAACTTTTTATATGTTCTTTTTTTAAAAAAAGAGGTTCCTACCTTATACTCTTAAAAAATACAAGCAATAAATAAACTTTTTACTTCCTCACTCTCATTAAAAGAGAAGGTTTGTAACGGCAAAAATGTCCCAAACTTTTCTACAAGTCGAAAAAAATATATATGGGATAAACTTTATAAAGAATTGGTTTATAAACTTTCATAGAATATTTCAAGATTTAAGTTTTAATTTAATTCTTACAAAGATTTCGAAGCAAAGTTTTCACATCTCTTGAGTATAGTGAGTGAATAATGTATGGGAAATTTATAAGTTTATTCATAAAATTTGTGCTGGCATAAGTTATAGATGTTAATAGTATATTGTGCGTCTTGTTGAAATTGCTAAAAGTTTCTAAATTAGAACTTTAAAAACGTCTATTTTAAAGATTAAATTTGACTTATACTTGATAACTTCATTGCTTTGGAGTTAACCAATGTATTTTACTTTTTTAACTGAGGCTTCTGCATCTTCCCATTATTACTCTTAAGATCCAATGAAGAAAAAAAGGGTTCATCATTTCCCTAAAACCGTGACAAATATCATAGAAAAATAACGTGGCAATTTAATTTGGCAAATTTTTTGACCGTTACATAAAGCTGAGAAGCTCCCTTCTCCACTGATGCAAACCAGGCCATCTCGGATGGTTTTGGTACAACCTGAAAAGTGGAAATTGAAAACGGTTGCATTATAATATAAGTATAAACTTCGCCAAATTATCTAGACAGTATGCAACTTACAAAGCCTACTAATACGACCAAACTACAGCAGGCCTACTGACTTGGGTGGTCGTAAAACAGCCGACAGGAAAAGCGGGGGCCTGGAATTGGCCCCCAAGGGCCGACAAGTCGAAAAAAGCGGTCAAGAAGGCCTCTTTTTTAATAAGAATTTTTTCTAAATTAGACCTGTTATCAATCAAATTAGATTTTCGTCACTGTATTTAGTTTTACCACTTCTGTAACGCGCCGTAATAGAACGGAAAGTATTAAAATAAGAGTGGGGGTTCTAGATTTAAGAATTTAATAATCTATAAAAAGGAGGTTATTGTTGAAAGTCAATTATTTTCAATAATTAGGTTCCCAAATCAGTAACTACAATTCCCTCTTTTAAGAAGCCCGACCAGAAACGGATTAAAATGTAAACATTTGTCTCGTGTAATCAGAGTCACCCTGGTATAGTGGTTAAGGTACCCGGCCAATACACAGGATAATCATTTTATTAATATAACCACCATAAACACCCATATTGAAATTTTACTTAGTAAACACTTGTTTCAATCATTATTATTAGCATTACTTTTTTGCTTCTGTTCGTTCTCTGTTAAAAATAAAATACTAACTTTTCTTATTTACTTGTTGTTTTGTGGAAAAAAATATGTTTATAAAACGTTATCATTTGTATTTTTTAAATTATTTTTTTTTTCTAATACTTTGTAATATGTTGTAATTGGTTGGGCAATTGCCTGTTTAAAATAAATAATAATAAATGGACTTTAAACTTACGAGTTTATTTTTAGTCATATGGTTAATCCTAGCACAGGCCTCTAAGAATTTTTATGAGAGGGATAAAAATTCGGTACACGTCCTTCAGAAAGGAACGTAAAAGCCGGTGTCTCGAGCCTGTGGCGTTGTCAGGTTAAAGATCCCTTTCCTAAAATGAACTGGTATAGGCCAAAATTTAGGACCCAACATAGTAGATATTCATTATTAATACTATAGTTTGTCTGCCTTGTAGTTTTAAAGTGTATGGAGGTTTAAGTTTAACAGCGAGGGCACAGTGTTATTCCTAGTTTTCACTAAGACTACTAAAAGTCAGTGAAAATATATAAAATATATGATTGCTTGAAAAAAGCATAGAGGAACCAATAGGAAAATTTCACGGCTCTTCTGTTGATTAGATGAAATATACCCTACACTTGAAATTAAAAGGAGTAGAACACTATGCTTAGGAGCTGGCAAAGGGCCCAACAACGGTGACCTACTTGCCTGGTAGTTACCACTCCCCTATATTACTACTACTACTCGTGTAGACATCGTAATTTGCCGAACCTATTTCCTTTTCATATAGTCGTGTCAGACTTTTTGAATTAAAATTTAATTATTGACGTCTCTCAGTAAATTTTTAATGCATACAGATTTCCTTTTCTGACTGCATCCTCTTTCAATTGAATCTCATTTTTGTGTTAATTACACAGAAATGACATTTTAATTACTTTCGACCCCTAATACCTTTCTTGCATCTTATAAAAGAAATGAAGCTATTCCACTTGCCATCGTCTCCCTTATCGTTTGTTTACCAACAAGGCATCAAATAAGTAATTTCCCTCCCTTCTTCTTCACCGACACAAAATTAAAACGACAGTGTACTAATTCTTGCATGAATGAATCTTAATTTCTTCCGTAACGACCCTCTCCTTTCAAATCAGAGTAATAGTGAGTTCCCCCTTGATGTTTGGCTTCCCACCTTTAAGAAGGGAAGAATATGACGCCCCACTTTTTTTGTCATCGTAACTTTAATTGCTTTTCTATTTTTGGGGAGTTTTTTGAAACAGCCTTTGTATTTCTCTGGGATGCAATTTGTGGAGCTGTCGATTGCAAGTGTCGCTCTCCGCCCTCCTTTGATCCTTAATTCTGCATCTTAAAATGTCTGGAAAGACTCTACAACGTAGCTGAAAATAGTTTGTTTAGTTTAGGAAGGGCATGACGCACCCTTTATTAAAAGACATTCCAAGAATTAGTTATACTCGAGAACTTACTGACTCTGAGAGAAAGAAAAACACTTCGACACAAAACAAAAATATTTTTATTTTCTTTAGGTATTTTATTTTTAGAATTATCCTGATTCATCAATTCCGATATCTTATCATATTTTTATGCATAATGGTTTTCTTTTGACCTTGTGACATTGCTCAGATCTATTTTAATCACGCCAAAATTTAATTCCTTCATAAGGGCCTTAACTTTTATTTATAATCACTACCAATTTGTAGGCAACCTATTTGTTATAAAGTTTAAGTATAATTAGAGAACACGTCTGGCATAGTTTAGAACTTTCTAAAAAAGAAGATTTAAAAAGTGAGTTCCCCAGCATTATATCTAAAGTTAGAAGACGATAAACTCAATCAGCATAATTTGTCAAGCGTGTGGAGGAAAGTTTCTCTGCGACTCTCTGCGACCAATAGTGACGAAATCAATTTTAAGAAATCCTAGAAAAGGCGCGGGTGCTAAGGTAAAGGTACACAATCAGATGACCAAAGATACCCTTTGGTAAAATGACATGGGCAGGTTGTGTGGAATCTAATTCCCCTGTTAAACGTAATTAAGTGAAATTACTTAAAAATATCTCTTTATTAGTCACTATTACATTCTTGACCAGCTCCGTCAATATGCTGGATACGTAATATTTGGATGCGTAATCCAATCAATGATACGCATCATTGGATGAATATGATGAGAGTATATATGATTTCACAGCTTTTGAAAGTATTTTAAAAACCTTCAAACCCCTTTCATACAACTGACAACACTTGTTGGAAAACTAAGCTTGTCAAGCTTATTAAAACACTTTATGAGTCTAATTAGACGACGAAAACTAAGTTACAGCAATGCCTTGGAATTTCCCATAATCCCTAAATATCCAATAGATCTATCATAACTATTACTAGGTTTTGAAATCATCAAACACATAAAGCGATTCTAAGTAAAACTCTTAGGGGGGCTCAGATCTCTTACTATTTATGTACTATGTATCTACTATAATATGTATGTATGTATATAATTCTGTTATTTTATAAGATATAAATTGAACCTTATCGTTGTTAACTATAAACCCAATATTACTTATCTTCCTATTTAACTTCTTAGTAAATTTATCTAAAAGTAGATTTTGTTAATAATAACCTTCGGTTGGCTTACTAAAACTATTAAAAATATTAACAATAAGGTATATTGATTATTTATTGATAAAGTAATATTTTTATAATGATATTAGAATCGCCTATTGCTACAACGTAATAAGAAGATTACCCTTCCCACGGAGTTTTCTTCCGAAAAATTTGTTAATGACCGTGGCGCACATGACACAAAAAGTGTGGGAATGTGAAGAAATCTATTTAGAAGGTTCCTGATTTAACGAGTCTCATATTTGAAATTATTGACTGCTATTATTTTAGCATAAATTTCAACCAGATTTATATAGTATATCTAACATTATCAAAAGATTTATAAGTGTCGGGAAATATTGCTGGACTGCAGTCTCTTTTTCCGGAAGCACCCTCTGAAAGATCCAGACCACTTTTTGTCCGCCACCTTTAAAAATTAAAAGGATGCTTAAGTTGTAAATTCTCCCTTTAATAACTCGATCCCTGACCCTTCTGAAAAGTATTTCCAAAGACTTCCCCTCGATCTAAGAAGGGTGTTGAAGCGAACCTTGTAAACTCATAGTGAGAAAGCAATCCTTCTCTCCAATGAACACGGCACATCCATTCCCTATTAATCCTGAGGTCACGTGCCCTCCAGATCAAACCCTTCAGATATCGCCGTCATTACCCAAACCCCTCATATACTCCCTTAACAATTACTCGGAAAATTTATGTTTTTTTGATGAACTCCTTGAAATAAGATTATCCTATGGCCATTTAACTTTTACAACTACAATTTAATAGCTGGGGATTACAAATTATTTATGTAGCAGCGATTAAAAAATCGTATAACTTCTTATAAACAAGCAGAAGATTTTATATTTGACTTTATGTATATCATTGTCTTTTCTTATTGAAAAAGTTTAGGACTAAAAGGATATAAAATATATAAAGATATAGTATATATATGTATATATATATTATTATATAATATATATATATATATATATATATATATATATATATATATACATTTGTAAATAATATATTTGGGGGTAATTAAGGAGCTGAAAAAAAAAATTAAATTTGGAAATTCGACCCTCTACTCTCCCCTTCAACGTCATACATCGTCATTTTCTAATGAAAAATCGCTAAACGGAAGTAAAAGAATTTAGAAATATTTTTATAACTCTAGGATAACGGGGTTCATTAAATTAAATTAAATGTTAATAAAAGCTTAATAATAAAATAACTTGGTAAACATTTTAGATGGAGCCAACCATTATACTATAAGTCCTGGTTTAAAGCCTTGCGGCTTCAAATCCAGCAAATAACTACTGCGGGAACCACCTCAGAGGAAACCCGTTGCACTCAAATGTTTAATCTATGTTGGCGATAATTTTATTCAGAAAAATCTTAATTAACGATAGCCATAACTTTGGGACGGCTTTTAAAGTTATAACATGGTTTACATTTATATTCAAATGTATAAAAACTTTTTAATAACTTGTGCGGGTAGCACATTTTAGTGCAACTAACAATAAATTAAAACATTTTATAAATTTTTCTAGTCTTTTACTTTTTTATTACTTTTTCATTTATTAATACATTTTATTAGTGATATAATGGTATTTGTGGTGCTGCGCAAATAAAATGGAATTTTGCAGACAGTATTATAAATCAAGCTTAAATACTAATTACGCTTCTCTTAGAGGAGTACCTGGGCAATCAGTCTCCAGGAGATGTTGGGTCCCTCTGCCGCAACAATGTATAGGGGAGAATGAACACCCAGCACATGGTGCTGGGAAAATGCCACTAATAAACATGGTCTTTGGTTGACTAGGCGCCACATAACGTCAAGCATATGATAGATGAAGCCTTAAGGAAAAAGAGATTTATTTTGTTATGACAAGGTATTTGCTATAGACTCTGATGGATTTCCAAAGAAATTCCGACAACCAATTGCGTTTTTATCCAAGCAATAAATCGCTTTACATAGTCGATC